>JAPZDY010000021.1:20508049-20525286 GCA_029783645.1 Ctenochaetus hawaiiensis | reverse complement strand
CAGTTTAACCAGCTTTCATTATGGAGGACCAGGAGATGCAGCTAAAAGTCAGACGAGGTAACAGTTAATCACTGATAGCTAAATAAAATCGTATATAACTTACCTCATTGTTTTCCCGTGACGCCGCAACTGATGAAGCTAGTAGTTGTTAGCTCATCTTAGCCGCTAAGCTAATGCTTGGCCAGTAATGTCTTTACGTCTCCATTCGTCCATGTCTCGAGATGCTAGATGTTTTCTCTCGCTTTTTCCTAACATAGGTTGTGTTTTCGTTGCATTTTCCTGTGTTTCTTTAACTCTGCAGTGACTGACAAATTCACGGAGAGCATGTACGTCCTAGCTAACGAGCCGTCGGTGGCTCTCTACAGACTACAGGAACACGTCAGACGGTCCCTGCCGGAGCTGGTGCAGCACAAGGTAATTCACCCTGTGTCACGCACCTTCATTTAAAACGTCAACATTACATCGACTCTACACAGTGTAGCATATTAATGACAGGAAAAAAGATGAAAAAAAATGCATTGGGAAACTAACAGCTGTCCCCAATCTGTCAGCCAAAGCATCAAGATTATTTGACAATATTATTTGATGACTCTGTAGAGGTTTGTGTAGCTCAAAATGATCAAATGTCATTATATGTCATTGGAAATCACAGAAGGGGCTGTCATTTCGTTTAAGCTATCGCAGAATTAGACTCACAAAGTACCATGAATCACAAAATAGTGGATGGTTTATATAGACTCTAAAAATGACACGGTAATCAACTCAACTCTTACAAATCTGATCCTTTGCTCTTGTGTATCATGACATGACATAATTTGTATGGTCCTGCTATTTCATTAATAAAAGAGTTATATAGATATATCTCTTCTTTTTTTCTTCAGTCCTATAAAGACTTTGGGTTTCCACTTTCAGATGAGAAAGTACAACACCAGTCATGAATTTTGTGTTGATGTGTTATTGGTAGTTAATTTATGCTTTGCATTGAAAAGCTTTTTATGTAAACTCTATTTTAGTTAAACACAAATGGTGCAACCTTTAGTTCAATGCAGCTCTTCCTGAACGCTTAATGGTTGTATTTTTCTGTCATTTTTCTCACAGACAGACATGCAGAGCTGGGAGGAGCAGAGTCAAGGGGCCATCTACACTGTAGAGTATGCATGCAGGTAAGAAGAAGCATACATATTTGTAGATTCCTACTGCTCCACTGTCATGACTGTTAAGGCTTTCACTGATCTGTTTGTTTTTGCAGTGCCGTGAAGAGCATGACAAACAGCAGCATGTATTTCAAAAACATCGACAGCCTCCTCCGTCAAGCCATCAGCATGAAGGAGCAGATTAGCAGCTCTCAAGGACGCAGGTAGGAGGCAGCAGTGAGATTATAGTGATGCTACTCTGAGATATTTATATTATTCCATCATGCACTGATATATCTTTTTTTAAGCTTTTTTATTAGTCTGTTAATCAGATAGAAACAGAACTGTTCTCTAAAATTAATGTATATTCCATTAAAGTTTTCAAACAGCTGTAAAGAAAATGTTCAAATTTAGATGCATTATAACATTTGTCAAACAGCAAAGTTAGTCTTCCAACTTGACTCTTCTGTATGTGAAATTTAGCTTATAACTGCTTTAAAGTATAAGCCTTCAGCACTGTTCAATAGTGACTGTTATTTGATGCAAACCTGGTATTGACATTTGTCCCTGGCGGTCTGGTCACAAGTGAACAGCCTTGCGTAGAGGTGTTAATGTACTCATTGTTGCCTCACTCGTTGCCATCTCAGTGCGTAATGAGATCTTTTGGCTCAAACCACATGTGGAGTTGGTTTGCGACACAGACAGCCACGTTCTCACAGCAGTGTGTATAACCACGTGTCTTTGACCACATTGAAGGGCCGTCTACTCAACTGACTTCTTCTGTAAGTTCACTTGAATCACACCATCTGATGTTAGTGAACATACTGTTTGTTTCAGCTAATTACAATAATATCCCCAGATTTTGTTTAAAATCTAAAAATCCAAAAATCACAATTGCGTAGCTGAGTCAAGAGAAAGTCATCAAACTTTGTGAAACTGCCAGCATTTAGCTAATATTTAAATACAGCTGATTTTGCCAATTAAACTAAGCACATGAAAGGGAACACCATTTGATTGACTGTTAGATTAAATGTGATTTTATACAAATTAAAAAAAAAAGAGTTGTGTCAGAAAGAACTTTATAAACTTTTGAAACTCTGTTTGTGAAAAATTCTTAATTATTTTTTCTTGTAAATTAAGCAGATTTTAAACATTATTTCTTTCTTTGCATAAAAAAGTTTAAATTTTTTCTCGGCCTGTTGGCTGCTACTGTTTCTGTCTCTGGTTGAAACAAGCCTTTGCTTTGCAAGCGGAAAGATGTAGTTGTTTATTTGTATATAGAGCGGAGAAGTCAGATCCGATCACTAGAAATGCATTGTACATTACTCCTCGTAAAGCCATAACTGGTGTATTTAAAGCTGTCCACTTATGATCAGGTCACTGAAGATGCATGTTAATACTAGGTATGAACAACCTCTAGAAGTTATTCAGTTTTTTTTTATTTTTCAAATTTAGAAACTTTCATGTGAAAGAAGAGCCTAAAAGTATACTGTATTTACATGCATGACAGTATTATAAAGATGTTCAGCACTTGGTCAAATACCTGTGTTTGTATCCTGTCAATTTTTAATAAGGGGGATAACTGCAAGATGTTACTTTTTTGTCCAAATCACCTACCAAAAGGCCCTCCTCAGTATCTGAAATTTTATTCCATTCATTCTGTGCCCCACATCATTCCTTGGTTAATGTATAACCTTTCTTTGTTTTTTTAATTTATTCCTTAATTTGCATTCATACTAATGCAACCCTTTTCTTTCAGTACCTGCCAGTTTATCACCCCAGACAACTGCAAAATGCTAATCAGGCCTGTCCTGCACTTTTTGTAGTTAATGGGAGCTTCATGTTTTATTTTTTATTTGTCTGTGCTTCTTTTTTTGTTTCCCACTGACACCTGCATGAAGCTTAAGTGATGTGACCCCTTCTCCCAGTCCCCTTGTCTCTGATCCAAATGTCCCATCCACTTCCTCATGACCTCTGGACAGAGGTGTCCAAGGTTAGTGGTTCCTCCAGACATCATATTATCACACTCAGGCCTGTATTTTGACATAACTCATTTAGAATCGATTGAAGTGTGCATATGAATGACCTTTAAAGAACATGTTTTTGAAGTTTATTTTATTTTCTTAATTAGGTGTTTCAAAAACAACCCTACTTTAAAACTGAAATATGTTTGTCAAATTACTTAATTTAGAGTCGATATGCAATAATTTTGAAATACATATAGCAAAAAACACATCAGCACATTGTGCAAAAATATTTGGCAGAAAGCCCCCATATACAGCAGAATATAGTATTTACATTACTACAATGAAAGCTATAAATTTGCCAGATTGATTGGCAACATTGGTGTATATAATGAGATTTAAATCAAGTTCATTTATAAAAAACACTACAAATTATACAAAAGTTGTGCTCAGTATGTTCAGATCTAATTAATGCTTCAGGAAATGAACAAGAGAAATCAGTTGATAAGGGTGAAAAGTGGGGTATGTTTTACCCATGATGTTTGCAGTCAGTAAATATAAATCTGTCAGGTGTAAAAAGGTACAAACCAGCAGTCCTGTTGGATGTGACACTTGTGTTAGCAGTCTGCCAATCAGTTTTCTTTGCCACAAGCTCAGCTTCCTTCATGTCAAACAAGAGTGGAGTCTTTTGCCGAAATCCCTGACTTGCGTGCAAGGACACTCCTCATCTCATTGTTGACCCCATTCCAGGGTTTAGCCTGGGCCTGCAGCAAACCAGACTCAGTTGACAGTGTCCTGTGCATTCGGGGACAACTGCCACCACTGCTGTAGCCGTCTTTATCACTAGCATGGCCCTGGGAACCTCTAGCAGGGGAGTACTGCTGTGGCTGGTACTGTTCTCGCTGTCTCGGGTTGCCACAGTGAGGGTAGGACACAGGGTGCTGCAGGTGAGACTGGCTGCGATGCATCCGCGGTTTGTCTACGCCAATTTTGAGCTCACAGGGTCGGGAGACAGGTGTGCTGCTGCTTCCATGGCTGTTGTGGTAAAGCGTGTCGAGTTGGTCATTTTGATAGCGCTTGGCACTATGAGAAGCTTTCACCAGAGAGTGGATCACAACGACCAGTAGGATTAAAATCCCAGAGGAGAGAACACAGGCGCTCGCTATGCCTGTCTCCACCTCAAATATCAGGAGCATAAAGATGGACATAGCTGCCAAAAGAGAGAAACAAAGGTTTTATAACGCTGAAACAAGAGCAAGCAAACAATGTTCATCCGATACTTGGTTCACCGACAATGAACCTTTTTTTTTGTTTGCTGCTGTTTGTATTTGCTTCATTTTTACCTTTACATTTGTTTTCCAAATCACAGCAAATGCTTGACAAAAACATATTTAATTATGTTTTAAAGTCATATGAAGGAAAAACTGATAAGTTGTCCTATTTTTATCTTCAGGAAAAGGACTGTGGACTCAGGCATGCTAAAGGAAGGAGGAGAAAGGCACGGCTCCGGGATGTGACGTGACTTCCTGAGCTCGTGTTGCTGCCTCTGCAGTCCCTTGCTCTACTACCTCTTGATTGAGACTGAAAGCGAGGGTCATAAGGGTGACACCTCCTCATCACAATGGAGAGGCTGGCTCCAGTGACCACCCCCACAGTACAAGCCGCTCAGTGGAACAGCACGCCACAGCGCTGCCAGGTTCAGCATTAAAAACACTTAAGTCATGGACGCTGCTCAAAGAATGCATTGTTCTCTCAGACTCGCTGGACGGACCAGAGAGAAAGCAGCCGTGCTTGTTTTGCCTCTGTTGTTGAAAATCCAATGCGTCACCAATGTTTTGGACACTAGTTTTCCAGCTTTGTGAGTTTGTTGTTAAAGTCTAAAGACAACCCTGAATGCTTATTATATAATCTCAAAACACATACACAAGAAGGGCATGCAAACGTGTACTAGAAACTAATGACAGGTTCCAAATTCTAATCTGTTTTTCAGGATTAAATGTATGTAAATGCCAGACTGGAAACATGTTCTTAAAGTGAAAATCCAGAATCTTACAGAAAAAAAGGAGTCCTATGTTTCATTCATTTATTCTTACCTGCCAAATAGACAGAAACCCCCAGGCAGAACAGTCCAATAGCCACATGTCGCACAGCTCTGCTGTCCAAAAGGAACCAGTCTGCTCTGTGGAAACAATATTATATGTTCAGTGTCATAGCTTGGTCATGTTTACACGTTTACACTGTTACTGTAGTTTTCTCATCAGTGCATTTATGAAAAAAGCAGATTTCACAACATCATCCCTTTGTTGATGGTTTTCTTTCAGTATTGCACCTTTTTTGCTTTGCAGCCAACTTTTTTGGTAACTCTCATTTCTAACCTTCTAAGTTTGTACAATAGAATTGTATGTCCTGAACATTGAATTAATGATTGGTTCTGTTGAGGTGCTGCGTATTTTGTACAGCTCATTACTATTCACATTCCCTGGAATGTCCTCTCTGTCAGTAGGGAGGTCCTGGAGTATGCTGTTGGATTTGTAAACCGACGTGGGAAAGGGCCAGCAAAAGGCCGTGCACTGGGTGCATAATGAGAGGAAGGCCATTGTTTAGATGGGATTCATAGGGCTTGAGAGGTGGGGGGTCAACCAACAACTCTGCACTGTGGGCCTCTGCACTCTGACACACAAGGAAGGCCCCTCATGCGTCTGAAACTATGTTTTCTTTTCATGAAAAACAGTAAACCAGGATCCGTTGTGGTTAACAGAGAACAATTAAAGAAGATTGTGTGGGCTTAGGAGGAAACACATGCTAGACTGATTGAATGCTTTTTTTCCACGCATGGCAACAGTGTTGAACACTACATGATTAGAGAATAGAAATATATGTAGGATTAAATGCATTACAGGGCTATAGACTGTCACAGTTATGTATTGCCTATCTTAAAATGTTGTGTTTCAACAAGGCTTGAAGTTAGGAGTGTTAATTGAGGCTGTAGTGTGAAGTAGTGGCGTCTTCTGTGTTTATTTTTGTAAACTGATACAAATTATACAAAATTATTGTTTTTCGTATTTACATACCTGGACAAACATACACCTTAAACTTAACACTCAAAAATAAGAGTGAAGTTGAACTAACATCCCTGCAGCATAATTTCAAAACAGTTTTAAAAAAAGTTTGCCCTTTTATCAGAGTTTTTTTTTGTTGCGTGTCCCTTGTTTTGGATTGGTTCATGTAGCACAGGGGTTTTATTTGCCTGCTCATTCATTGCACCTTATTGAGTGCAGTGAATGAGCCAGTAGTAAGTAAACGCTAGTATGTAATGTGAGACACCTAAACAGTCATTAAAGTTACACAACAATATCTAATATCTGCCAGTGGTCATAATAATGGCGCTTAATGATACCGTAATTGAGTATAATGAGACCACAGGTGTATTTAATTTAACTGACAATGACCAGAATTACAGTTATCTGAACAATTTGTCTCATCAGCAGCATAAAACTGGTGACAGATGAGACGGACAGGACAGTCGCACGTTCAGGCGTCTGGTTGAAGAAGAACAGCGTTACATGCGGGCTCAGTACCTCTCGGTGTCTTGCTCTCCCCTGCAGACCTCTGTTGAAAAGTAGCTGTGGAGGAGACACACCACCACAGAGCTCAGATGGAGGGTGAGGGACAGGGCGGAGAGCACCGTGGAGACCGGCAGCAGGACGGCCCAGACGTGCGCGGGTATGACCGAGGAGGTGGCCGGGGGGGACTCCTTCAATGCCGTCTGCTGAGAGTGAAGCTGGAAAATCAAAATGACCGATAAGACGGACATGATGGCCGATAAGATCCCCAACAAGGACAGAACCAGCAGAGACCGCTGGCTGTACTTGAGCGTCATCTTTCTCTTAAATCTCCGGCGGTTCGGGTTTTTTCTTTCCAGAGAATAAGCCGTTTCCCTTTTGCCGTTCGGTCTCCTTAAACACACCGTCCCTGCGCTCCTAAACTCACAAAAAGTGCGCAGGCATTGCAGTGTGTATATAATGTTTTCTTAGTCCTTTCGGGATGAATAGTTTCCTCCCCAGCATGGATTTTTTCTCTTTTCTTTTTTTGCTGTAGTTTGCCTGTTGTGTTGGAGCGCCCCGCTGCCCGGTCTGAGCATGTGATGTGCTTTAAATCCCCAGATTAAAAACTTCTCAACAACAATGGACTTTTTCTCCTGGATCCTCGGAACAATGCGTTGACGTGCTCCTGGGAGAGGCAGAGCTCAGCGACCAAACACAAAACACCACGAATAAATGAACATTAAGACAATGCAGTCCCACTAAAGTTAACATCACTCGCACCCATGTAAAAACTGCCTGGTTATAATTTGTAAATTTCACAAACACATTATTGAAAACATTTTCTTCGGGAGCTAAAAATGACAAGTTGAAATGAAATTAGACTGCTAAAATATCTTCATATGACAGTGGGCCAATAGATTAGCCTACTTCTTATGCTGGGATGTATCCTCATGAAGTGATTAAAGGATTACAATAGCTTTAATTAACAGATTATATGATCAGTCCATGTACCGCACTAAAAGAAAAAGGCAAAATAATAAAAATAAAAAATGAAAAAACCTAACTGAATAAAGAAAAAATTAGCCCAAAAATTCCCAAATTATTCATGTGCAAAATGAGAGCGTGCATGGTGTGCATTTCAGTTAACTTTTGAGGAATTTGCAGCAGCAGTGGCCACCTTAGCTAACCCTTCTTCGCTGAATACACCTTTTATTCTTCGTCCAGCTCCTCAGATTCTCAGAATCTAATTAACTTTTCACTAGTAGTTGTGAAACTTGCACAGTTGACCAGGGACGCACTTTTTTGACACTGAATCCTCCTCTTTTACAGTCATCTAAACTCGCACCTTCTCCTGTGCTCTTACTTTTATGCGCATAATACAACCTTTTAATAAAATAAGTTACTTGGCCACGAGCTGCTGGACATAATAGAACTCATATTTTAATAATAACTATATATAGGTTCCACTTAACACTTATTGGATGCAAAACACCTCGACATAGTCAAAGTTTGTGTTTAAGAGACCTTATTGTTCTGTTGGGGTTGAGGGTTTTGTGTGTCTTACCCTAATTCTGTTGAGATGTAGATAAGACTGTAGCTATAAAGGTACACAATGTGAACAATTGCTCTCACACATGCACACTGACCAGGGAGGCTATTTCTGAATTCGACAGCCTCACCACATGCTCTATAAGGGTAGAGGCTGATCTTGTCGAAAGCAGAAGTGAGAAGTTTCAGGAAAATGAAAAAAAATGGACCTGAGACAAAAGTTCTCAAAAGAACAGTCATATCTTAAGACTTTCTACTTAATAGTTGTTGGCTTAAATGTGTTTTTCAGCAATATTTAATAACTGTGGTTGCAGTCCAGCCTTTAGTCTCAGGCTTCCTGGAGCTCTTGCTGCGTTTAGAGTAAATATATGAAGAATAAATTTGCACAAACAGCTCAGAGAGTGAAATATATCATTTCCCCTTATGGCTGCAGGTGAGTTTGTTGTATTTACAGGGTATTCTCTGTTGGATTGACGGAGCCCTTGCAGCTGAATCCCAGCGGTAAAGGCAGTCTGCAGGGATGTTGTTAACTATTGCATCAGATGCACAGTTTGAGCTACCTCCCGAGGATCTTTAACTGTGTGTGTTTGCACGTGCATAGGTCTGCGTGTCTATCCGTGCGTTAAATGTTTGTGTGTGTGTGTGTGTTTGAGGGAGAGAGAAACAGAGTTGTTGTCCACCCTTGAACAGATGATCTGTGCTAATAAATTCTCTCTATATTATTTTTAGGAGTGCATTGTGTCGCATCCCAAAAATAGGCAATAATGCAGCTCATGCAGTGATTCAGTTATTACCTCTAAATATATCTGTTAAGATGACGGCGTGTCTGTTTTCCATGAGTGTCTTAGCTTTGCTTTTCTAAGAATTTGTTTCTCCTTTTTTCTCTTAACCCGCGTCACCACATTCATTTTCATAAGTGATACCCAGGGATGACTGTTAATCCTATAGCAAATCAACAGTTGAATGAGCAGCACTTTGAAACTCTATATAACATGTGTATACCCAGTTAATTTGTGTACTTTTTATTGTATATTCACAGTGGTAAAAAAAAATTACACTAAAGACAATGCATAATATTAAAACCAAATCTTTTTTTAAACTATACAAGAAACATGTTGATTGAACTTTGGTCATTTTTGTTGCTGTAATTAGTGATGGTGTTGTCATATAGTCTGTTGTTAGGTGTTCCTTACATTTCGTCCATAGGCCGTTGGCCTGTATGCACAGAGGTGAACAAAACCATAATTATAGCATCAGTTCACAGCCTCAGTAAGGTTTCAGTCTGATAACCAAATTAAAGTGTAAAGCATTTTGACCGATCTAATCATAGCAACAGCAAATTTAGCCATGATGTTGGGGAGAGGCAACTGTGACCAGGGCATTTACGGATGACACAGAGATATCAAACATTTACATTCATGACAGTGAATCTTTAGGGATTCTATGAATTGCTAAAGGACACTTCAGTTATAACAATATTAACATTTATTTAAAATAAAATAAGTTTTTCAACAAATTATTGATCCAGTAATCACTTACTGAGACAATGTGTAGCAACATTTAAGTGACTGAGATGTTTCTTTTTAGAACATGGTTGATGTTTTGAGACATCAGATGCTAAAATAAGTGTTGTAACTATACTGCAATTAACTGCTTTGAAATTAGCAAAGCAGAAATAAAATTCCTAGGGTTATTATTCTGATTTCACACGTTACAATTAACTAAAATCGCAAAGTCATGGAGAACCCTTTTAGTAAAAGTATATAATTTACGTAAAGAATGTGTCTGTAGGGCAAAAAAACCTGGGGATTGTGAACCTCATATGGGATTACTAGATTAATTTTAGGAGTCATTAGATTATTTGAGAGCAGGACACAAGAACAAGCAAAGTCCTGCTGCACAAAATTACATAGTTATCTTCAGCTCTTTATCTATCTTTGCTTTTTTCATCACTCTCAAGTTTAATCTTACATCTCTCACCTCTAAAAGTATCAAACAGTTTAAAGGGAAAATCCCTCTAAACTTCTCGCAACACATGCAACCTGTGACGAGGAGTCTCAAATAGACATTGTTTTGTATTAAGGGTCCCAAGCTAAAAGGTTTAGGAATCACTGCTTTGAGGCATATTATAAATCTCTTTAGGCCTTTTTTTGGGGTTCATTAACAGACCCTGAGCGTATTTGTTGGTGATTAAACCCCCTGAGTTTACAGACTCAAACCATCCAGTCTCATTTTATATATCATTCAGTCATCATCTCTCTGAAGGGACTCAACCACCCATTTTCATTCCTGTAAAACAAGAAAAGGTTGAAAAACACATAGCTTGCAATAATTTGTAATAATCTCAAGAAATGAAACTGTGTCATAAGAGCATGTCAGCCTCATGTTAGTCCCCAATCATTCCTTTTGATGTGTCTCATTTAGAAAATGTCAAAATATCAACAGAAAATAAACATTTATGCTTGAGATTGGTGGTTTCCACAACGTGATCCCAGAACCTCCACGGGTTCAAAAGACAGATGTAGGTGGTCATTGTTTAAATGTATAATGTCTTTAATCATATTTTGTCAGTTTACAATCATCAGCTGTATATATATATATATTTGAACAAATGTCCCAAAACTGCAATGATTTGGATTTTGTTTTGGAAAGTTTTCCACCTAGAATAAAGGCCATGTAGCTACAGATTCTTTAAAATAGATTGTTTTCTTTTTTCAAACAGAAAATATGCAAATTGTACATCACAAGACTGCACTTTCCACTGCGCGCGGTCACCTTCCCCACCCCTCCAGTGCTGAAATTCTGCATAAAATCAAAACCGCTTTAAAAAGGGCTCTTTTTGGGGACACAGTCTTATCAAATGATTTGAGTCTGCTCTGCGGATCTTTCTCAGCAGCCGCGGACAGAAATGGACGCCTGTGTAGTGTAACTTCTGCTGTGATCTTGCCTTGAGTGACTGGTGCGCTTGAAGGCGGATGGGAGGCGGAGGAGTGCGTCCAATGGCACGGCTGAGGAGGCGGTGTGTGGTGACAGAGAGAGGCGGGCTGCAGCAGCAGCCAGCTGTTGGAAAGCAGCGCTCCTGAACCATCCGCTACTACTGCACCAGGTGAATATCTCTACATCACAACACGAGACCAGAGGACGAGACAGCACTTCTGCCCGTTGAGACATCTGTGTTTTTTATTTTAATCTGCGGCTTTTCCTGTTTGATTGCTCTCGATCAAGTGGCTGAAACTCGGAGGTGCAAGGACAGAAGGAGCTCGAGAGCAGGTGAGATAAGATGCTGGGTTTTTTTTGTTGTTTTTTTGAGGCGTTTAGTTATTTTAGCATCTCTGCTGGTAACGCAGGTGGGGTTTCCTGTGTGCCAATATTCATGACACCGCTATAAATAAAGTACCTGTTGCTGTGTTATTGAAAGCAGCCTATAGATGAGGCTATATTAGACAGGGATGCTTGGCAACTCGGGAACAGACGGGCTATTCTTAAACGGTCTATTTTGAATGACGTCAGCAATTTATTAGGTCTAATTATCCGCAAACATCTTTTAAGCTATGTATTTTTACAGTTTTTATTTTTAGCGTCGAAATGCTTGCTGTGCAAAATGAACCCGCGACCTTTGGATGGAGACACATCCCATGACCCTTTGAATCCATTCAGCATAGACTGAAGCCATCCTTCTCATCCCTGCAACCTGTTGCCTTTCCAGTCATGTTGCAGCTCATTGTCGCTCAAAAATGTGAAAACTTATGTTTCCTGCAGTATGGGATCATTGGATTGAGAGATCAGTTTTATTACCTGACAGATTTTTAATGTAATATGTCTTCTCATGCTTACAACTTCATAAAGTCGTGAATAACTGTTTTCCTCTGTTCATGGAAAGATCTAATGTTGAGCTCATGCCCACATGTAGCCTACTATTCTGGTTCAATCAAAAATATCAAGGCAATTCAATTATCTCCTGTTAAAATTAGACAAATATTTCCTCACCATTACTGTGCAAAGGCCCAGAGAGCGCATGAACTGTCTGACCCTGAACACACTGAGAAGACACACATTTTTTTTTATCGTGGTAAACTAATGCCCTATTTAAAAATAGACATTCTTTAGCTTTGAACACAAACCTTAGTAAGAAATGATGAGCTACATTAGAGGCTTCCTTTTCTTTAATCATGTCCTGTTTTTGATGTGAATGTGAATGGGTGAGACTGTGCAGGTGACATTTCAAAGTAACAATTTTTCGCCTTCACCCTATTAAAAGAGGTGTGGAAGAATTTATGCATTAGGTCACGCAATATTTTTTTTTTACTTTACAAGAGTTTTTAGGCCTGGTTTCACATTTTCCCACCTTAACATTTCACTTTGTTGTACACACAAGAGTGAAAAAAGTGACTGAAACAGTGAAAACAAGGCTGTGCTGCAGCTTTTTAGGTGTCATCTGCACAGCTGCAGCGCTGTTGTTGCAATTAGGGTTCAGCACATCAGTGAAATGCAGCAGTCATGCTTCTTACAGCTTCTCTGTTTGATTGCTTTCATTCTATAATCGATACATGACTGAGACAAAAGTATGGAAATCAATAATTCACAGTCGCAAGACAGCAGTGTAAAAACATTCTTGTAGATAGTTGGTTATGTGGATTTCTGTTGCATTATTTTATTCTTTTTTTAAGTAGGAATTTTTTTAAACTCAGAATCTGATTAACCTGGTCTTTATATTCAACTGTGTATTACAACCAGTGCTGTGTGTTGACCTTCGTGATGGAAAAAAAAAGTGATTGGTTGTTTTAGGCATCTGTTTTGCCAACAGAGAGGAAGCCATTAGCTCCTTTTGCTAATATTCTTGCACGTGTTTACCATGTTTTTGAAACACTGTCAAGCCATTGTGCTCTGAATGACTCATGGAAAGAAAACCACTGGAGCAGAACCCTCAGTACTCTAGAAATGCCCTACTCATTTTCCCCCTCGTATTCATGCATACAGTTTATTGCAGCAAGAAAAACATTCAGTGCACAATATATTAGTCTCATTGTAATCGATTTTACCTAGTGCAACTATCATGCCTATTTATGCACAAGCCTTTAGTTTTCCGTGCATGTGCATTGTTGTCACAGCGAGGCCCCCAGTGATTAGACAGAAGCTCCCAGGGTATGTCAGACAGCAGGGCTACTGTGTGCTGGTCCCTGCTGGGTGTCTCTGCTCAGTTTCCACTGTCTCGCCTCTGGGAAGGTGCCTGACAAAGGTGCCATCGTTCCCTCATAGAAGGCGAAGACCCAGGGGCAAGAGAACAAGTGTGCAATTATTGCGCCATTACAGGACACACGGCGATTCTGCTTTACATTCATATCTTGTAATTGTACTTCTGGGACTAGTTGACAATATTAATCATTTGATTTCCACATTTTCTCGGAGATGAGAGTTGACCTTAGAGTTAAAAGTTCACAGGCTGTTGATGTGTATTCTGGTGCATTCACAGACCTCAAACAGCGCTTGCTGTACGATAAAACATCCAGAATTAGCCAATGCATGAGACACAGCCAGGCTTTTCCTGCCTGTCTCGGCATTTAGGGCCTTTGATAAAACCTACTAAACCACACAGTTGTATAGCTAACCCTGCACTTTTCGGCTGAAGGTGAAGCTATATTTACCCAGCTGGTCATGTGTTTTAACAAAGCTGTCTGTAGCGGTGATAGTCGTTGTTTGGTTATATCTGACAAGAGAGGAACTTTCTGTAAAACCCTGAGATAAAGATCTTTCTGCCTTGTTTAGAGCGGGTGTCCCACTTCCCTCTCCTCTCACCATTAACATGCTGTGATAGGAGGTTGAATTGTCTCACTTCTGGTCCAAAATAAAGAGCAGCTTGATCTGAGTTTAATTCTTTGTGGTAGTCCAGTTGTAACTTAGACAAATACTGGCTTTTGTGGTCCCTTTTCTTGTACAAAGAGCTATTTGTTCGCAGCGTGCCGAGGAGTCAATGGCAAGGATGGACTCATCTGCAGCCACCAGTGTTGAGGTGTGTCTTGTCTCTTCAGCACAGTCAGCACAGTGAATATCACAGGACTTTATAAGGTAATAAATAGGGCAAAGAGGTGGATTCCTTCAGAAATGCCCCAGATGCCTGTGTGCCAAGCTTACGTTGAGGGACAGCGGGCACTTTAGGGGTCGTGGGAACACAGGCGCCATATCCGCTCAGGCACCATCAGGAGGGACAGGGAGCTAAATATAGAGAAGCCTAATACATGTCCAGTATTAAGGGGGAAAACCAGTGAAAACTCCTCTGGGCTTTGGATAAGCACTGTATGATCAGGTCATAGGAGCCATGTAGTCGTTTGACTGAGAGTGGAGTGTAAAACTGAGATAACTCACGAATAGAGCAAATTCATTTATGCATTTGATTTAGCGTTTTATGGTTTTGCAGCAAAGTCAATGCATTGGTTTCTCCCATAATGCAAAGAGTGAAAATAGTCCTGTGATTCCACATTTTTCCACAGTGTCCAGCTCTATACAGTCTTGCAGTGGCAGGGAAAGTACAGGGGGGTTTCAGAGAGACAGAAAAACAGCGGGTGTGAGTTTCAAAAATGGACGTTCTCAAGCCGGCCACAATCCATCCATGCTTTACCATTTGCCCGTCCAAATCTTTTTTTTTTTTTTTTTCTGACCTGGCTGTGCATGAGAGAAGAGTGGGTGGCTTTTAGCGTCAGCCATCTTTCAAAAACACACCGTTTTCCTTCTACTGTTTGGTTTGAGCTATTGCCTGATGAACCTTTAAAAGGAGCTATGGACTGTATTTTTAACCCTGTCTCTTGGGGCCGTGCGGTGCAGTTGAGCACTGCACTGCAGGCCCCGGGGTAACCCAGGCTGTGGGGGTGTCAGACTGCGTGGACTGCTGGCCCGGCAAGGGCCCCTCTAACTTTAGACCGCATCGCCTCATGGTGGTAAAAATAAACACCCTGCCCTTACCAAGGGGGAAGGGACTCGAGTCACCTAAACTAAACAGATGACATTTTCCCACCAGAATTTTATGAACGTGAAGAGTATTATTGAACTATTATTGAGTATTTGTTGTGCTCTCGATATAGTAAAATGTAGATGCATATTATTAAAAATAAACCTCTGTGGCCAGTGCGTTCAAGCTATCATACTATCATACTTCAAGAAAACTTTCCATGCAACTTTTATTTTTCTTAAATTAGAAGGAAACAAATGTATTTGTGTCTAATAACAAACAAATTTGCCAGTGGTAAATGCAACAATATAAATGCAAATAAGATAAAACAACACATTGTTTTCTGCAATTTTAACATTGTTATATTTTTGTTTGCAGGTGTTTTACAGAGTGACGGCAGAAAAAATGGGAAGAAAGAAAATACAAATTTCTCGCATTCTGGACCAGAGGAACAGACAGGTGGGCCAAAATGCAATATTTAATTTAAATACATTAAGAATAAAAAACATCACTTTTTTTCCCCACATATTAGGTCAAAGACAGTGCAGGAGATGCAACTTAAATTGGACTAAAACTGTCACATACTGCACAGTCTGATAAGAATCGGAGAGCAATCAGATAGTTTTACTGATTAAACTTTAAGCTTTACTGATCTGGGGATAAAAGTAGGTTTTTGTGTATTATGTGGCAGAGATGTTGCTCTTGGAGTTAATGTGTGTTGGCATGATTTCTTAATGCTGCAAGATTGTGGAAGAAATATTAAATTGTCACAGCTAGAATGATAAGAGGCAGAAGCGGGATCACAGTTGCATTTTAACATAATTTTAGTATGCATCTTTCATCTTCTCACTTGTGGATTGAAAGTCAAAGTGGAATCAAAACAGGCCGCAAATGCAATATTAGGCGACGGTGAAACTATGAAAGTTAGAACTTTCTATTGTCCAAGCATCACAGCTGATAGGCTGACCTATTGTTGTGATAATTTGACAAAATCCAAAAGATCTAATGGTAATATTGAGATTTTATTCATAACCGAAGGACAGTAATGGAACTTATGCTCTTTCACACTTAACAAAGTGGTCTGTGTGCTCCGACAGAGCGGCTTGGAAGGAGGAAACGGTTCAAGCTAAAAAAGAAGACGCATTTGACAGTACATTTTTTTAATCAGTGTGATGAAGGATGAATGTGATAATGCAGATTATATATACAGAAAAATCTTGGTGTAAACTCATAGACATAAGTTACATAGTTTTTTCTGAGTTGCAACGGGCTGAAGTAATGTTAGTGTGATACTGAAACATGAGATTTATGCTGTCTTCACGCTCGTAAGCTATGTTGATCAGTGTGTATGAAAAGAAACACTTCAAATACACATAAGAAATCAGTTAGGCCAACAAGAAAAACATACTAAACTGTGCTCAGACTGCTGGCAAATATTTGTCTCTCATGTCTGATCTGCAGGACTGAGTGTTTTTGGTGATAAGGTTTGTTTTTTTGGAGTTTTTCCTTATCTGACCGTGGTGTCTGAGGATAGACAGTGTTGTATACTTTACAGATTGCAAAGCCCTCTGAGGCAAAGTTGTGAGTTTAAGCTATTTAAATACACTTGACTGTCAACAGTTAATATTTGCAAGCGATCACTTTGGATTTGTGTGTTTTACTTGTCTATTTATATTTTTTTTTAGCAGTATGATTTTTAATCAGCAGAAATCATTAATCTAATACCACATTAGTTGGTATATTAGGCCCATTATGTGCCAACTAATACAAGATGGTTACAATGCTTTTTTTATTTTTCCTATTTATACACCAGCTCAGTTTGCCCCATCATTCATTCCTGCAGAAATATTCTACGTCATACCAAAACTTTTTTTTTATTTTTGGTTTACATATTTGACTTTATTTTTATCTCCATAAAAGTTCAAGTTAAGTTGACAACCCTCTGTGTGTTTTTTGTGCCGTAGGTGACTTTCACCAAGCGTAAGTTTGGCCTGATGAAGAAGGCCTACGAGCTGAGCGTGCTGTGTGACTGTGAGATCGCCCTCATCATCTTTAACAGCACCAACCGTCTGTTCCAGTACGCCAGCACGGACATGGACAAAGTGCT
>JAPZDY010000021.1:20490658-20503624 GCA_029783645.1 Ctenochaetus hawaiiensis | reverse complement strand
ATAATAATAATAATAATAATAATAATTTACAGTAATTACAAAAGGTAGAAAATTACATTGAGTATTGATGATTTTTTAAATTTATAGATATACAGAGAACAGATAACAAACAATTATAATAAAAAATTTGCCTTTACGAATTAATTTTGAACATAACATTTTTTTTTTACTGAAGCATCAAGCTGCTTTTGATGCATGAATAACTTCAGAATTGATGGTGTTTAAACTCTCTTCACTCTTGTTGTTCCTAGGATGTCCAGTGGAGGGTGCTCCTTCCCCTCTCAGTCTTGCCCCTCAACCTCACCACATCTGCCCTCCCTGAACCTCAGCATCAAATCGGAGCGTAGCTCTCCTGAGCACATGTCCTCATCCACCTCCCCTCCTCTGCACCACCTCAGGCAGCACTCACCAATGAGCAACCCCGATTCGGCCCGCCATACCCCTCCAGAAACCCATCCGGCCAATGAGACGAAGGAGTTCCCCAAAGCTGGCTACCCAGAGGAAGAAGAGGAAGGCGGGCAGCAGCTCAGGCAGTTAGAGATAAGTGATGGGTGGCAGAGATAGTTGGCTGCTGCAGTCTAACAGCATCTCCTATTCAATCAGCTATCTTCCATCACAACCAGTTTCTCTTAAACACACACACACACACACATACATACACGCACAAACACACACACAGAGATAAAACACACAAGATAGCGTCATGGGGTCGATTTGTCCCCATCCTCCCAGAGAGGAACGCCTCTCTCTGTCTCCTCACACAGAGCTGGTCTCTCCTGGGCGATGGAGAATTTTCTCTGCATCACTTGTTTGATCCCACGAGGAGACGGATGCAAACATTTGCTTTTTGTTTGGTTAGATTTAGTTTTCTGTGTGGAGCTAATGTGAGTCAAAAAATATGCTCTGAAATGTGTTGGTTTTGTTCTGTGACTTTGCTGAATTTACAACCCCGATTCTTAAAAAAGTTTCCTTTATAAACACATAATGATATTCTCACCTGTGTAACAGTGGAATTTTCCAAACTGGTGTTTTTTGAGCATTACATAACTCTCGCAGACTTTTGTTGCTCCTGTCTTAACATGTTGAAATGCGTTGTTGACGTCAAATTCAGCATAAAAATATATTAACAGATAAATTTAGTTAATAGGTAAAAGCATTAATTGTATTATATTATTTTTAATCGAGTATAATATGTTAAAAAAAAAACAAATGTTTTTTATTACATGTTTTGCACATTTTTTGGAATCGTGGTTGTAACTACAGCAGCACATCGGGACCAACTGAGTTTCTCCAAAACTGCTAAAACTGCAACTTAGCCCAAATCAGTGACATGGCCTCTCAACAACAACAACAACAAAAAACTGCTAGATGTCACCTGCACTGGAGCCAAGACCTTTTTAAAATGATCCAGGACAAATAAAAAAGATTAGTTTGCATTTTTTTTCAAGTCTGTCTTAAAACTGCTTATGTGTTCAAATATGCATCGGAATATTTTTTGTTTGCTGTAATTGTTCTGCCTGTTCATACTGGTCATGAAAAGGTCCTTTATTAATGCATTTCTAATGAAAGAAACAGGGAACAAAATCCACATTTTGTTCAAAAAAGAATTATAGCAATCAGCCAACAGGCGGCTTCAGCTATGAATTAGTTAGATTAAGTCATTTTCTTTGAAATTTCGTCTTTTAGTTTTAGAAGTTTTGAACCAAATATACCATAACTCTGCAAGAAGTACACTTATTTGTCAACCCTTAGACTCCTTTCGCCTCGTACTGACTCCAGATTAACTCATACTGTAAGTACTGTTTTAAGACAAATGTGAGGAAATAAGAATTTTTTTATTTAAAATTCTGGGCATCGGTTTGTCTCAGGGACTTGGATGATGGTTACTATGGGAATTTGCCTGTCTGTTTGTGAGACTTTAATTCTGAATAAATTTTAGTTTTATTGTTATTTCTCCAAATAACTCAAGCTTTATGTTTTTACTCAGTCAGTACCAAAAATTATGGAAGTGTACTTCAACTAAAGACCAAAGTGTTTAAATATTTTCCCTGTGTATTGCAATCAAATACTGCAATAGCCAAAGACATCACATGTTTTGTCTATATTGGATCTAATTTAATTTAAGAAAAATAAAAATGGCATGAGTTGTTTTTTCTGAAGGGCTTGATTTAGCAACTACATACTTTACTGCCATTATTGTCATATGATATTTTCAAAATTTATTAGACAGAGTAATAACTAATTCTAAATATTCAAATGATATTTAATTAAAAAAGCAACAAAATAATTTTTTTATGGAGGAATGTTTGGTTTTCATTATATATCTGTAAATGTACTTTGCATTGTATTTTGTGCACTGGATTTTTGTGTGTTCTCTTTTTACATATTCAACTTTCATGCTGCCAATGTCAAAAAATTCTTTGGTGTGAATGAATTTCCCCTCATTGTCCACAAGGGGTCATCTTGTGAAACAGAATGTGGGTTTAGATTTTTGATGGAAAAGTGCAGAGCAGGGAGGACCGACTTAGACAATCAGTGATTAATCATCTAATGAATCTCTGTGACAAGACACAGGTTCAGTGTTTCAC
Organism: Ctenochaetus hawaiiensis; assembly: GCA_029783645.1. Lineage (NCBI taxonomy): Eukaryota > Metazoa > Chordata > Actinopteri > Acanthuriformes > Acanthuridae > Ctenochaetus > Ctenochaetus hawaiiensis. Next base: position 20,501,036 of record JAPZDY010000021.1, on the reverse strand, counting down.
CCTGAAGTCGTTTAACAAATACATCATGACAAACTCTGCAGAGATTCATTGAGCCAGCTGGTCGAGGTCTTTAAGTTCAAGTGCTGCTGTGGATTTTTGCTCTTTTTTCTTTTTCTTTTTTATTTTGTCATGTGGATTGGATTATTATCGGCATAAAAAAAAACAAATTCTCAGTATTCTGATGTTTTTGGTTGAGTTTTTTAATGTTTGCTGACTGCTTAACAAAACAGAGACTGATTTTTATTTGACATTTGTTGTGATTTCTTTTAAATAAAACTGGTTTGATTTGTACATTTCCTTTGGCCTGCTGTTTTTTTTCTTCTACAAAGGACATTTAGTTTATTATCTTTTTTTTCTGTTGCCTGTTTTTTTTTCAGTCTGAAGACAGATAAAAAAAAAAAGCTGTCTGTTGTGTAGCTATCAGGCTTTCATGTGTCCATTTATTTAGTCGTATTCACCTCCGTTCCGTCTTTTGAACACACACACTCCCTCATTATCATGTCTGGCCCCTGTCAGCAGCTCACCACGCAGCCACCAAACGAGAGGAACAAGAATGGGCCACTTAAAAGCTATGGAGACCTTTATGTCTTAAAAAAAAGTACATTCAGCTTAGAAAGGCTCATTTCCACAGCTGGATGTCTCACAGTAACTATGCAAGAACGTTTTCTTACTCCACCGCTGTGGAGGGTTTCATCTAAAAGCGGAGTGAAGCCCCGTCCATCTCTGTGGTTTCTCCTCCCTAAATGAAAAGAGGCTCTCACTGGGGTCATGTCTGGTCTGCTCCCCTGAGACCAGGCTGGCCCAGTCTGTAGGGCATGTCTGGGTCCTGCATGCTCACTTAGACACACACACACACACACACATACACAAACACACATTGGTCTCTATAGCAACCACAGCCCGCCATGGCAGCCTGACTTGGCCCACTGCAGTGCACAGATCAGGCTGAGAGGGCCTGAGGCCTCCAGCACAGATGTACATAATTAATGTGATTATATAGATATGTCAGCCTTGTCACCTTTCAGTTCATTAGGCCGGACGCTCTCACAGACATCACCACAGGCTCAGAGACGAGCACAGCCCCGCTGGTCATGCCAGGTGAGGATGCTGCTCACAAATGTGCAACTTACAGAAAGCTTGACTGTTGCTCTTTGATTATTATCTAACAAAAGACACATGCACCTAGAAATTCTTTTATGCAACTGATAAAAAAAAAAATCACACCGCAAAATCATAAATATAAGTCCTAAGAAATGTAAGTATTGTTAAACACACAATAGTTAAAATAACTTCAGCCACTAGAGGTCTCTAATCTAAACAACATTTAAAAAACACTGTAGTTTGTCCTAAAGTAAGGTAGGATCATCAGATTTTATTTTATTAATTGTAGATTAAACATGAAAATTTACTGACTGACTCAGACAGAAATGTTCACAGATGAGGTGACAAATTAAAGTTTTATTCATGTTGTGTTTAACTGTTTGCCAGCTTCCTTCCTCCATTTCTGACCGATATAACCCCAGAAGTTAGCAACAGGCGACAAAATGAAACCTTGAAGAAAGAATTACAGATTTCTTTGAGTTTGAACAATGCTGGAAACATTTGGGATAATATGAGTTCACAACTCAACAAAATATAGAACAAATATATTGTCCTTTATCGACATTAATATGTGGAAATGTTACATTCACATTCTCATCTCGAGATTTCTTCACTTGTGCACAGGCTGTTATGCTTGATATCCTCCACTAAAGCATGTACCAGTGCATATAAATAGACACAGAGGCGGCCTTCCCTCTCTAAATAAGAGAACTTTTGTGGCCTTTGACTGAATGTGGAAGTCAAATGATAACACCAATAAATCATGTCATCTTTCAGACAAAGAGCCTCTCAAGTCTCGTTCTGGTGAAAGGCCACATTCCTTTACTGTTGTTCAACGACTGGCATGTAAAATCTAAATGTTTCGATGATGTTATAAAGCCTTTAAATCAGATCTGAATGGCGTAAACCAACAAACAGAGAGACTTTGGAAATTTCCCAGAGAACACAACAGTTCCTATGGATGAGTTGAGCATCCGGAGACAATATTTCTTCCCAGAGTCTGAAGGGGCATCAGGTTCATAGTAATTATCAGTGATTAAAGAATGATCTTCTCAGGAGGTTGGGGGTCAGAGATCAGGACCCAGCACAGCGGCGAGACACTCCATTGTCATGCATGATGTCTTTTGTCAATTGGTGCACAGATTTTTTCAAGGAAACGTTTTATCTCCCACGGATCTCCCACGCTCCTCGAAAAGACAGCAGAATTAAGTGGGAATGTCAGACGTCTGTGAGACTGAAAATAATGGATGCTTTATTGAACCACACAAACAAAAACATTCAGGTTACAGCTAAAAGTTTGCACACCATGCATTCAAAAAAAATCTCAACAAGCAACATTCTCATCTGAATTTCACAGTATACTGATTTCAGAGCATTCAATTCAAACGAACTATCTACAAAACACACTTTTAAAAAATCAAAAAAATGCAACAAAAACATTACAAAAATGTATGGAACTGCAACATCTGTATCATTTCTAAATAACAAAAGTTATTAGAGACAATGTATCATAAATAAATAAATAATATCCACTTATGCAAAAATGATTCTAATGAGACTTTCGTTAATCATACATGTACATGAGTGATTGGCTTTGAAACAGCAAAAATACTAAAAGCTGATGTGGCTAATTAAGACACTGCAACCAGAAATGTTGACAGTGAGTAGTGTTTGAAAACAAACAGGAAAACAGAAATAACTTTGAAAATTAACATTTTCTCATTAACAGATTCTTCTCTTCAGGAATCATGGGAAAAAGGAGATTTTAAAACAGACTCCAAATCCCTGAGCTCCCAGGCACTTAGGAATTCTGCAAGAAACTTTTCAGATAAAAACAGCTCTTCAGTCTTAGCTGATATGCAGCAACAACTAAAGGTTTGATTCACCTTCAACTCTGTTTCAATCAAAAGGACGGATCTGAGCCCTACTATTATTTGCAATCAAAACAATACAGCAGAAAAAGATAACAAAAAAAAAACATTTAGCACTCTTGAATCGGTTCCTTAAGGGGGACAAAGAGTCCCTCACAAAAATATAACATCTTATCGACACAGAAGTGAAGCACTTATACTCATCCTGGTACCAATTAAACATCTTATGTGCAGCATTTAAAATTATTATACTAAGATCAGTTCATTTAACACTGGCATTGATACATTTGAAAAGTTGCAGAAATATGTTGAACTGCAGTTGCTGCAAGATGACCAGAGGCCTGTATCACAGAACTATGATAGTAGATCACCACTCTTTAAGTCACAGTTTCCACTGTCAATCAAGTTTCAAATAAGCAGACGGCTAAAACAGTAGAAGTAGGAAAGATGTCTGCAGAGACCTTGGATGTTTTAGTACAGTTTCAATCTAACATCTTATAACAACAAAGTCACACAATCAAACAAACTAAGTGATCTAGGCAGCAGCAGGAGACCAGCAACTCCTGGATTTTGCATTTTAAAATGATGGTTTTTGCCAATGGAGTGTGGTGGCTTTGAACAGAGTGATATATTGGCTGTTTCTGGTCAAACAAAAAAAGATCTTCTGAAACAAAAAGGTCTTTTTCTGTAACGTTACTTTCTTTAATGTTGTCAGACAGAGAATAACAATCTGAGCCTATCAGCAGCACAAACAAGTTCTTTCATTGGACGAACTCTGACAGGTGTATTTTCCCTGAAGCATTTATGTCGCAGTCATTGCAGCCCGTTTCTCAGCTGCTGGAGCAGTTTAAAACTTCTGCACATATTTGCCAATTAAATACTGAGATATATTAAAAAAGAGAGGGTTCAGCTTCAACTTTAACCTTTTTTAAAAGAAATACCTTATATCATGATGCTGTTACCTTAAACTGGCAAAGATCTCCGCTGTAACCTGTGTAGGATAGCTGACCTTCTCCAGAGCAGGTTAACCTCAGAGGATTAGATCACATCAAACCAGATCACTGGAAAAACTGGGGTATCACTTCTACATCTACCATCTACTTCTAAGTGATAAGATAATGGAAACTTTTTGGAGGGCAGTAGAATCAATTTGCTTATTATGAGAAGAAATGTTTTTGTCCAGCCACTTTAAAACAGAACTCAGACCTCTCAGAAACACCTTGTGCAGCACTTATATGTTTTATTTTTTTCCTCTGTCATTATCCTGTCTGCTTTAGCAGCAGAAGGGACCTCACTTTTTAAGTGTATGACTCATAACAGTTTGTTCATACTGGGACAAAAAAAGCCAAAGTGTCCCTTTCTCAAAAGTGAATATTTCAGAAATGGTTCCAAACACGTTTAAAAGGTCTTTCAAAATAGCCTTTTTGGACTATTTCGAAACGATTCCTACTATTTCTACTGCTTCTTGTTCTACTTTACCTGTGTAATTACAGTGTATTAGTTCACCTTGCTGAATATTAGCTATAGCTATCAAGATAACCTATTTTCTTTGTGGGTATCTCGTGTTACATTGAGTATAACTTTCATTCTTCTTTTGATGTTGCATGTAATGAAAATCTCTGCCTCTTTCACATGTACTCAACTGTAGCTCAAAACAGTAAACCCTGAGGTAACAGAGCCAGGATTACCAATGTTTGACCCAGTGTAACCAGGTAGCCCAAGAGAGCCAGATTAAGTTTAACTGTCTTTGTGATACAAGCCCCTGCTCTCTCTGTACATTGGTGTTATTGATACCAGAAGCCTGCTGGTCACAGTAAGTCTTTAGAGCAACAAAGCAGCCAAAGTTGCAACCATGTCTATCACATGTTTCCTCTCAAAAAAAACCTTGATATAAAACTTCTGTTGCAGCCAGAACAAGTTGCACTCTGTCTGTAGTTGTGTGTTTTAATGAAATGGCCCTTGACCGTCTGCAGCTATCCTTTGCAACAGCGTAACAGCAGCTGAGGGCTGGATTTGTATTGCAGGTAAAAGTGTACGGCACTCTGCAGTTAGTTCTGCATAAGGTACTGGTGGAAGTAGATGCCAAAGAGAGAGCTGATGACCTGGCAGGCGGCCACCCACCATGTGAGGAAGGCAAAGAAACCTCTGAAGAAAAGTGGAGTGAGGACAGACCGCAGCGCTGTGAAGGCCTCTGACAGACGTGCTACTGTGGCCTGGATGTCCTCCTCCATATCCTCCACCCCCTCTTCATCTTCATCATTACCGGCGGGCAGCACAGGTGCTGCTGTGGGCATCACCAGGGCTGGTGTCACCCCAGGGGTCTCCTCAGCACCTGTCCCCCAGGAGAAGTCTCCTACAAGATTGGTAGAGATCAGTCAACACTTACAAAAATAGACTTTCGAAAAAGATTATTGCTTGCTATATTTTACCAACACTATACTTGATATTTTCTATATATGGTTGTTACATACCTAACACCACTGTAGCCATAAAAATCCAAGTGTAGAAATATGTTTCACCACTCTCATATCTATCTTGTAAACATAAGGCTACATCTAGCTGCTGGCTGTGTATAAAGTTGTAGCTGTTTCCCTGTCTTTTCATACTTTATGCTAAGCTAAGCTAGCCAGCTTCAGGTTTTAAAGTCATATTTAACAGACACCACGTCATTTTTCTCATGTACAGCTTGCCAATAGAGTGAATGAACATATATCCGAAAATGTCAAAATGGGAAGAAAGTACAAATATAAAGTTCGAGTATATATTCTTCCTCAGATGTAGTTATGATGATGGCAGGGAAATATTTCACTTACCTAGTGCCTTGAGTGCCAGTGTGGAGAACAGGATGAGGAAAATAGGAACCAGATACTGCAGAGTAACTACAGTCAGATAGCAAAAGATTCGAGTGACCTGAAAAAACAGCACATTTGTTCTCAGTTTTTATATGCAGTTATATTATTTTCACTTCTCTATTTCCTAATAAACCTTCTTGTGTGTAGAAAGTTCTGGATTAAAAGGTTCTGAGCTAAAATTCAACCCATCATTGTTCAAAAACAAAGCTAACCTTCCTCTGAATGTCAATAGCAGCAATACGTCCTGCCTCCTTCTTCATCTGCTCCACCCACTTCTGGGCCAGATTGAGATACGCCTGCATGTGATAACGAGTCAGCGCAAGCCGAAGCACACACAACGCCACGATGATCCACAGACGCATGCTGTCAAATGCTGCACTGGATACTCTACAAAGAAGAGAGAGAAGAAGAGGAGATTGTTTCTGTCCTGAGAATTGAGAAATTGATAGTAGTTGATAAAATAAGCAAAACTGTATGTGTGCTCACAATGTGATAGAGGTTTTCCCCATAGGTGCATTGGCCAGAAAGTCCCGAGCGATAGGTTTTACCCACAGAACCAACATGATGATTGGAGACAGGAAACTCATGTGTAGCAGAATCCTGCAGGAGACATTAGGGACAAATAAGAGAGGAAAACACTGCCAATGCTATGTTTTTATAAGGAATACACAAATGTATCAGTTCTCACTGTATAAGTGGGCGATCTGAGTTCATCTGTACAGCATCTAGATGAGTCTGAGCCAGTCGCAGGCCGGGAAAGGCCAGGAGAGCACCAATGTAAGCACAGACAGCAGCCAGACCGAGCTTCACTGTTAGCTTGGTCACTGGGATTCTATATAGAGTCAAAACAACCAAAGGTTATTCTGCATCTAGCAGATATTTGTGAAGTCTGTTGCTCTTAGCATAAAACTTCACTGATGTGTTGTCTCTTGATGCAAGATGCAATCTCAGTAAATGTTATAATAACAGACACTTACGACCAGTCAGCGTAGCCCTGCTGTTTGGCAAAGATTTCCAAATTGTCAAAGAGGCTGGAAAAGCCTGACTCCAGGCCAAACTCCAGGTAGTCCTCTTTGACCACCAGCACCAGCATGGCCACCAGCAGAGAAAGGAAGCCAAAAGCAAGGCACACAGAGCGCTCGCCACCCTCTTCGGAGCGGAAGTAGTGGCTCATCAGGGTGTGAAGGGTCTTCCTGAGGGTGGTAGGTTAAATGAAAACAGCCAGGGAGTAAAAGTCTCCCTTAAAGAAACAATTATAACTGTTCTGTAGAATCAGTCAATATTAATTGTCACAGACTTATCATGACTCATAATGATGTTACAGTTGAAGGATACAGGCCAAAAAAAACAGTCAGGACACACCAGATGGCTCCGATATTGACCTCTTTTCTGGCATCAACGACACTGTAGTAACACTCAGTGAACAGGAAGACACCTGTGGCGTAGACTGCAAAATCTACCAGCCATTGGTACTCCAGGAAAAAACGCAGCACTGAAGGTAAAAACAAGGAAAAAAGCATAAATAAGCTTTAAAGATTCTTCTGAGCTTTACTCAATAATCAAAACTACAATATATAAATTGTTTTAAGTAAAAATAAAAATGCATGTGAATATAAACACTGTAAAGGTATTGTGAGTGAATTCTGAGTCATAAGCTGAGCTTGAACAGTGTTTGTAATTGCATAAGGCATTGTGGTATTGATAAAGAAGTATTTGTTTTACCAAGAGCGTCAATAGCGTTTACTGGTGCTTTCTCAAGGTGAAGGTTAATGTCTCTGGGCACAGTGAGAGGTTTGCTTTCCCCATTCTGTCTCCTGGAAATAAAACATAGTCCCGTAAAAACAAAACGGATACAAACCGATTTATTCATTTACCGTGTTTTAAAAGAAGAAACCCATAGAAACAAAGAGAGGCTTGTCTAGATCAGCCATTTTCTGCACAGAAGAAAAGCTAAGCTCTGGCAAAAAAAAGGTAAAAACCCTGTTGCTTGGTTTCAGAGAGCAGACAGATCTATAAATTTGATGTTTGAAGACAGTTTATTTCTAGGCTGCATTACAGAAGTGGCTCTTCTGTGCAGCATAAGACCCTCCCCCACTTCCCACCTGTCTCTCCTGTTCTGTTTGGGCATCTGTTTTCCAGCCAATGCACACAGTTCTCCTTCTGATGGGTGTTTAAATCGGAACAGGCTAGAAGGAATGAGAGACACATGTATGTAAACAAAGCACAATATGTGTAAAATGTACAACCCTAATTGTAAAGTTGAGGATACCTGCCATTGCAGAGGAGCCAGCGTGCAAATGAACAGTGTGGAGCCATCCTCTGCATAATGCTGGCAGCCAGCAAACTGACCACCAGCTGAACTCCCATCAGGGCCTGACAAACCAAGCGTGCACACACACACACACACACACACACACAGATGTTTTAAGTATGTGAACCAAGTCTGAAAAACCATCTTGTACATGAGAACAGTTAACATTATGTTTCAGTGGTCAATGCGTCAGAGACGGTCAGAGAGCAGAGGTGTCTTGTCTACAACTGTGACAGTCACATCGACAGTATTTCATACTGGCTCGGAACACAAGACTCCAGAAACTTTCTAGAAAGTAGTTTTAGCAGAGTAACTTCAAAAGTGAGTTAGGTCACATTACATCACAGGCTGCGGTGGAGGCTTAGTTATACACCATGCTGAAAAGCCAGTTCAGCAACCTTAAATATAGAATGTGCTGAAAGCCCCTGCAAAATGAATGAAAGTTAGCAAATGGCTATCGTGCTAAATTTAGCTAAACTTTACCACCTGTCAGTGTTGCTGCAAGCTTTAGCCAACCAGCTAGCTAGCATTAGCACCTTGGGCTCTAACAGTAACCAAAACACGCAGAATGGACACGCTGGCGTTCTTTACAGCACATTGTTAATATTAATTACTACATGCAAGTTTACAGGGATGTTTATTAATTTACCATCTCTTCTATCGCACGATGTTTTTAAAGCCAGGGGAACTACCGGAGCGTCTTCACATGCACAAAAGTCTTGACAGCTGAACCGAGTGACGTGTGTAACGTCTAACTGTCCCGGATGTAGCAGTAGCGAAGCATGATACATTCACTTGCTGCCCGAAAGCTTCGTAAATTCGGAGCATTAAATTTCCAACAGCACAACAGCCGATGCCACCGCAGCTTCTACTCAGATATGGGAAGAAACGGGAACTACGTAGACATTGTTGACGCATTGTAATTATTTTTGAGTTACCATAATTTCATTTGACTGTCAAAATTTGTGTAACGGTTTCGTACGTATATTTGATTACTGCGATTATTAGTGACTTAACCATTTTAGATCTATCTTATATTTGAAACACGAGGTAGCATAAATATAAAAAAATTACAGATGTACCAACACCAGGACCATCTGCTGCTGTGGGGTTAACTTGCGATAATTTCACTTAAGGGACCTCATGTTGATTTATTGCCACCTTTAAAAGTCTCTAAAAAATTTTCGTAAGCTAAATTTGAATGCAGGATTACTTCTTTAAGTATTATTCTGTTGCTACAAAAACAAAACATAAAAATCAATAGGCTAATAGGTGATAAACAACAGTAGTCCTACTTTTTTCTACCCACTAAAATCTATCTGAACAGCTTTCTGACTGTGCAGCCATTTTTTTTTAGATGAGAAGAGGTAAAAATGATTAAAATAATTATATGCCCATCCATGTTTCTTTTAGTCATGCCTGTACTCAAAGCAATTAAGTTTGAGCAGGAGCGACCGTGGAGACTTGGCCGTATCGCGCCCTTGAGGCTTCAGAGAGCCTGAGAAGAGAGCACCAGGCAAAACCGAGTCCCTGAATATGTCACCAAACTTCTCTTCAACCTTTGCGCAATAAATAAAGGACACTGAACATCTGTTAAAAATTGCTATTCTCCTAAAAAGATGCAAGAATTTAACAATCAAAATATATGGAAATAATAAGCAAAATTGCTGTTGGGCTTTTTATAGTAAAGATACAATATGTATCGTTAGGTACGGGGCTTAATTAAAAAAACAAATGCGATTTTAAATGGCAGTGATGTATTAATATCACCGTGATGAACACATATTTTATTATTTTAAATAATAAAAATCAAATAACAACTTTCATAATAATGTTAATAGCAATAGGATTGACTGATTTAATGTGTTTTTTGCACTCCACTTAAATCAAAGCTAGGCTACTGAGTTTTACAACCTTATAGACATGTTCAGCAAACAGTAAAAAAATAAAACCTCGCTAGTTTCATTGATGGTCCTCAACCCCAATAATCGTCATCATAGGAGTATTTCCGATGCTCATGAAAGCATCACAGCGGAACAGTGGTTTAATTTGCTCCAAGCCATGCTGATCGAAAAATATTATGATATTTAAGATATCAGTAATGAAAAATAAAACCCAAACTTTCCATTATGATACATTTCGACATATAAAATTTGTCTTACAAATATTGATCAAATGATTGTGCTTAGTTAAACATATTTTCACTTAGACAAAAAAAAAACGGTTAATTAGAGTAAAAGTTG
>JAPZDY010000021.1:20438541-20467475 GCA_029783645.1 Ctenochaetus hawaiiensis | reverse complement strand
GTAGTTAGCAGAATCTTACAAGCTGCAGGTTTTCGTATAAACATATAACGCTGAAGATGATGGAAGGCTGAAACTAGAACAAGGTGACTCACTCACTTCCCTCTCAGCTTCCCTCTCACTGTTGAGTGACACGCCTAAAGATTACCTTCGCTCCCTTAACAGCTGCTATAGCGGGCCATCAAGGCCGAGAATGCTGCTCAGCTCGTGCATGTTCAACCTCCTGCGGAGAACAAAGTAGACGGAGTGATGGAGGGAGTGTTAGAAAGGGGAGGAGAGGGAGATGAAGCCCCATCCGCAGAGATTGAGGTCTGTCATTGGGGAGAAACAGAAGAAGTGATTTTTTTTTTTTTATTTCCCTCCAGGGTTAGATGAGCGTTTTGTGACATTGGCCTAGTTCTATATCAGCATGCCCCCCCAGAGAAAGAGTTGCGTTTGAGAATCAGACAAGGGAAGATCAGAGGAGATTTCACAGCCTGTGGCTATCCTTCTCCATAGCGTTCGACCACCTCTTAAACCTCCTTCGCTTTGCTTCAACTCGATAAGGGCTGCCCGTCTACTTAGTCAATATCATATCCACAAACTAGATAAATCAATGCAAACAAGCTTTGGTTGGACATGGGCTTTAGAAGTGGAGGCATAGCTACAGGCTAAATTTGACGCAGAGACACATCAATCCAGAAGTGACACCCTTCACATTCTCTCTGTATTCATAACAGCAATTAAGAGCTAGCATGCATGGGTCTGCCTTATTTTACCCTTTAAGGCCCAATGTTACAATATGTGCATTTGTAACAGCAGTTCGTATAGGAAGTGTGGGCCACAGTATGTGTGATTTTACACTTAACAGTGTTGCTTCCACAGCTGAGCACTCTCATGTATATATGGAAAGACTTGAGGAGAGGGAAGCAGTAATCCGCTCATTTACAGTACCTCAGATCCGGTCTGCCATCTCTCTCTGTCTCTCTCCTATGCTCTCATACACTCTCTCTCAAACACACATACCTCAGTGTACCGTATCTCCCCCCCCGCAGTCCCCCACCCCTTTCCATCCCCATTCGGCTCATCTTGCCATCACCTCTCCAGCTCCGCCACCCCAGAGAAACCAATTCAGGCTGCTGCTCCACACCGTCATGGCATGTTGGCCAAGGGAGATGGAGTCCTTTCAGGTTCTCCGCTACAACCTCCCTCCCTCCCTCCCTCCTCCTCCTCCATCGCTGCCCCCTCGCTGCTTCTCAACATTTCCTCAACACGCCTGGTGTATCAGCAGGGTAGCTAGACAGCATGATAGGACTGCTCCTGAGAATCTGTTGGAGTTATTCTGCACATTATGTGACCTTTTAAAGTTTCTCTGAAATTGCATGTGGGTGTGTGTATTTTGTGATTCCACTCCGAGCCTGCCTTTGCATGGCTACACTGCCAGATCAGTAAGAAATGAAGCCTGCATTATGTGTCTAAACAGACTGATTGTGAGGGGTATCAGTAATAGGTTATCGTTAATGGCAAAACCAAACACCCACTGCCCACCCATGGCTTCTTAAAGCTGGCAATTGCTTTTAACACCCTGCTGTTTGCTGGGAATTTTTTTTTACTAGGCTCTCTAGATTTGTATACATAAACTGCACTGCTTGGCTGTTCTTAAAAGTTGATTTGAATTATACCCTCTGCATTATGCGGCTTGATAGGAAATAAATCTCTTCAAATGAATACACTGGATGGAGGGAGGTGGTGAATGTGTGAGCGTGAGGGGGGGCTGTAGGCACTGAGTGTAGAGTGGTGGGGTATGTTAACATAAATTAAAGTCTGTCTGCAAAGGGGCCTGCAGAAGGAAAAGAGAAAAGAGAATGTGAGGAAGATTTGGGCTTAGAGAACAAAAAAGAAAAAAACTTATGAGTTAAAGACAAAGTGTGAGAGATGAGCCAGGAGCTTCGATAAGTTCGGGCATTTTAGTACAAAAGCACACAAGAAAATTGAATTGTAAGTTACTTATTTTGCATTGGTATCAGATGCTTTGTTTCATTAATCAGTTAGCTGTTGTTTTTCTCTAGCTCCTTAAAGCTCGGAGGCCTCTGGCATCTCAATGCACACTGGCTGAATGGCGAGGTGGCTGTATTAAAGGTTGGTGGTGGCTGTGATGGTGGGGTGCAGCAGGGTGACGAACAGAGCGCGGGAGGGAGGGACGGGGGTCCGCTGAAAGGCAGCAGACTGCGGAGTGAATGGGAAAAGGGTGGGGGAGGGGGGGCACTAGCGGCGCAGGCAGGTTGGGGGCGGTGGGGGCCTCCATTGGTTCAATGCAACGGCCGGAGCAGCTGTGAAAAGAGGTCTCCCCTTTTTCCCACGCCCAGTGCGACGCAGAAACCCTGCTTCAGCCTGCCAGGGTCAAGTCACATTTCTAATATATACACTGGGCCTGTGGACTCGCACAATGCATACGCACAGCTCATTTATTTTATGTATGCACACAGACAGACACACACTTGTATGCACACAGCGAGTAGACTGCCTCTCAGACAGAGACAGAGGTGGGGGCCGCTGCAGAGAGAGAGGGAGTATTATGACACTGATTTCTATCCCGTTGGCACCATTGTTTTGTCTTGGATCCTGCAAATTAATAAGCTGCAAGTGACATGCCCAAACACACACACACACACACACACATACACACAACAAACACATTTCACTACAACACCTGAGCAATTTGAGCGGTTTCAATTTTATTTTTTTTGCAGTTTCAATATTTGTTTTTAAGAAAAAAAAATTGAAACCTCATTAAGAATATTAAATGGCACATTTTTAATTTGTTTTTATTTCTTATTTTGGATCCTGTTACATTTTCACCTTAAGACATTCATGAATTTCCCAATTTCCTTATATGTTTGGACTAATTCATTTGTTGGTGTCTTCACTGTACTCAGTCAATACTGTCATCCACCCACCTTCCTTCTGCTATCGCCCCCTTTCTTCTCCTCACACATTTACGTCTCAGCCGCCATTTACAAATTATAATCATATTCTGGGGAGGGGGATGTAAACACTTTGTCCTGACAGACCCCCACCTCGTCTCCCATCAACACCCCAGTGCCAGATGCCCTGCTGTATTGTGTGGGTGCTGGGGGGCAGACAGGCAGGCAGCCCCCTTCCACTGTGTGTCTCTCTCTCCGTCTCTGCACCATGATGTCACCCTACTTGCCTGTCTGTCTGTCTGTCTGTCAGAGCCTTGACAGGAACTTGAGTGTGGGAAGGAAAGGGGTTCAGGGTTGAGGGGGAGGTGGGGGAGTTTGAGGTTCAAGGAGGGGTTGAGAGTTGGGAGGGGATGGGAGAGTTTGGGGGTTTAGTGGGTTTGGAAGAGAGTGAGTGTCTGGTCTGAGAGGTCAGAGAGTGGACTTGAGCATGGAGTGAGTGTGTGTGTATGTGTGTGTGTGTGTTTTGGGCGGGGGGTGCTCTCCTAGCAACTCTAAAGAAGTGAAGAAGTGGAATTTAGATGAGTCTGTTGGTCTGGATCCTCCAATAATTCAGTCCTTGAAACTCCTGGGTTAGCCACACAGAAGGGCTGAACAGCGATGATATAAAGAAGAAGGGCAAACAAAAGCACCAGTTTTCACTTTTCTTGATCTGTTCATTATGGATTCCATCAAGTACTTCCATGATTGTGCACAGATGTAGCAAAGCCATGACAGTTTGAAGTTGGTATCCCCCGACTATTGCAGCAGACAGTGTAATACATGGTGTGATATTAGGAAATATCCAGAAAAATTTCACATAAGAGCAGAATTCTTGTGTTTTTTCAAATGTGGGAGGTGAGGGCAATTTTAGTTCACACACTCAGTGTTTCATTATAAGAATAAATCTTATTCAAAATAGCATTGTGAGTCAAACTGCACTGCAGTACTTTTTGTTGTTCATGTAGGATGAGCAAGGCCAGTAAGGTGAGATGAAGACTTTTTTCCTAAATTATGAAGACCCAGTGAATATAATGGAAACCATCAGTAATGTTTGTTCCGAGTGTGGTTATCGGTGGATATGCTTAAAGATAACCACAAGGCATGTTTAAACATTTTGATCATTTTTTTCCACAAAAAATGTTCATTTACCAAATTCAATAAATCTTGAAATATCATCTACTTTTTTCCCACACTGAAAAGAAAATCCCCAAAGTATATATTGAAATGCAAAAATGGTTAATTTCTTATATTTAACATCTAGATATGAGATGTGTCCTTCCTCACTGTAAAGCCCTTTTTCCAGTGTCTGTGAAGGAGGTTTTAAGCTTTCACATCACATGTCTGCAAGTTTTTAGGTGAACACAGAGAAATTTTCTTCCTCCAGCAGATGAATGCCAAAACATTCTTCTAGTTTCAAGTGTGACCACTCATCAGTCTACACAGTGAAGGTCATACATTCAAAGTGAAGTAACAATCAGCAAAATACATTTTTTAGCAGAGGGAAACTTTAAGTCTTTGCAATATACTTTAATGTAATCTTGTAGTTTATTCACTTTCTCTAAGCACAATTTCTGTGCAACTGACTTGATCATCAGGAGAATGAAGATTTTCGTCTTACTGCAGTAATGTGCTGTTTACAACTCACGGGCAAACACAGACACCAGACACCTTTTTAAACCGGTAAACATTTACCAGGACACAGACACATGCCTTTGTCATTCACCCTCTCCATTTGGACTCCTGCCTTTGTATTTCTTCCACCTCTTTGCTCTTTCCATCTCTTGCTTTAATAGTTCTCCCTCAGTCTCCCCCCTTGCTCTCTCCCTCTCCCTCTGACTGTGTGAAGAGGTGATAGTATTGTGAGACAATGGGAAAGACTCACTTAATTAGCTGGACGAGAAGATGCATTGTGGCAATTACTGCGCACAAAGGGAGGGGAAGGTATGGCTCTGTAATGTGCTGCTGTGTGTGTTTTGCCTGGCTGTTGTAGCCTGGAGTGCAGGCAGGCCTTTATAGGGGAGAGTGAAAGCAGTAACAATGGAAGACAGGATGTACTCCACATGTAGAGCCATTTCCAGTCCTTTTACACACAGGGACAAAAGCTGCTACAGTCTCTTAATGGCTGGAAATGCAGAAACTGTCTTCCCTCTAGATTATTGAACCTAAAATTTACTGGTCTGGTGGCTTTGTACAAACTTGTATAGTGTGGTTGTGAATAGTTTGGCATTGTATACGTTGTTTTGTGTGTTTAAATCATTCGGAATATTATTTTCTATTGCGCGAAAAAAGTAGCGAACATCATGTTCACTGAAGCCCCGCCCTCAAACAACATTGTCCAATCAGTTCTTAGCAATAGTAACTATCAAGCCGGCATGTCAAACCTCGGATATCTCCCTAAAATTGAAGTAGTGTTTAGCTTTATGTTAGGCTGTCGTTATTTCGGATGGCGGAGTGGAGTTAAAGTGTAAGTATTTGATTACCTAGTGTATTACACAATTTTTGTCTCAAAACGAGTTAACTGGAAACAAAAAAGTCTCCCGGGGCCGGTGTTTCAGTTAGCTCGCTGAGCCAGCGCTAGCTTATTGAGCTAGCTATGCTAGCTATAATGTTAATGCATAAAATGTGCCCGTGGCCCGTGGTGTGCCAGCCGGCAAAATAAACGCTTGCTTGTGTTAAACCTGCTTTTGTGTACTCCTGTCTAAAAAAGTCTCTATTTTATTAAGCACGCATTGTTTACTGTATGCATGCCGTGCGCAACAGAAAAACCAAATAGCTTTAGTAACGGTAACTTAAAGGGGACGAAACTAACTTAAGCGGGTAGTTAGTTATTCACAAAAGAGGAGGCCAAAAAGTGGAACAAATATTAACATTTAAATACTATTTTAATGTTTAACCGTAAACTTAAAATGTTAAAGATAATTGTTTAAGCTAATTAAAAAAGTTTGTGTTGCCAGGTTGTATAATATCTCTGTGGCTGGTCTTAATTCTCCATCATCATGACATAAATTTTTAGCATTTGCAGCTAAATAAACTGTTTGGCAGCTTACCTGCTAGGAAAGAGCTGCAGAGCACCTGGTAACTCAAAAGTTGTTCTTACTGATGCCATATAATAATCTATAAAGATTTTTTTTTATAGGATTTGTTAAACATTAAAAGTAACAGTTATAATGAATAAACTCTTGAAAATTGTGACATCTGAGAAAGTGGTGCTATAATGCTCAAGTTTAACCTCGTTGTGTAAGGCATGGTGACTAATTTTTATTTCCTCTTTACATGTCCATTTACCCATCCTCCTCATTTCTATTCCTGATTGTCCTGTTGCTGTGTACCAAACAGGACATGCTTCTTTCTATTTCTGACTGTCTGTGAGTGGGCCGCTACTTGGTGCCATTGCGTGTTGTGCATGTGTGCGTGTGTGTGTAGAGTTGGGTCTGGCAAAGAGCATCC
This sequence comes from Ctenochaetus hawaiiensis, assembly GCA_029783645.1. Taxonomy (NCBI): domain Eukaryota; kingdom Metazoa; phylum Chordata; class Actinopteri; order Acanthuriformes; family Acanthuridae; genus Ctenochaetus; species Ctenochaetus hawaiiensis. The sequence goes on along the minus strand of JAPZDY010000021.1, from coordinate 20,461,089 downwards.
TCCTCTAGTGGAGTGGCCTGAGGGGATTTCTTTCATGAAGTCAGATAACATCCAGGCGACCCCCTCTTCCCTTTTTTATAAGAGTTCTTTAACCTTGATAAATGAAGTAGAGGCAGGGAGGGAGGGAGGAAGGAAAAAAGTTGTGGGCTGAGGTGGGGGATGAGGGTGTGATGGAGAGAGGAGAGATAGAGAGAGAGAGGGGGAGAGACACCAACTCCCTGGCCGGCTTGCTCTCAGGATCAATAACGTTCGGAGAGCTGCTGAGCACTCCTGTCTGGCAGCTCTACCATAGGGGATGGAAGGAACGTAGGGAGGGAGGGGAGGAGGACTGGAGGGAAAGCAAGAAAAGGAGTGTTGAGAAAGCCTCTCTATCTCCCTCTTGTCATCCTTTTTTTGCAAGAGAGGGAATCAAGGTAGACGGGGATGTAGAGATGGAAGTATGAAGGGATGGAAAAGAACATAGATGGAATGGAGTTTAGACCAATCGACTCATTTGGCTGGACCATGCCACACACCTGCCTGCCCGCCTGCCCGCCAGGAAAACACACACACACACTGTGGTCTCCTTTTACAGAGGCACAAGGTTAGAGAGTGTCGATACAAACGCGCACAGCCCTCCGACAAATGGGATTTGGCATGTTCAATCAACAATGCTGCCAAATCCCTGTTGTTAAGTATTGCAGAATCATATCTGTCTGCAGTGAGTCTGAGCTATGCTACCAAGGCCCGCTAACTGTCCCCTAAATATCCTCTATTAAAGTCCTCTGTAATAGAATTATCTGCTGTATTTTTCATTGAATCTGAATAGGTGTGTGTGTGCTGTGGCATAAATGGGGAATGTGGAGGTAGTTTTCACATTGTGCATTTGTCATAAAAAAAGCCTCTTCCACCAGTACCTCGAGGTCATGGACACCTGAGCTCTCTTCCTCTCGTCTTTCTTCCTCTTCTACTTGATTTCCTTGCTTGGAGTTTAAGTCGCCAGTCTCCCTCCTCTGGCCATCTATCCTGGCCTTTTTCCTGTCTTCTGTTAGACCTGATCCTTTCATCTTCTCCCCCCCTAATCCTGTGCTAGAGAGGCCTTTTCTTCACCCCTCTGCTGCCTCCCATTGCTCTCTTTTTAACTCCATGCCTCTTCTTATTTTAGCGTGTCCCTGTGCTCCTTGCACTGCTTTCTTCTCCTTTCACTTTCTGTTGTTTATACCTCCTTTTATTACCCCTGGTTTCTGCTTCTTCTCAGCTTCTCCTTCTCTCTCTGTCTTCTGCATCACCCGTCCTCCTCCTCACTTACTCTCCTCTGTCCTTAATTAAGTTAGTGATCAGTTGACTGCCCCTATCATTGGTAGAGAGCAGGTTGGTCCTCCTATCTCGTGAGGGGGGTACATTGTCTGTGTTGGTTGACCAATGTAATCCCCCCACCAGGGACAAAGGGCAGTACCCTCACTACCTTAGCCACCCCTGAAGGGCATTAGCCCCCTGATGAGAGCTGTGCCCTGGTCTGCCCCTGCCTCCCTGACAACCCAGCATTACACTGCTGGCTCTTTCCTTATCTGAGGAGGGCAGTTTGACTCTAGACTGCCGAGGATGTGAATATAGATGACGGAATAATCCACAGTTCATTGGGAATTTAGGTGCACATTAGTGGGATCCCTTGATTTCTATTTCCACCACCGGGTCATCCTCACCTATCCTAATAATAACCACACACAGATGCACACAATTTGTATTAAAAATCAGGGAGTCCTACTCAGCCTTCACACAACCCAACATACTTCTCTCCCTCTTTTTCTCTTAAGCACACACACATTCACACAGGAAACGAATAGGTAAGGTTGCTATGGGAACGGCTGGTCAGAGTTTACCAGAGGGGAAACAAACAAAGTACTGTTCATGAAAGCAGGTTGTTCTCTGCAGAAGGAGCAGGGATGCTGTTGGTGTGTGTGTGCAAATGTGGCTTGTGTGTCATGTCTAGTGATTAGATACATGTGTGTGAAGTTGTGTGTGCTGCATACTCTTTACATCTTTGTCCCTTTTGCCAATATGCTATTATAGAGCTGCTATTCTTTACAATACTGTCATGAAATCTTTGAAGTGCTCAGTGGGAGGCAGATGTTCAGTGACTGCAGCTTCCAAAGGAATTTGATGAGCCCATATGGTAACACAGTGCCTTTTATATCTGAGGTGAGGTGTCCAAGTATTGTCATCATTAAGGTAGTTTTAATGAGATCTGAGAATGCTGTCATCTTCTGATAATATTTTACAACTGCAACTAAAAATCCTTTTCACAGAGTATTTATCTGCTAACTATTCTCTAGATCAACCATATTATCTAAATAGAAAATGGTAAAAGGCCCATCATAAATTCATGGATCCTAGTGGGATGTCATCAGATGGCTTGCCCTAATAAACCAACAATCCTAACCCCAAAAATACTAAGAGTCCAGATGAAACACAATTTCAAGAGAATCTAGCTAACGTATTGTGATGTGTTTTTCACATGTCCCATCTGCGGATGAAACAGAACATTGGAAGGAATTTGACATAAACAACAAGAAATGGGTGTGCAATAACTAACATGAAAAATACCTTTGATTCAGAACCCATTGTAGTTTAATGCTCATTACCAGGAGCATCACAGATACTACTTGTACTTAAAGTGAACAGATTCTGCACAGCAGGCAACAAAAACAAACAAAAAGGTCAGAAATGGTGCAAATCCAGAGGCATGTTGAGTACCTTGCTGTTGCTAGATAAATAGTGGATCTAACGGCTGAAAGTTGAAGACTGATTGATGGTTGGATGGGTGGATAATAGTGTTGATTTTTATCGGTTTAGTCACAATTACATAAGCATGACCAGATTTTGATATGAATTAACAAACAAAGAGATTTTTTGTGTTTTTTTGCCCTATTTTGTTAAATAAGTTCACAGTCATTCTGAGGATGTATTCTCAGCATGTCAATAATATTTTTAAAAATTATCTCAACTTAGAATTATTATATGATTAAGACAGGAACAAACAGCAAATTTTCACATTTTACTAAAGGAAATGCCTTCATAAATTTGTTAGAAAAAAAGCTTTTTTTTTAATTGACTGACCAATCTATGAATAAATAATTGCACATCTACATGATAACATGTTTGTTATATATATAAGTGTCATTACATGAATGTTCACCTGTGCTTGTTTTTTCAAAGGCAATCTTTATAATTGTGCTTGATATCGCAAAAAGTTAAAATATCTTAAAATAGTTTCCAAGCTTGACTGAGGTCAAAAATGAAATTGTAACAAACTTAGTGAATAAATCCTGATGTGAACAGTGTGAATCAAAATGTCCACTGAAACATTTGTTTCACTGAAGAGGCAAAAGTAGCTTTTTGACAAAAATATCTGCTCCGTGTATATTGATAAAGAACTTGAAACATTCTTCATATTACTTCATGAAACAAACATAAATACAATATTGTTGTCCACATGGTTTTTTATTGTTTAAGGTTAATTTAGCTCCACTGACTTTTTCAACCATGGCTAATATTCACATAGCAGTAGACAGATTCATTTACATTAGAATTGAGCTGATTCATGTGTGGTTGAGTCTCTTGTGGGGATCGGTCTCATAGCATATTTTGCCAAGTACTGCTTTCTAGTCCATATCAGACTTTAATATCCAAATCACGCCAATGTGACATACGCATAAGAAGCTGCACAGAGCATCTCTTTGGGAGCAAGCTCAGTCAGATTTTCCTTTTGGAAATTACCCTTTGTCACATTAACTCTTCTCTGTTTTTGTTTTTGTTGCCTTCATTCAAGTTTTTTGCTTTCTTCTACCATGTAGAAGCAAAGTGTCATTCAGCGATGGAAAATATTGCCATAAAGAGTGTGATTTGTTGTACAAAAAAGGATAGACAATAACATGAAACAATAAATGTTTTTCTGTCGTCACATGATACATATTGTCACATCACACAGTCCTGCTTGTGTCTATGTCTAAATAAGGGCAACATTCCCCCTTGTCTACTGTGCCTTTTCAGCAGTTTTATTCTTTTCTCCTTTTAAATATGTACTGTATCTCCTCCCTTCTCTGTTGCTCTCTTCTCCTTTCCTATGAAAAAATAGGTATCATGGGTGTGGGATCTCACCTCATCCAAGTCACATACAGCAGCAACCTCCACATGTCTCATTTTCTGACATCCCTCTTTCTTTGCTTTTCTCAGCTCCCCCTCTTTTGAGGCATATCAACAAAATGCATCTAAACTCTAAAAAACCTGCTGTGTTTCTTCCCATAAAAATGCCACCATGCCTACCTCGCTCTGTCTGTGTCCCCACCCCCTTTAATGCCTCTTTAGCCCTGCACTCAGCTGCTTGAGCAATATTTATTGAACAATCTCTTTTAGTCTCAGTTTCTCTTTTTATTTTTTCCCCCGAAACAAACAAGTCCAATGCCATGGGGCAAAACACCTCCAACACCCCCCCCCAATACTCCGCCTCCTGTTCCCTCTGCCCCTCGCTCCTTCAGCACTGACAGATAGACAAACGTACTGTTCTCTCTTTCTTTGCCTTTCACCTCTCAAACCTGCCTCCATCCATTCTGCTGGACGGGTACAATGCAGGCGCTCTATCCCGCAGCAGGGAGAATGCAGCCCTGAACTAACAATATCACCAAGGCTGCCTGAATGCCGCCGAGTCCTATTGTGCTCTGTCAGAGGGGAGTTAACACCCATGTCTGAGCCCAATGAATAGTATTATTGTGTCTGAGACATGCACCACACCCCTGGTCCCCATCCATGTCCCCCTAACTCAACTCGCTCCCCTCTCCTAAACTTGCCTCTCTTGTTCCAACAGTGTAAACCCCCACGCCACTCTCGCACCCCCCTTTGCTCTTTCCTTAACAGACAGCTCTTACTTCCAAAGCCTTGCCGGACCACAGACTCTAAACCTCTGCACTTTACTTCTCTATTCCCCTGGCAGTCGGCCCGTGGGTTTTAGTCTCTTTTTCAGGCCTACGGAGGGGTGGAGAGAGGTGGACAGAAGGGCTGTCACAGCTCTGTGGTGGCTGCGGTGAGGATATTTTAGAGTTCATGTGGTTGGTGCAGCGCGGAGCAATGTGGGTTGGTGGGGGTCGAATTTGGCCACGGCTCTTTCTCTGTTGAGGAACACAATGGGACCATGAATCCTCAAAGAAATGTCCCCCCAACTGCTATTATCATGAGAAGAGGGCTGCTGAACCCATTTGAATAATTCTAGATGATACAAAAGCTGAGATGTTTTCTTTGACAAAGTTTCTATAGAGCACCACTGGTCTGGCCAAAACATTTCCATTCCTTCACACTCACTATGGCACAAACAGCACAGGGTGAGGGAAGGGTAGTCTGAAATATCCCATCAGTTGAAAAATGTTGCTTTTGTTGTTTATAACCATTAAGGGAATAATAAATATAAAACCAAGTAGGCTTGTGCAGGGGGAGGAAAAGAGGATGATTGTTTAAGAGAAACTTTTCCTCTAAATATTTCTAATGTATACTATTGACGCAGTGGTGATTTTTATAATGGGCCCACTCTCACTATATTTTGCTATCTGCAGCACATCAGAATCTAATAGCTGAGAGTACCTTTGGCAGACAGTATCTCTCTGCCTGACACACTTAACTCTCAGGCCTCCAATCCCAGCAGTTTCCCCTCTCCAAGGTTAGCAGGTTCACATTACTGGCTGGGAGAGGATGCCAGAATCCTCAACCCTGACTTCTCACTGATCAAACATCAGGATTGACATTCAGAGTGGGTAAAATGCTGAAAGTTAAGATTAACTTGTTTTTTTCTCCATCTCTGTCTCTGGTTGTTTGTGTACAGCAGGAAGAGGAGGAGGAGGCAGTGGAGGAGGAAAAAAAGAAGCAGAGTGGGTGGAAGTACGGAAGGAGAGAAGGATAGAAGCAGTTCGAGGAGGTGATTCGAAGCGGGTGAACCCAGAGCAGGTGAACACAGCTGTGGAATCGCCATGGGCTCTCTGGCTGCCTTCCTCCTGTGGCCCCGGTGCTGCATACAGGGGTCCTGAGGAGCCGGCAGGGGCCAGCCAAAGCTGCGGCAGAGTGGGCAGGCTAGGCCAGCCAAGCCAGGAGAGAGGCAGGTGAGGCGGGTGAGCCGAGCTCTCATCCCCGCCGGCTAGGAGCCTCCGCGGCAGAGAGGAGTAGCACGGAGCAGCAGAAATCAATACAGAGGAGAGAGGCTAGCAGAGGTTGCCCAGCACCGCCTGCAGGCCTCGGAGCCCAGGGACCAACCACCACCACTGCTCCCAGCTCCTCTCTCCATCTCTCTTTCTATCTTTCTCCAACAGTCCCAGCACCATCCAGGGCCAGGGCCCTAGCCCTGCAACCGCCCCACACGCAGTGTGTGTGTCAGTAGGTGCGCATGTGTGTGTAAGAAAGAGAGAAAAGGGGAGAGGCAAAAGACAGAGAGAGAGAGAGTCTTTGTGTGTGGTTCAGCCGGAGGGGGTTTTTGCTGCGTCCAACACCACTTGATAAAACTTTGTCAGAGACACGCAGACAGCGAGGGAGGAAGAGAAACGGAAGAAGAATAAGACAGGACGTCAAAGGTCTTTTATCTTCCAACCCCCTCCCTCTTATTACTCATTCCACCTTAACTGTGTGAATAAGGATCCATCGGAAACTGAGCACAGGACGTTTCTGCTCAGTCCCACTTCCCAGTACGCAGCACACAATATTCCTAAGATCTCATGAGCCAGGATAAAAGGACAATTTGAACTTTTTCTCCCACCTACTGTATCAGACACAACCTGTCTTATCGCCTTAGATTTTCTTACCCTCACTACAGAAGCTCCCTTCAGAGGATATGGCAGTGCAGTATTGATCTATAAGGTGGAAGAGAGGAAGGCGGGCCCAGGCTTTCATATCTCTCTCTCTTTCTGTGTGTGGAAATAGCACCTGAAGTCCATTTACTGCTGAGCAGCAGGGATCACATGGCAGCAGAAGTGAATGGCTGCTAATTGAATGGGATGAAAAGGACAGTAGTTGTACCTGTTTGATGCCGTCATTTTTTCTGTGTAAAGCTGCTTGTTTTCTTTTCTGGTATTTTTCTCCTCCATGTTTACAACAGCCTTTCTCCACACAAAGAAACTTATTATCCTTATCTTTTTTAAACAAACTGGTGATAACTAAAGAAAATTAGCAAAACCCTCCTCGAAGCATCACCATGAAAACTTCAGCTTTAAGAGGTCCTGCCACAAAAGACGTCCTGACACAGAACATACTTACACTGCACATATTTGCAGACTTGGAAGGACATTACTGGACAGAATTCAAACCTGACAATTAAACAGAGATTACAATGGGACTCATACCTTGTGGTGAGTACAGCATCCTCATTTAATCGCATCTTTTGTGGAAAATGAAACCAATTATGTGAATCTGAGAGATATATGTTGAGCTAACCAAGGAGAATGACAGTATTAGGGAACAACTCCCCACCTGGTTACTGTGTTGTACCATCTCTGCTCAGAGGTGTGTGTATGTGTGCGTATGTGTGTATGAGTGTGTGTGTGTGTGTTTTTATGTGAACACAGACACATTTTGTTGCAGTTGATCTCCTCAGTCAGCTCCTAACAGGAGCCCTGGGCTGTGATCATACTGTCACTGAGTGTTGAAGGAGTTCGTTGTTGTTGCCTGTACCAGGAAGGGTATTAAAGTGCAACTCCCCCTCACCTGCCAATCTCCTGGCACACAGAGAGAGACTGGCGCCTCTCTACGCCTTAGCCTGGCAGCGACCCATGCTTACAAAATGGCCGATTCCTGTCTGCCAGCTGTCTCCCTCAGCCAAGATGGCGCTCGGTCGCTCTTTTAATGCCCGCTGTTTGCCATCTGCCCTCTGATTGTTAACGGCTATGCAAATATCTTGTAATTGCATTTGCATGTGCTTGATACTTAACCCCTCCCCCTCAGTTGTAAATAATAGCGCTAGTGTAAAAATAGAGAACACAATCCTGCATATTTGCTGATTGAATACACAGCAGGAACAATTAGCTCTGTTGTTGCCCTCCTCTTCACTTTTCTTTAAGCTCACCTTATGCAAATCAGTGATAGTGCCTTTTTGCTAGCTGAAAAATGAAGCGTTACCCTGTCTTTCTCTGAGCGGCTCATTCGGACACGCTCATGTGTCTTCTCATTGTGCCATATGTGACATCTGTGGTTGGCTGCTTTACCAGGGTACCCTGCCTCCTCTGACAGGCAAAGCCCACACTGTAAAAGGGAGCAGGAGCGAGGGAGAGGCATAACATAATGACCTCATTAGCATGCTCAGCACTCCCTGCTATAGGCCCTGGTGCGCTGCTGCGCCGTGGGACCCACGGGTGTACGCCCTTCTCACAGCACTCAGCATGCAACATTGTGTTCTCCCCACACAATGCGGCGCTTCATACAGGCTTTATTACGCCTTGTCAAAGCGCAGGGGGATCAGGGGCATCAGTGCAGAAGCAGCAGGATGCAGGCTGTGTACGTGGAACAGGAGATGTATTGGTGCTTTATGGTCTTAATGTGGTGTTAGCTGTGCTGATGGATCCTCTGTTGCTGCTGTTGTGCTTTAACGTATGTGTTTATGTTTGTGTGTGTATCTAGGGTCTGTAGTTGTGTTTGCGCAATTGTCTGTTTCATTGTGAACTCCCGTGGCATTTGAGGCCCTTTTCACCTGTCAGTGCTAATTATTGGAGAGAACAATTTGGTGAATCACCTGTGTCCTAGAAATAGGCTGACATCCACTCTGAAGACTGGCTGTATGGTATCTGTGTAGTAGTGTAGCCATGAACTTCAAAGCAAGGACTGCAGGACACACATAAGGTCTGTCCTTCACAAACAGTCCCATGACAAAGGGCCAGTATTTCTTAATAGTTTTCTAAATGGGCAAAGTAAATTACAGGATATGTTTTGTACTTCTAATCTAAGTGGGGGTTTGGAAATAAATCAGCTTTTTAAAATCTAGTAACCGTTGCTGTCATTTAACCATCCACAAAAGACTGCTGTTATCGTCTTCTCTATCTGACCTAGGCAGTTTTAATCGAGCTTCTCTGTCTAATCAGCCCATCCTGACACTGATGAGGCTGAGGTGAAGAGCAAGTTAGTGTAAAGAGCCTAGACTAGCTGTAGTTAGCCTGGAGGATCTGTACTGTACCCTTCTGAGGGAAAAAACAGCAGTCAAGAAGACAGACAGGCAGGCTTAGATCTGCTCTTGTGGTACGGTGAGCCAACAACAGTCCAGATGAGTTGATTGATTTTACATGCATATTTATGTATCCAAATTGTGTCTTGGTTGATTAATCTTGTAGTTTGGATCAGAAAAAGTTAAAAAACAAAAAAACAAGTTGACAACAACATGAGTGAGAGTTAAAGAGAGAAAGTGAAAGAGGCTGATAGAGGAAAATCAGTTAAAATATGCTAAACCTATCCTATAATCTTAAATGAGTATGTGTGTGTGGGCATTATAGAAGGGCGGGGTTCACTTGGTGGAGGGAGAGGGATGGAGGCCAAACCCAGGGAGGTGGATGTTAAGTCTTTCCAAGAAGAAAGAGTAGTTTGTCTAGATCATGGGGGATAAACTGGGTGGAGCCATTTTGTTCTTCATTTGCATGTTCAAATCAAATACGGAGGACCATATGTTTGATGAAGCCTCAGATGAGCATAACACCCAAGCACGTATGCTAGTCAGCCGCCATGACTGTTACATATGCGCTCATGCACAGATTACCATATGAACACACACACCCCGACTTGCATGCTAATCCATATCACATGGATACAAATGTGTCCATTTACACTTACTTGCGCACTCCAACACCATCTCCAGCAGAAAGCTTTTATCCTAATAACGGTTATATCCACGTGTGTTACTACGCTGCTGCAATTATGCATAATTCAACACAAAGGGAACAGGCAGGATTGTACAGTAGACCTTGGTGTAGGGGAACATACTGCATGAATATCGTAATGTGTGTATGTGAATGTCTATGTGTTTGAAACACTTAGGAGACAGGCAGTGACAATATCCACTATCTCCATTCTCCTAGGTTTTAAGACCTTCAACTGCACAGCTACATATAGGATCCTGTCACATACCTCCTATGGTGGAGTGATTTATAACCAAATATTTCTCATATTTATTTTCTGAGTCACATAAATGATGGGCATTTACAGCATACATAAACTGAATGACTCTATCTTAATTATGAATATTAATAAAAGAAGAGTAACAATATTGCTGACAGAAAGTGTTTCTAGTGAGAATGTTGGTAAGAAGCATTTGGTTTGAGTGAAAGGAACTTCACCATACTTTAAAAAATGAAGATTACGTTTTCGGTACGGCATCAACCCTCACAATCAGAACGTTTATTGTATTCTATAAACCAGGTATTTAAGGGTGCATTTACTTATAATTTTCATGGAGTGGTTTGAATGTGGACTGCTCATGTGTGTGTGATTGTCTCCCAGTCCGCTGCAGCTTTTCTAATTCAGGCTGCCCACCGCTTTTTATTTGCTTAGGTATTGATTGAATGTGTTCCACCCACTGAAGTAATAGTTGCTGAAAGCATTTACAGCCATCGCTCAATTCATTCAGGCCCATTCCACACTTCTTTCTTTTTGTCTTTGTTGAGACCAAACTAATAAATTACCGGTTCTTTCTGGAAATACTTAAACATTCAAAAAAATAAAAATAATAAAGTGACAGACTGAATCTCTTTTAGATTAATGTATATTTGATTTGCCAGTATTATGCAATTTTATTTGTGTGGTTATGATTACATTTTATTTTGAGAAGTCCCTTGAGCCCAAATGATCAGAAAAGTTTTTCTTTAATTCACATTAGGTTTTCTATTAATTAATTAATTTATTTTACATTTTTTAACATTTGTGAAATATACATTAGTTCCATGTATTTAATTGCAAGTAAAGCTAAAAATAACTATCCATTATTTCTAAAAGCTTGTGCCTTTTGACATTAGGTATCAATCATTTTTTCAATAAATTCTGAAAATTTAGATAGAAATTTGTTAAAATATTTGCCTACCTGTAATTAAATGATCCATATTTATTTTAAGAACAGCAATTTTCATTCTTCTGTAAGCAGCAGTAACCATTTTAGTTGTCAAGATGCATTTGTTAGAGCAAAATGAATTCATCGCATTGATATTCAACCAAATTCCTTATGTGAAACCACCCCTCTTAGGAAGTAATTCCTGAGTCAAGTGTTGATACTGCTGCTGTTTCCTCAGAGCTGCAACACTGAGTCCCAAGTCTGATTATAGACTCAGGAAAAAACAGTCAGGCATTTATCCAAGTCACTGATTATGTCAATTCAACAGGCTGCAAATACTCAGACTGGCTAGACAGCTCTGAGGGGAGAATTATGAAGCCGAAGTGGAATGGAGGCTGTATGAAAAGGAAATGAAAATGGAGTAGTGCTGTATGTGTGATTAAACTGCCTGCTCGCCCGCAAAAGGCCACGCGGCTGTAGCACAGGCCTGAGATTTGGCCGTAATGAAAATGTGAAGGTGGAGGGGTTTGAACCCCCTGAATGACGTGAATGAGCACACGCACACACGTTTACACAACCTTGCACATATATTATATAGTGTATGCATGCGCTCAAGCTGAATGGTTTATCTGAGTGAGCCATTGAGAGAGACTGCAGCTGCAATTTGAGACATAAAGCAGGAAGGAAAAACTAGTATGCACAAAGAACGAAAAGCTTCCTGAAATGAAAATAAAACATTTGGATTAATTTTTAGCAGGTAATTCATATGAGCCACAGATAATCCTGGAAATGTTGCTGCCCTTAAAAACTGACAGCCATGACCATGGTAACAACTTAGATATTAAATTGCACAATTCAGATGCAGAGACAGCCTCCCAGTCATCAAGCGTGGGAACCGGCTGAATGATTAGGAGATGAGGGGTCTGTGCAGTGGAGGGGGTTGCAGTTAGTTCATGGCTAGACATCCCAGCTGCACTGACTTCCATTCAGAAACAGGTTAGGAGGGACCTCAGGGGTCAAGGTCAGGAGTGTGGGGTGTACAGAGCAAAGCAGCGTAGAGCTCTGTGTGCTGTGTGTGTGTGTGTGTGTGTGTGTGAGAGAGAGAGAGAGAGTTTGTGGTTCATCTGCTGTTCATCCCCGGCTGGCTGGCTGACTGTCTGTAAGCTGCCTCTGTGTTTGCTTATTTTATAAGCTGCTTCTTATTGCTTCGCTCCAGGGACAACTTGAGCTGAGAAGCAGGGGAACCCAACCCCCTTCACTCAGCCTCTGGCCAGTCTCCAGCCGGCCCTGAGCCAAATGGAGCCAGAAATCAGTCCTGCAGCCCAGTCAACCCCCTGGTCAAACAACCCTCAGCCAGACACAGTCAAACCCAGTCAGACACTTTGACAGCCCCCCTTGTCTGTCTCAGTCTGCTGCCTCCTGTAATTTAACATGTCGACTCGAGTTCATTGTACGTGCACACCGCACACCGCAAAGACGTATGTTGAACACTTTGGTTGGATCCATGTGGACTTTATTTCAAATCATCACATTTTAAAATCCAAATCTGATTTCTGTTCTAATACGGTGTCTATATCTAAGTTTGTGCCGTTTGCTCATTTCACATGCTATGTGTCACATTTTCTTGATGAAGTGGCCCATCAATAGCAATCCTCTTTGCTTTTGAAATGCTAGTCTCTGTATCGTTGCCATTTCATCAAATCATCTGCGAGGCGAGTGCATGAGCTTGCGGCACGTTACACCTCTTTGAAATAAACAGTGTAAGCCCTTTAAGAGGAGGGACTGCAGTGCATGAGGGGAGACGAGAGGAGAAAGAGTGTATGAGGAGGGAGATGAGGATGAAGAGAGGAGAGGAAGAGAGGAGAAAGTGGGGAGAAATGAAGAGGAGCAGAGATGCAAGCTAGAACGTCCTGCGATAGCCTGCTGCCTTTTTCATTGGGGACTTATGCTTCATTAGACTGTCTAAAAGAGAGACCCATTTTCCCTCATCACCTCAATAGACTAGTCCCCTTCTTTACTATAGCCTGGAGGGTTCTCCTACAAAAACCCACCTCCCTTACCCCCTGTTTTCCTTCTCATTTCTGCCCTTCGTCTGCTAATCATCTCAACTCACGCTGAAATCAAGCTTAGTAACGGCAGTTTTGTGAGCCCCTCTGGTCCCTCTCCACCCCCCTATCATCCCCCGATCCCCACTAGCTCCCCTTTTCTGCTCATTCACTCACCTTGGTCAGACACACCACCCACCCACTGCTTAAATCCCTATCAGCATGTCAAGTAAATGTCTGCCCAGCTGGGGTTGACACACATAGACACACACACACACACACACGCATACTGAAATATAAATGCACTGCACACACAATCTTTTGCTTGCTTCTGGGGTTTAGCCTTCCTCCCTGCTGACCCTTTTCACCCGTGTTTTGCTCTCTTCCCCTTCTCGCTGCCTCTCTTTCCCCCTCTGCCTCTCCTCAGGCACTGATCTGACAGGATGGTTTGGCTAGCTGACTATATCTGCAAGAGGTTTATCACAGAGCTTCACTGCAGCTTCTTCTGTTGCCTGCCTGTTTTTTATTTTCAAAATTAAAGTGCTTTCTCCAAAAGCCGATCTGTACCTTAGGCCATGCTCACCTTTACATCCCATCTTTTTGATTAAAAGGTTGCTGGAATCCTATCCTCTAAATTTGTTACAGTGAAATCTGGTCAGTTTATCTCCTAATAAAATCTGGAGCTGAAATATCTGTGCTGTGTGTTACGAAATAAGGTCTCATATCTGCAGTATTTTGAAGTCACTCTTCTACCTAATATTCTTGCAGGGTTTTTTTCCCCAGAAGGAAGCAAAAAATAAAAAAAAAACATTAAAGAAACATTCTTCATCTCAAGTTTTCACTATGCTGCTTTTAAGAAGTATAGAGATAAATTGTGCTGAAATATCTTAGTTATACTGTCATTTCCAACAACAAAAAAAGCAGAATTTCAATGTGATGAAGATATGTATTATATGTAGTAATCAGATCTAACTGTTGAAAGAAGAGCTTATGTGTTTGAGCCAGGAGTAATTGCATATAATTTTTATTTAAGCATTTCAGTAAAGAAAAAAAATATTTCTTTTACTGTCTAAATTGTCACAAACCTATTCTTCTTTAAGTCTCAGTCTTATGGGTTGTAAAAATTATTCGTGTAATTTGTGTTTACTTTGCACCGTATTATTCCCCTGCATGTGTCTCTGGTTCATATGCACAGTTGATGTCATTTACATAAACAGAACAGGCAACACTGAGCTCGAAGCGGACTTTCAAAGATGCACAGCTTTCGCGTTTCCTTGCAGAATAAAGTGACCGTTTCCCATTTTGTCGCCCACTCCCTCCCTACCGTACCACGTTTCAATCATTACTCTGATTTTTGGGGACAATGATGGGCACGGTGCATTCTCAGCAGTGCCTCTGTCAACACGGCACAATCTTTATGTAAATGTATTCAGATGCCTTCTCAGCCCCATAGACTATCCTCTCTACTGGGTGGTAGTGGAGGCTGTTCAGCCACATTTTCTCCTGTAGCAAGCTAGCAGGCTGAAAAATGTCCAACACGGCTGGTGAAGCACAGACAGCGAGGTGGACCCCTGCCAATATGCCTGAGAAACCCCTATTAAACCCTATGTTTATATTGGGGCTGTGATTTACAAATGTGCGTTTTCTTGCCTTTAGGCATGTGCACCCCTATGTCGTTCTGCTTTTTCATCAGGCGCGCAGCAGACAGCAATAGAATTGCGAGGATGGGGTCCTTCTTGCATGTGCGCGGCGAGATGGGAAGGGGAGGGGAGCAAGAGAGCGAGAAAAGGAGGTGTGTGTGTGCATTTTCATCTTAGTGGGTGCTCTTCTCTGGAGCCCCAGTGCTCTGCTCATATTGAGATATTTCCTGAATGCGTTGACACAATTATGCGCGCACACACACACACAGACGGTTCCTTTGTGTACAGCTGTGCTCCTCAGCTCTGGTTCATCGCTAATGTTCTAACTTAACTTTCAGCTAGTTCATTGTTATTCATTTCACTGTCATCCTGAGCGCCCTGTGAGACGGACTAAGTCTCCAGCCCAGGTTTTCTAAGCAGGACTGGGTTTGTCACACACACACACACACACACACACACACACACACACATGCGCGTGCCAACACAAACCTATTGTTTCAGCAGCAGGATGTTTGTAGTCCTGTGGGTAAAGGTGTGTGCTGACTGTATCAGAGGACACTGTGAGACGGTGCAGTTTGTCAATGACCTGGTTTTGCTGCATCTAACTACTGCAAAGTTCAGTTCTCAGGTGATTAGATGCAGTGGTAGCAGATGTTCATACAGTTTTCTGCATGAGATTGCATTGTCTTTATTTTGGTGAGGCATTGGGGGTGGATTTGAAATATTAAAATCTAATTTTAGGTTTGTCTGCTATTTTTGTCTTTATTTATTTAAATATCACAATAAAATAAAAAATAAAAATCAAATAAAAAATAATTTACTTGTATTTCCTTACAGCTGTGACTACCATAAAGTTTTTTTATTTCCCATGAAAACCAAAAACAACCTCTTCACCTTTCTTTTTTCCCCTCTTTTCACTGTCTCCTTTTTTCACTGTCTCCTTCTGGCACAAGAAAACCAGGGGCTGCAGTTTGCTTAGCTGAGTCCATAAAGAGGCGTTTTAAAAAGCTGTGTTAACAGACCAACAAAGCTTTAAATGTGCCCCCCTCTGTGAGGGGGTGGTTCCCATAGGGATGTAGCGTGGCGCTCCATTGGTAGGCCTCTATCCGGCCTCTTATTCAGCCCAACGCTCAGTCACGGCCACTTATGGTAGGAGGGAAAATCACACAATTCAGCCCAGGCCTGATCCAATGACATGTTTTTTTAATGAGGTGGCTCTATGTCTTTGTTTGGGCACCAAATTCAAGTCCAGATCTGCACAAGTCCTGCTGAATAAGATGCAAGGCCATGGCCAGGCACAACTCACGAGGAAAGCACAAAGAGCTTGGCTTCTGTTGAGCCTGTGAATACCTCTTTGCTTTGCACTGTTCCTCACTAGAACATCACATTCTGAGAGTGTATTCAAAAGTTTAGTTTCCTCTCTCTTTTGTGCAGTGTCATCTGCACAAACCTTGTTTAGAAATTGTGGAAGCAAAGTTGTAAATGTGCTGGAAGACAAGCTCGAAACTTTTGTTCATTTTTAAACAGGATAAAGTCATGGTCAGGAGAAGCAGCTGTTAGTCATTTCTAGCTCCTCCAGTTATTTTTTCCAGGGTTATACACTGAGAGATTTCTTTCTCTTTCATTTTCACCAACGCAAGTGTCTTTTTCAGAAAACGCCACACCATATATCACACATATATGTGCACGGGTCATACGGCGTGTGTACATCTGTGAGCATGCCAAGCACTCACTGGCTTGTATGTTCAGGGGTGAGGACTGTCATTAAACTGTCTACCTGCATCACCAGACTCAACCATCACCCTGCCTGGCTGCTCATTCTGCTTCTCGCTGGGCCCCGGAACAACACACACACACACACATACACACACACACAATATACACACAGACTTGTATAGATTTACTTGGCCGACAGCCAGGATTCACATACACAAAGCATACAATATGTCTCCTCACACTCAACACTTAACTGACAGGAGATTTTGAAGGCTGACTTTAATACTGATTTTTTATTGTTAAAGCTGCTGCTTCTTCTTTTTCAGTTGTTCAATTTATTTATTTATCTATTTATTTATTTTTATTTCATGTCATGAGGTCATACAGATTTCCACACAGAATTTTCCTCTTTGTAGATCAGTGATAACAGTGATACCATGTAGACTCTTACAGTGAACCTCATATGAATCAAATGTGTGCAGTTTTCCCTTTTTTTCTCAATATGTTGAATTTGAAGGGTATTTTAAGCCAGAATGTATAAAGTTAATGGTTTTATACAAGAAGAAGGTTAAAAATAAGAGAGGTTTTAAAAAGATAATATAATTACGGTATATCTAATAAAGCCTTATTATTCTCGTTTATTCTGTAACTAACTTTGGGACTCTTTTGATTTTTATTAAGACTCTTTTGCAAATGTGACCCCCAGGTTTGAAACTGGTATTGATCATTAAATGTGTGAATGCACTGAAACCCAGAATAATGACAGTCCTCTTGGGTGAACTAGTATTTTTATAAGGCAAGGTTGCCACTTCTAATTGCAATCTTTGATGTTTTTTTTTTAATCATTAAATATGATAAATAATTTCAGTTCAGTGCCTTTAAATTTAGTCATTTTCAAAATAATTAAAATAAATGTTATAACTGCACTTCATTATTAAGGCTCTATTGTATAACTAGTTTAACACCACAACACGCTACTTTGCTTCAATGACTGTGCCTGCCTGGGCGCTCAAGTACTCTTCTAGCCTCTCATACAACCAACCCATCAGCCAGGCTCCTTGTGTCCGATTTAGTCCGACTCTGTTCTTTGCTCACGTTCAAGGTTGTGGTAATGGGGAATTAGTATGCAGAGAAGCAGACGGACAGCCATGTGGATCTAATAGGTAGCCAGACTGGAGAAGAAGAGTGTAGAGTGGAGGGAAAGAGCATCTCTAGCGGAGAGGGTTGTTAAGCATGGCCTCTCCTCCTCCTCCTCCTCCTCCTCCTCCTTCCCTGCTCCCTTCCCTCTCCCCTTTATCACCCCGTTCCCCATGCCCTGTCCCAAACCTTAATAGGACGTCAGACGGCCAGCCTCGCCTGAATTGAGCTGGGAGAGCAGCTTCCACCCCCCCTTGTTGTCTCTCCAAAAAAGAGACTCCCCCATCCCCCTTCCTTCCCAAATGCCCCTCTTGCTCTCACAATTCTAGCACCCATAGCTGCTCCCCTTGGTTTTAAGGGGTATTGAGGGGGTCCCAGACACCCTCCGCTCCTCAGCCTCACAGCCTAACTCTGCATAAATTAGGCACGTCTCCCTGGTGTCTCGTCAGCCGGTCGGGGCACCCCTGGCCCCGGGTCTGCCGTCTCCCAATCTGCTACTCCTTCTCCCCTCATGCTGTCACCTTCTGTTTCCCTCCTCCTCCCCCATCTACTGTATTCTCTATATCCTCGGCATCCTCAAGCTAATAGAGCTCCTTTCTTTAAATCTCCTCTTCTTCCTTGTGTTTATTTTATCAAAAATCACTATTGCTTCCTCTTCTACTTCTTTTTCGTCAATCATCCACTTCCTCTTCTTCTTTTTTTCCCTCTAAATCCCTTGACACACTCAGTCCCACCTTACCTGCTTTATATTCTCCACATTCTCTCTCTCTATCTCTACTATTCTTATCCTTCCAGCACTGTTACCCAGATCAACCAAGCACTTTCCTCTCGTCTCTTCTCCTCTTCTTTCCTTTTCAGCCAGGATATTGTTTACATCTGTCTTGCTAATCACTGGCAGAGCCTCTCTAGACCTCACAGATGTTGCAATAATACAGGGGATTAGTAGGCTTAACACTCTGGCTTATTTGGGGAGTTTTCCCGATGGCCTGGCAGTGAAGCCCTGTCAGCTCCTCTGAATTTGACCTTTTTCCTGTTTCACTCTGTGATGAGATCCTGCGGTCCTGCTTCTCTTTGATTTGTAATTTTTTTTTTTTTAAGTGTCTGGCACGCCGTTGTGTTTTATCCAGATTGGTGCTTTGGCTCTCACTTCCTGCAGCTACAGCCTGGGTTAAATGCAGTTTAAAAGCTAAACTGCTTGACATAAAACAGGAACCAGCTTTGCAACAAGCAATGCCTTTTTAGCAACTCTTTTACTTGGTGAAGTTGCCCCTTAAAATTACATGTGCATATTTAAATCCTTTATGTTTAAGATATTTTAGCTGCTTTATACATTCTGTTTGTATTTCCCCGGTCTCATTAAATCTCTCAGCATGAACACTACGGTGTAGCTAGCTAGCTAGGTAGCATTGTGTTAGCTGCTTTCTCTGCTCACCATAGCGACGCTTGAATCTCCCCAGTCTCCTCTGCTCTCCTCTTTAACTCAGCTATGAAGGATAATTAGATGGCCTCCTCAGACTCAGCATCTCTGCTGCCTCTCTGCGTCATGCGTTGCAACCTAGTCCTGTTTTATGACCAAGCAGATCCAGTGTTTGAGAGTCTCAATGTGTGTGTATGAGTGTGTGTGGGTGTTTGTGTGCATTTGGGGTCAATGTATTTCTGTCTGGATCCTAATCCCAAAGGTGATATTAGTCTGGTAGGGGGGCAGCCCATCCCCCTTCTTTGTATGTGTTTATGTGTGTGTTTGTGCTGCAGGCGTTGGTTTCAGCCAGGAAGCCCAGACAGCCTCTACCTTGACCTCTGACCCATGGCTGTCTGCTAGCTCAGGGGTCATGCACACCATTGATACAGACAGCTGATAGACGCACCAACAAACACACATGCCCCCCTTCAGATGTAAACATTAACAATTTGGTGCGTCTGTATAGATGATGACACAAACAGCGTCATCTCAGTTAGCTGTATGCAGAGAGCGCATGTGCATGTGATTCAAGCACAGATAATGATTCCTCATTCCACATGAAAATACACAATGAACAATGTTCAGTGTAAGAATCAGAGGAATATGACTGTACTTATTGCAAAATTTAATGTGCCTTGTTTTCACTAATCATCTTTTTTTTTCATTTGCTCATGTCTTCACAGATGCAGCCAGTCAGAAACACGACCATGAAGATAAAAAGAAGCTACTTAGTTTCCACTGTTAGGCCTTTCTTTGACAAAGCACACATGCTATTTGTATCCAGTTCCTTTAAACATGTTTAGCCTCGGCCACATATGGAAAACGCCTCCACTGCACATGCAACAACAGTCAGCCAGACGCACGTCGCTAATGTTTGACTATCAGTGTTCAAATCTGTGGATGTGAACAGGTAAGTCAGGGCTGCTTCTGAAAGGTAAGTTTACAAGTTGAATCAATTTAGAGCCCTCTAAAGTGTAAAATGGAGCTGCTGAGACATATTTCCTAAAATTGGTTTCATTAGATATCAATCATTATATTTGAGACTATTAAAGATTGGAGATTAGATGAGACCCTAAGAGGTCCGTCTGTTCCATCACTATCTTTTAGTTCAAGTATTTGACTGAAAATGGCTTTACTAAAGTTTGTTGCTGTTAAATCACTTTTCCCTTTTCTGTACAATATTATCGACACATACATATTCATATAATCAGTTTCAAAGTGTTATAAACTAATTTATGATAAATGCTCAATGAGATTGCCAAATGCCAAAAGTGTTGCCTTGTTATTAAATGTATTTTAATAAAGTTGAACAATTTGTGAAATAAAAATTTGTCTTAATCATTCTTTCTTCTATTTAATTGTCACTTCTTTTATTTATCAAAAATTTTTGGTTTCTTGCTGAACATTACAGTTTAAGGTTTATTTTAGTAATATTCCATATTTATTCATTGCCATCGAAAGGCCATGACAAAGAATGTATTTTTTTTTGCTTAGCTGGATGTATCTTTTCCTGTGTTAAAGACCTCCATCAAAAACTAAATTCAAAATTATAAACATTTATGAGAGACATATCTTTTTACCGGCATGTTGTTTCCCGCATTCTTTCTTAGCACAAACAGAGGCCTTGTAGTTTTTTTTTCAGATGCCGGTTTAGAGCTATAAATACTTTTTAATTTTTCCAATAAATTTTTTTTAATTAAAGTGAGAGCAACATAAATTGTAAGTAACCCAATAAGTAATAATTACAAACAGTTTAACAAATTGTTGGTTTGGGATTTGTTGACAAAAACGATGAAGAAGAAGGTTGCCAACCATTGTTGCTTCATATACAAGCATCACTGAGGATGTGGTACAAAAAGCTATAGGAGCCTGTTCACTTTGATTAGTCTGATTATTCCAGCAGTGGCTGAAGGGTTGGAGGGGGAACAGTTAAACCTAGTGGCCTAAATCTGTGGTGTCAATTAGGTGCCTTTGTGTGTGAGCAGCAGGGGTGTTGAAGCGAGTTGCTGGAGCTGAAGGAAACTCTGAACAATGATACACATTCATAACCACAACACACACACACACATACACATACACACTGGTTCTATGTTTTGTGGGGATCACACCTCCTTTTGTTTTCCCCCAACAACCAGTAGAGGTGATGCCCCAGTGCCCCCAGTGTGCTCCACTGCTCTGGCTGAAATGGGCTCCCTGCTCCCCTCTGCTCCCCCTGCCCCCATTTTCCCCCAACAACACTGTCCCCTCTCTCTCGCTCCGGGTTCCTCCGCTCTCGGCCTCCCCCTGACTGGTCCTGACCTGAAATAAGGGCCAGGCAAGCCTCCGTAGCCAGGCCAGCATAAAAGAAGATCTGTGTGTGTGTGTGTGTGTGATTGCGTGTGTGGACCATGGCCCTGAAAGAAAGTAGGAGATTATCCCATTCTGTGTGTCCAGTCACCAGTGCAGTATTGACCACGGTGGGCCACCCAGGGAGCGTCCAGCCAGCCGTGAGATGGCCTGATATACATGCTTACTGGCCAAGCTAGATTCCCCCACTCTCACCAGGGAGAAGGCCAAACCCTACAGGCTGGACGCCATCTAAAGACACTGGAGTCTGAATGCCGAGTGACCCACCCTCCATGCACAGATGCTCGCACATACACACACTTACACGTCTCAGCATGGCCTGTGTACAGTGAAAGACATTGCCATCAGGTCGTTTTCTGTGTCCTGTGAGGCGAGGCGGAGGTCATTGGGAAGGTGGAAAACCTCTTTAATGGTGGGAATGATACCATAACACCTATAGATAGAGTTACGGATCATGTCACATACAGTCTGTATACGGCGTACAATGCTGACAGTGAGGCCTGCTCATTCCTGATGGTGAATGTGAAGACGAGCGTGAAAAAAATGTAGTTTGTGTTGAAACATGGATCGTCTTGTTTCTGTTTGTTTACCATTTACTTACAATTTTATTTGTTTATATTTTTACGTTTTTTTGTGCACCTTAAATATCTTTTTAGCATCCATTTGATGAACATTTAATCAAATGTGGTCCATTCATTTTTTCCACGGTTTTGCTGCTCTATTTGTACTCCTGGTGTCATAGAAAATAAGAAATAAAATCGCAATAAAACACAGTAACCTTAACTTTTTTGAATTACACCTTTTATGCTTTCATCTCACAAACTTTCAGATAAATGACTATAAGCGTAGCATCTCAGAGTTTATTAAAGCTCTTCCTACACTGTCCATTACAATGATTTGCAACAGCTCCCTGAGTTGTACAAGTAGCCCATTGTTAGCCGTAATCAACCCCTCAGGGGTCAACTAATTGTCTTTTAATTGCTCAGCTGTTTGTTTGTGGATGAAGAGTCTCTAACTTCGCAGTCTGTTAACAATACAAAGGCCTTTAACAGCAGGACAGAGCTGCACAAAGCCCACCAGCTATAAAAACAAACGAGAGATTGTAAGGAGGAGTGTGTATTTGTTTTACTGCATGCAGCTATGAGGAGGTGATTGTGTCACTGAAATGCATTTGGAATA
>JAPZDY010000021.1:20410994-20438529 GCA_029783645.1 Ctenochaetus hawaiiensis | reverse complement strand
GAAATGCATTTGGAATAAAAGAATTTAAAGTATCTTTTTTTTGTTTTAATTTGTTTTTTTGGTGACAAGCTTTATGTATTGGAATAAAAAAGAGGTTGACACTTGATCAAATCCTTTAATACGTGAACAAAGTAATAACCATTTATGTCATGAAATTTCTGTGGTGTGATTTTTTTTAAAAAAAAAAAACACGTGCCAGTATTTTGCAGTAATAAACGTGGACCTTCAGGTTTTTAACATACATGTTCTCTGATTGGTTAAATTTGCCCACAAGGCAAATTACATAAACAGCACAGAGAGATGCACAGAGGAAAAGAGATGCAATTAATTCTACAGAAAGAGGAAAAGAAACAACTCATTCGAGCACATTGAATGATTTAATAAACCAAACATAAAACCCTGTTATTGTTTCTGACTAAAATACTATTGTGCTCAAATTGCACTCACATTATCTGTATAAATAGTCCTAAATTTTTCATTGTGCGAGTGTGTTTCATTGTGTTTTTTCCCTCTTTCTAGATACCAGAAATTATAGTCTTATTTCAACGACTGCTGGGTATTATTGCAACTTTAGAGTCACTTACATTAAATATGACATGAGAATTTGTTAAGATACCGTAATATTCTCAGAGATACAGTGCAGTGTAATTTTCAAAATTAGGCTCCTTGAATGGTATCTTAATTGTTCATCATAAAGCAGAAAAAGCACATTAGCGTGGAGTGTGTTCACGGCCCTCAGTGGGTGTTTTGTACTAAGACCATTTACGCAAATACTGCAAGAACATATTATAATATTAACACTGATTAACTAGGGTCCATTACACCTGCCATAATATAGAGCATCAATTTACACAAAACAGTCCAGTGTTAATTGTATCTATTAATTTTACACTTGCATTAAGGTGATGCTGACTTACTAATAATTCACTAACACAATAAGCTTAAATGCAGGATCAATAACCAAACAGAGAGAACAGGTATGACAATAAAAGGGATTTGTAAACAATACATAAGGGTATAAGTTTGGTGGGGTTTTATTTGTGTTTTTGTGTGAAATAAATGACTTAATTTTTTTTTCTTCGTGTTAATGCATTAGCATTCAAAGGAAACCAGTTCAGAGAGTTCAGCCATGGCCCACTGTTGTGCCATCCCAGCATGCACACATACAAAATTAAATTCTTATGTAAGCGTTCTAATTTCAGACCCCTGATGACTCTTCTACCATTCACGTGTAATGAGAGGCTGACTCTAAGAGTGTGTTGATGCAGTGTTAGAAGTGTTGGGAAGCAAAAATTAATAGAAAAACTGTTCTAGAAGACGGTGGATGAAACCTGCAGGTTTGTGTGCGGTTTTAATTTGGTTTGAGAGCTTGTTTAGATTTGGGGGAATTAAAAAATTTGAAATAGCTGAAATTAAAAAGCAGTGCTCAATAGCTCTATGTTTCCATCTATAAATGTGTGTATGTATTTGTTTGTGTGTGTGTGTGTGTGTGTGTGTGTGTGTGTGTGTGTGTGTGCAGGGGTCATATCCTGGCTCCCCTGAACTTGGTAGACCCCCAGACACCTCATAAAATCTGTAGGCTCAGTCCACAGAACACACACATGAGCAAGTTTGGGGTTAGGGGGTTCGCCAAAAGGGGGTTACAGAGGAGTCAGGACATGGATGGGTGTTGTCGAGAGGAAGGGGGCATTTGAGGGAAATTGGGGGTGGGGGTGGGGGGTGCAGTCTGCTTTAAAAAGTCCGAGAACTTGGAGCCTAGTTTGTCATGCTAACTGCAGCGATGCCATTGAATGTGGACACAGGGAGCAGAAGGTTCACAGGACCCCAGCCATTCTCATGCAAAGTCTGTCAGAGCCTTCTCCCTCATCCATCCACCCACCCACCCACCCACCCACCCAGAGCTTTTACTAGAAGAAATACATACATGTTTATAAATGGGCGCACTCACTCAATGAGGCCTTGGGTAGGATCTCCCCTCTCCTGATATATGCTCCCTCTGCAAATATGTGAAGTTAGATGGAGCAACAATGGAAATACAGTAATTCAACCAATATACTGACTGACATAAAAATTCCTGAATAACACTGTTACGTTCCTGTTTTCATTTGCAAGATGCTTAAGCATGTTGCATTTAATATGATGTAGCTCAAATCAATATCTCACACAGACACTGTACTTTTCAGAAAGAGGTTGTGAATTAAAATCCGACATCTCTGCAGAATTCAGACAACAGAATGTCTGGAAGGAGAAGAACAATGAAGTCAGAGGCATATGCTTACTATATCATTATTACTATAGCATTCTAGTTATAAATAAATTCTACAGTAAATGCCCTATAGCTCACGTTGACACTCAACTTAACTTCCTGTGACCTTGACACTACCTTGACAGGTAGTAGCAGAAAACTGACCTCATTTCCAGGCTGATTGCGAATAAAAATATTGTACTGCATGTTCCCCACAAACACAAATTCTATTTAAATTTCTATTTTGGCATCTCTATTAAATCAGCCTCACCCCCTGATTCTTATTTCTGCCTGCTGCTAGTCTCCCCTGCTCACCTCTCATCTGTTTCACCTGATCCGGAGATCAGGGGAAGCTACAACTCATTTAGTGTCGAACCTGTTCAAATGCCAAGTGGTGAAAATGTCAGCTGCAGCACAAGCACACACACCTATACATTTACTCTCTTTAAATGCAAACACTCCATGCAAATGAATGCTTTATCTCCCTCCGGGCTCGAAACATTGAGGACAAGCACATACTCAGAGTGTGTGCGTGTGTGCGTTTGCGTGTGGATGGGTGTGAGTGGTTGGATTTATGTGCTCAGATTTATGCGTACTATAGTTTCACAACCAGGGAATGAAGGAGTCTCCATTTGTATGTGTGTATGTGTGAGAGTGTGTGTGTGTGTGTGTTTGTGCCCCCTCATCTGCACTTGGAGCAGCCGTTTGGAGCCTGTATTTGATTGAGTGAAGGCCAACGCAGCCTGAACACTCCCTCTAATGGAAGAGTGGAGCCCAGCAGCTCAGTAATGCACTGACCCCAGAGCTTTTACAACGCTGCCAGCCGATAAGTGGCAATATGCTGGATCTTATAAAATTAACAACACTGAGCTATGGGGAGAGGGAGCTCCGAGGTTGTGCGGTGGGAGAGGATGACGTTCCTATAGTACTTGTAAATATCAGCATGCATGCATGGAGGGATTATAGCTGCTCTTGACTGAGTTTTATAGCCACGGCAGCATGATTAGGTATTTTTTTCACTCGTTTCTTGGCTTTTTTAAGGCAAGTTTACGGGCAAACGTTTACAGGCCCGTTTACGTTAGATAAAATGTCTCTCAAGGCGTTTTAACGCTGGTGAATTTATGAAAGATACAGTTGGAGCCAGGTGCTTGAGAAGCTAGCACTAGGCTGACCTTCAAAGTGATGACTACTGTATCGGAGCCAGTGTGGTTTTTGCAGGGCACAACAGGGGTGTGAACATGTGTCTGCATGCATATGTTTACCACACGTCCCCTCCTTAGCTTTCTGTGGTGTGACATCCACAGTATAAGCTCAAAGTCAAACAGCACCTATGCTTGGTTATGCACAGGCCTCGTCCAAACAGCACACAACGGCTCTGAAATACATGCAAAACGATATTACGGCCACAGCCACCGTCTCACCGCATCCAAATCTGATTTGGTTCTGAGAAAGGCTTTAGTCCTGTGTGCCTCCCAGTATAACCTCCTCACCTTTCTCACACAGGATCAGGCTGGGTCTGTGGGTGCGGGAAAGCTGTATTTGTGTGCATTTCCGCCTGTATACTGTGCATTTATGCGTGTGTGTGTGTGAACAGCTATTGTCTGCCAGAGCTCCAGCAGGGGCTTCAAAGTGAATTATTCATGCGAGATTTGAATACATGCAAATGGTTCACTCCTCTCTCCTGGCACACATCCATGTTACCTATGGCAACGGCGCCTTCAAGAAGCATCTTTGCACCCCTCCTTCCTCCTCCTCCCGCTTCTCTCAGGCACCCACCCTCCGACCATGTTATCCACCCAGTGGTATTGTTTCAATTGTTGCAATACCAGGCTGGGTGGCTGCACACTGTGGGTATCCCATAATTCACAGTCAAGGTCATATAGGCAGGAAAGGATGAGGGATTGAGGAATGAAGGGTGGACAGATGGAAGGAGGGCAGGATCAGACGTGAAGTTCAGGAGACGACTCTCAGCAGCTGGTAAAGAAAAGGAAGCGGTTTCAGGTGGTGAACAATGCTATCACCAATACGACAGACTGGGCACACACTCACATACTATTCAGATTCAGTCACGGCTCATGCGCACTAACCAGTGCAGCAAAACCAGAATGAGCACGGGAAAAATTACTGTCTTTGAATGCAGCATGCCTCTACTCAAATAATTATTTTAGTACATTTAAAACACAAATTGGGGTGTTGTTAGTAAATAAAACAATAACAATTTTGTAAAACGTAGGATTAAAATTTAGTATTATGTGGGATCACTTTAAGTAATGTTTTAACAAAATAAACTAATTTTTAAATGTGAAATTGGTGTTGATTTTTGTGGCTAACTCTGTCTTGCTTAGTTAATTTAATAAAAATTGTTATTCATAAGTGTATCAAGTGATTAAAATTTTTAAAAATTAGTTACAGAAAATAATTTTTGTTGTTTTTAAACCATGTAAAAAATTTGTTTAAGTAATTGCTTTGTAAGTTTATCAATAAATATAAAAATATAAAATGCCATTCGAAGATAGATTTAAGAACTTATTTTCTATTTGATAATTATAAATATCTTTAAAAGGCGCCATCATCAGAATTTTGACATTAGTATATCCAAAGAAAAAATACACAACAAAATACAATGCATTAATTATTTACAGTTTAATATGTCATTAGTCTTTTTAGTCTTTTACAGAGTAAATTCACTAGTTTAGTTTGCCAAAATTTTGCTTTGTAACTCTGCCACATAAAAACAGTGTTTGTAACATTAAGGGAGTTACAGATATTTTATGCAGAATGTTTGAATAAAATAAACCACTAAGGAGTTAAATCATAATAAAAGTTGTCTCAGTGAGCAGAGGGCAGGTCAAGTTCAGGCCATGAGGCGATCAGAGCCTAACTAACCTCCATTATGATCCCTGATCCACGGAGAAAAGCAGCAACTCGATGTTGCCATCTACAGGAAGTGAAGGGGAGGGTAGTCTCACACACGTGGGTCAGATTATTATTATTAATTAATTGATACAGTCTAAAAACTGTATTTTAACATTATTGTGCATCTGATATTGCATTCCATAATTTAGTTCTATTTTATGTTTAACTACATTTCTCGGTTTTTATGGAATTCAGGGCAAAACACAGAAACAGCATATCATTTTTTTAGATGGAAACATAATTAATAGAATTCTTTTCCAAAAATTCAAAACAAAGTCAGTGATCTAACCAATATGAATCAACAATCTTTGTGTGATTAGTAAGAATGGATCAGAACCATAACACTTCCATTCAAATGTCCAAACTAGGACATGCCAGTAATGTCACTGACAGTGTGATTAGCTTTGCTTATCAAAGGGCCCCCTCATGTGGACAAAAGGACTCACTGCTCAGTGATGTGGATGAACACTTTATTGTTGGTTTGTTAAACTTGAAAAAACTTGAACCTCACATCTTTGGAAACACTGTATCTTTGAAATGTACATTAGCAGTGAAAGCATAATAACTCCATATGTCTGAGTTTAGTGCTTTGGCAAGTTCTTAAGGTAACCAGCGAGTTACAGTCAAATAAAAGCAATGATAGAATCTGCACAACAATTTGAACACAGTAAAAAAATGAAATCTTCATTATTTACACATAGATTTAAATCGTTATATATTGATATAGATATATATGATGATCTCTAATTCATAGACAATTTAATACTGTATCACATCTCCTCACTGCTGGACGGACAGTGAAACTGCAGTTCTGCAGACCTGCTCACCCTCCTGCTGTACAATCATCCACTCCATCAATTTCATTTCACTCCACATTGGCACATTCATAAAACTCAAAACTAAAACCAAAAATAGATTTCTTTATCACCCATTCATTACAAATGATAAAACTGCAAGCACTTTGAAATGACCAAAATGAGAAATATGATCAAAATAAAAACCAACTTTCCCTCCAGATTAAAAGCAATAAAATTCATTAAAAGTACTCTCTGTTATTACAGGATCAAATTGAACACTGTTGTTTTTAATAAAGTGCAAGCAGCATCTTATTGACATCACACAATACACAGTGCATACACAACCACTTATCAAAACCAAAAAAGTCTTAATCCACCTTTAAATCACTTTAGCCACCCTGATGGAGCGACAATTTAAGAACGAAGTTGATGACAATGACAATTTAGCTTTGATAGACTTTAAGACACCTCTTTTTTGTCTCCTCACTCGCTCTTTAGGTGAATTCTGACTGTGAGTTCACTAAATTGTTAGATACTGCGTTACTTTGTGTGCAACATATCTCCAGTCCACTCATCCTCCCTGAGGGGAACAGGAGTGTGCAGGGGTCCATCCTGCACTGACCGAAAGCCAACACTTCATCAGAGCTGACCACCTCCCTCTCATCAGTCTTATCTGTGCTTTCTGTTGCCCCTCTGTCACTCCCGACTGATTCAGTGGGTGAAGTAGCTCATCTGATGCAATTTGAGCAGAAGGCTGTGAGTGATGTCAAATGTGCTGAGGCTAATCCCGACAGCAATGGGCCCTTTAACCCAGTTCATGCTCAGGCCTTTGTATAGTCCACCAATAACTCCCTCCTGAGTTACAATCTCACGCATGGTCCACAGAATTGTGTTGTATGATGAGCCGGTGACACCCGCTGTCTGCATCCGCCGGCGTACCACATCCAGAGGGTATGAGGCGGATTGTCCAATCAGGCCTGCACAGGCACCAAAAGCCAGGCGCTCATAGGGGTATGGTTGGGATCGTTTTGTTTTTTCTAGAGAGAGAGAAAGAAACAAAGAAAAAAATTTAGACACTTCTTTTAATATTCAACTAAATATCTAAAATGACGCTTTGCTGAGCTGAATGTAGACATTAAAAGAAAAGAAGAAGCATTAATGTACCTGCGTGTAGCTTTTTGAGGGTCTCATATGTGAAAAATGTGATTCCTGCATAAGGGATGACACCCAGGATAGTAGGAGTGAAGCCTCTGTAGAGGGTCTTCATACCTTCCTCTTGGGAGATCCGCACAAACACATGCATGATGTTGCTGTACCTGTACAAAGAAAACCCAAGACTGTACTGAACCATTTACCATTATGTTGGGTATTGTGTTACTGCTATGCACTGCAATGGTCCCTTTTTATTGTAATGCCAAGGCAACAATGTGACTAATTCGCACAAAGGACAAGTTGGTAGACAGAGAGGAATGACGTGGTACACTGTGGTAGAAGCTTACATTTCCCTGGCTGTGACTGCCATCCTGGCTCGCACCATGTCCAGCGGGTAGGTTAGCATAGCAGCAGTGGTGCCGGCCAGAGAACCAGCCAGGAAGCGTGGGAATGGAGGCAGAGCTCTGAAACAAACATCATAATAATTTGTGGTAAGTAATAATAACACATAAAATGCTGCTATTGCAGACAAAAACATGACAGTTTGTTGAGCTAGACTCTAGAGGCTGCAATTTGGCACTCTAGCACTCTAAACTGCATGCTAACATCAGTATGCTAGTATGCTCTCAGTGATAATGCTATAACACCATGTTTACCATCTTGGGTGTGTATATTAGCATGCTAACTGTTGCTAATTAGCACTGAATAGAAGGTATAGCTGAGATTGGTGTGAGTGTAATTAGTAGTAAGTGTTTGGTCATATATTAAATCATTGAGTAATTGAGATTTTGACCTGACAATGGCGCTACATGAAAAGTCAGAGGATCACAAAAGTCATTACGGTTTGTCCTCTGGGAACCATGCATGTCTGCACCAGATTTGGCGACAATCTATTCAACAGTTGTTCAGATATTTTTAAAGAAAACAACAAACCCAACAGTAATCCAAATATTTCAGTATGGTCCAACAAGGTGATCTAGAGCCGTACTGCTGGCATGGCAACAAATTTAACAGTAATGTATTATTTCTGGATATGTAAATGAATAAAAATGGTTAAACAGAAAAACACTTTCTCTACTCACTTTCCCTGGCAGCCGTAGTGGCCTCCCAGCAGCCTTTTGTATTGCTCATGTGAGCAGAACTGGATGGCAGCGTAGGGCATGACCCTCACCATGGTGGCAGAGTTCCCCCTCCACAGACTGAGCAGCCCATCCTTCATGTAGGTGCAGTAGATGAGCCTGAAGGCCTCCTGTCAGTGGTGAATGTGTTGGATTAGGAGCAGAGATAGATGCCCTGCACATTTTCCACATCCAATAATTATCTAACATGATAATCCTAATATGTCCTTTGCAATTGCGAGATAATTTGAAACAAAAATAGAGCAGAGAACTGCAGCAGGGGCTTATCTGAAGGTTCTACTTACACTAATTTATATTGAATTAGGTAAATGTTAAATACATGACAGAAAGACTTTCTGCTAAGATAAAAGCTGAGCTCACCTTAGCTGAAAATCTGTTCGAGGACACTGTAGAGAAACGACAGCAGACACAGTGAACGTCAGAGTTGAATAACAGACTCTCTCATGCAGGCTTAACATCTACTAAGAGGATTAGCAATTAGTTAACAGTGACAACATGGAGTGAAAACTCAGCAACAAACAGAAGAACAGTAGTTGCATTTTCTGAGGAGAGTAGTACATGTAAGAGAATTTAAATTACATTACATAAGCAGAGGCCTATAATCTCCACAGATTCTTTACATGGAAAGAGATGTCTTTGTAAATTGTCGTTCTTGCCTTGGAAGATGATCTTGGTCCGATCCAGAGGTGCAATGACTGTTTTTGCAATGGCTCCGGCGAATGCCCCACACAGGAGGGAGTCCAGCGCTGTCCATCTGGGCCTCAGATCCTGTTTGGACACACAGACAAGTTTGCATTGCACATCAGGGAACATTTAGTCACGTTACACTGATACAAACATACCCTTATGATAACCCAGGATATCTTTACAACCTTACATGGCATGACTATTTCAAGTATGGACAAAGAAAGCACGTTCATGCATGTATCTCTCAGTATGTGGCAGTCTGACACTGACATACATGTAGAGTAAATGTCATATGATTATAAGCACAAACACTACTGTATCTATCCCTTAACAAATTATAAGGACAGAATGGCAAAATCTTCACATGATTTAGAGGCAGAGTGACTCAACAGTTGTGTGTGTGCACGCATGACATGTTCATTCAGCTTGAGGGGACAGTTGAACCCAATAAACAAGCCCACTCGCTGATAAGAAGGACGTCTGGCACGAATAACAAACATGTTTCACAACCTCAGAAAGGGGAGGGAACAAACAGTGTTGGATTTCAAATGTTTACATGTATAATTAATTTCATTTCAGGGACAAATATTGTTTATTCCGACACTACTTTAATTGATGAGCCTCACCTTTTCCAGCTTCCACATCGATGTGATGTAAAATTAAATGTAGAAATGATAATAAACTTGTTATTCTGAAATAAACTTTTTACATTTGTTTTTAAGCACATTTAACTTTTCAAGTCTGTTCTGATGCTAATATTTCAATATGTAACAGAGTATTTTTGTACTCCAGTATTGTTACTCCTACTAAATCACATGATCAGAAGACTTTTTTCATCTCTGCTGCCAACTTCATTGGTAAATTTTCTATCTACACTGACCGTATCTCCGGGTTTAGCTAATGTTTTATGCAAAAGAAACAGTCTATAATTACTGTCCTGTTTAATAACCTGACTGGTACAACAGTACACATCTGCCATGATACTCCTCGTTCTACACTACATACTGTACTGCTTTGTAAACTAAAACCACCTTTAGCTTTGCTGGCATCTGCCTGCTATTTACAGCAGTGTGCTGGTAAAGGCATGTCCTTCGAAAGCATTTCTTGTACGTGGAAGGCTATAAGTAAAGACAACACCACAACATGGAGCAAAATCTGAGGGTCACACAGTTTGGATTTATTTCTCCACTTCTCAGACCTCTAACGAAATGTATGGCCTTTTAAGGGTCCTGTCAAAATGAACATGGCCTGTAGTTTAATATTTAAGCCTGACAAATACCTGACTGGAAGTGTGTCATTATATCCTTAGTAAATGTGCAGCTTGTGCCACAATTTTCACATTAACCTTGGGTAAACATCAATATTCCATCAGCTCCACTGTGTAAACATTTGCTCATCTGAACTCACCTTTGCTTGGCTCGGGGGTGGCAGGGCCAGCACAGTGGTCTGGGCCACAGGCAGACGACTCTGATGGTCGTTCACACGATGGGCCATGAGTGCCCGTCACAGACAGCCGAGGCCGACGGGACAGCCAGTCACTCGTCCAGGAGAAGCCGCTGCAAAGGAATATGTGAGAAAATATAGTGGGTCACCTCAAAAGACACTCCATTGAAAAAAATAAGAGCTCGTCTGGTTGAACCGCCCCAGTTGCTTTCTCTTAAGGCGAGTACGTGATTACACGCCCTACAAAAACAGCCTGGCTTGTAAACAGGAACAGGCTGCTGCATTACAAAAGATTTATTATTCAGTCCGTCGTTACTTTCAAGCACATGACCAATACATCAATCATCATCAATCTGCCCCACTTACCCATTTCCTTAAATAAATGGGGGCAGAGGATAACTTTCATTGCCACACCTCAAATATGATACATAATCAATGGAAATCATACATACACAACTGATCAAAAAAACAGCCCACGCGTCGTTATTGCAGCCAAATATTGATGCTCATTAAGTAAAATGGTGCATTTTGTTACCTTCGTTTGTGTTTGAAGGGCCTCGTGTTTACAAGCCCTCGGTGTGTTGTGTCAGTCACCAGTCTGCTCTGCGGATCCTTGCACACATTTCTTGCTTGCTGCTGGAGGCTGGTAAGTTGCTGTTTTGACTTGCAACACGCTGCGAGATGTCTGCACGTCTTTTTCGCGTTGTTGTCGTTTGTGGAGATGATTGTAAAAGACAGGTGTCAAGCTGTGGCAGAGTCTGTTGCCTATTTATAGTCGACGCCTGCGAGGAAATTCTGCTGCTGCCTGACGCTGCGCACAAGATTATTTGGGCTTTTCAAGGTCTTACAGAAAGTAGGACAGCGTATGCCAGTATTTTGGACTACAATACCCATAAGCAAGTCCCGTTATTTATTTAAAGTCTCGCGAGTTGATATGCAACATTAGGTTGCCAGGTGTGCTCATAAGTGACATGGACTGTATTTATGCAGTTGGCATACTTCTATATGCTGACAGAACAGTTTCAGAGTCTTTTTCACAAAAAATGAACACACTAAATCAATCAGTACATACCAATGTTAATGGTCTTGTCAGTTCAATTTTAGCTGAAATACAATGATTTCAAGAATGATGAACCCTGTTTGGTTAACTGAAATTTAGAACATGCTTACTATATTGTATGTTTTGCATGTAATTCTATTTTTTTACACAGAGAAGCGAAAATTTAATATTTCTGAATGAAACATGATAATCTAGGAGCATAAGGACTCACAAAATGAAATTTATTTACACCACTGTCTCACAATAAACAAGGAAAATCTTATTAGTACATGATCTTTGTATATTAATGTGCATTTTATTTTATTTTATTTTATTTTAACTGGAAAAGTGTATATCATTAAACTGTGTAGAAATGTACTACATATAGAGAAAAGACGGATTGAGGCCTGTAGACGCTTTGGTTTTGGGTTTTGCATTACTCAACCTGGCAACCCGGGAGTCTGGCCATAGCGCTGAAAAACTTGTTGTTGTCGGGGAAAATGGCGTCAAACGTAGAGGCCCCAGAGCGCTGGTACCTCGCCCTTCTCGGCTTTGCGGAACATTTCCGAACCTCCAGCCCACCCAAAATCCGACTCTGTGTGCACTGTCTACAGGCAGTGTTTCAGTTTAAGCCCCCACAGAGGATCGAGGCTCGGACGCATCTTCAGCTTGGCTCCGTTCTCTACCACCACACCAAGAACAGCGAGCTGGCCCGAAGCCACCTGGAGAAAGCGGTGAGGGACATTCGATCTAGGAAAGAACGGGGATGCAGCTGAGAAGGGAGCGGGTGTAGGCCGCAAGCAGTGGGGACTGCGAACGGCGGAAATCCTTAAATTAGCTGTTCGTTGAGGAAAGCTAAATTTCCGAGGAAGTTGAAATATGAGGTTTATTTGCCTTTTATTAATTAATCCTCCCAACTCGGCCGCTTTCATTCTTTCTCTGGTGCTAGCTAAATAACGTTGAGCCGCTGTATGTTAACTGTAACCGTATTATTATTGTTTGCTAAAGACAGAAAACAGCGACACTTCTAACATTTTGCATTTCTTGTTTTTTCCAGTGGTTAATATCTCAACAAGTCCCTCAGTTTGAAGATGTCAAATTTGAAGCTGCCAGCATTTTATCGGAACTCTTCTGCCAACAGGTAAGATCATGTTTGGTTGCATGTAAAACAACGACAACGTTAATTAATGTTGAGAGGTTGAGATTAGTTTAACCTATTTGAATACAGTCATCACTTCTTATCACATAGTTTGCCGGGTATTTGGAGGTGCATATGTCTTTTCTGCATGTAGGATTTGCTGTGCAAATTTTTTTATCATTGCTGACAATTAATTGTCCTCAATTAATTTTCAGAATCTGGTGGACTCTGCAAAACCCCTACTGCGCAAAGCCATCCAGATTTCACAACAAACACCATATTGGCACTGCAGATTATTGTTCCAGTTGGCGGTATGTATTTGTGCTATGACCTCATTGTGATTCTGTCTTCATGTAGTTACATTGTTTTTCAAGTCTTATTTATGTGCAGTTTAAACAGTGTGTAAGTGGAAATTGGAGTGAATTCACAATAACCTTACAAAAGTACGATAGTTATGGTAGTGCTTTTTTCTATGTTAAATTAGAGTCCGGACTTTGTGTCCAAATAGCAAAAGAGTCTCCACTGACAACAGGAATGTGTCTCTCTTCCAGCAACTCCATACTTTGGAGAAAGACTTGGTGTCAGCATGTGACCTGCTTGGAGTTGGAGCTGAGTATGCCCGAGTGGTTGGATCAGAATATACCAGGTAAATGTCACCCAATTCCCTGTTTAATGCATATTTAAAGGTCTAAGTGTTTAGAATTGGATGTTTCCAACTTTAACAAATATTACTATAAATCTGGGGCACACAAAATAGAATACTCATAGACCAACAGGTATGAGTAATTTGTAAATAGTTAGTTTGTACTCCCACAGAGCCACTTCCCTCCAATTTGCTTGTGTGTATTGAGAGTTTGCCATTTTAAGTAAAGCCAAACCAAATAATGGGAAGTGAACTATGAAACTTTTGACATAAATTTTGTTTTGTTTCTGACTTCTCATTTCCATTATCTCTCTGCAAAGGCACAAGTTCTTCAAATGCAAGAATACAGGACTGGTTAAGTAAAAGATACATAAATCAGATGAAATAAAATGTATAAAATAGTATATTCTGAAGTAGTTAAGTTTTAAAAACTTCAGAATATACTGTTACATCAAATGGCATTTTCCCTAAAGTCCCTTTCATTGTGAGCTTAGACAGACAACAAAATAAAGAGTGAAATAAAGACTAAATAACGCTAAACTCCCATAGCCCAAGAATAAATATTTCTCAGTTGTTCATCTTTTTAAAAATGTTGCTTTTTTAAAGCATTTAGACAAATGCAATCTTCTCTCCCAAAAGAAACATTTCAACAGTCCTGAGTACATTTAATCATAGCAAATGTGGCACAAAGTGTTTAGATGATTTGATTAATTGTAAGAACTTGATGTTGAATAAACATACTTGATGTTTTTCCTTTCTAGGGCATTGTTTCTTCTCAGTAAAGGAATGGTAAGTCATCTGTTGTATCTCAAGTTAGTATGTTACAGGATTAATGGTGATTTGTTTTCCTAATGCCACACAATTGCTTCTCCTCCATCTTTTTTGTGTATATAAATAATTCTATTTTGATTTTTATTCATTTTTTTTCTGTCTTCTAGTTGCTGCTAATGGAGAGGAAGCTTGGAGAGGTGCATCCTCTGCTCACACTGTGTGGTACTATTGTTGAAAACTGGCAGGGAAACCCCATCCAGAAAGAGTCCCTGAGAGTCTTCTTTCTGGTCCTTCAGGTCACACACTACCTGGATGCTGGACAGGTAGGAAAATAGTCTGGAAGGGTAACAGAGTTGTTCTGAAGGGTTTTAACAGTGTTCATTAACAACATGTATAAATGTCTTAAAGGGAGTAGAGTTGATAAACTGGTTTGGATGTTTGGTTGTGTTAGACCATGTGAAGCTAAGATGAGACATATTGTGGTGTCCGTGTCTCCCCAGGTGAAGAGTGTGAAGCCGTGTCTGAAGCAGCTGCAGCAGTGCATCCAGACAATTTCTACACTCCACGATGATGAGATTCTGCCCAGCAACCCAGCTGACCTCTTCCACTGGCTGCCAAAGGAGCACATGTGTGTCCTTGTCTATTTGGTAATGCCACTTCTCTTTCTTTGCCACATAAGCACTGTTAAAAATTGTGAGGTCTGTAAAGTTATTTACATTGTTTGAGTTTTGTTGTTATTATCTTAAAGAATGCACACTATTTTTACATCAAGATTGACCTAGTTATAGACACGAAAGCTTATTTTCCACACATAAGCCTGAATGCATTTTGATGGGGGAAAAAGACAGGGGGTCTTGTTGCTGGATTTTGTTAGTAATTGATTATTATTTATTAAGGTTGCTTGTAAGATGCATCTAATAGTTCTGCCATTTGCAGTATCCTCATGACAATTTTGTCACAGCTGCAGTGGTTCAGAGATTTGGTTACTTACAGAAGCTTTTTTTTGTTTAACTTGCACATAAGTAGTTTCAGTGTGTTTTAATATCTGCTCTTCCTTGTCATTTTGCAGGTGACAGTCATGCACTCCATGCAAGCAGGTTATCTGGAGAAAGCCCAGAAGTATACAGACAAGGCTCTTATGCAACTAGAAAAACTAAAAAGTGAGTTACCTAACTTGTTCCTAAGCTAAGTACTAGCCTAAGTATTTAACCATGAATAACAATGTACTGTGGAGCTGTGCTTTTTGCAACACCATGTTAATGCTTTTAAGTTTTTTTATTTCCATATTTAAGTGTTGGACTGCAGCCCCATCCTCTCCACCTTTCAAGTCATTTTACTGGAGCATATCATCATGTGTAGACTCGTCACAGGCCACAAAGCCACTGCATTACAGGAGGTAAATTGTTTCTGTATTTGTGGTAATTTCTTTGTTTTTTTGTGTTTAATATGTGAAAGTTGACAGTCAAACACTATCCAGGAGCCTTGAGAGGTCTACTTTTACTAATATATCATACAAATAAATTTTTTGTTCCTTCAAACACTGAACCTATGTTCTGCCTTTTCAGATCTCACAGGTGTGCCAGCTGTGCCAACAGTCCCCCAGGCTATTCACCAACCATGCTGCTCAGCTTCACACGCTACTAGTGAGTATTTTTAACTGAATACTGCTTCTGCTTAAGAGTGATTCTACTGCATGTCAAGACAAAAACACACAATAGATTTTGGGACAATGTCACAAATTTACAGAAAATGTTTCGGTGTAAGATCCAGGGAAAACAAATATATTTGAAGCATATTCTTGTCAGTGATCAACTTTGTTAGACTTTATTTCTTGAAATTTCAGGAAATTGCTACAGAATTTTGGTGTCATTTAGTTTTTCTTGTAAAGGATTTATTGAAACAAAATACTAGTTTTATTGAAAATACAGCTGATGAAAAATTGACACCCATAATGGTTGATCTGTGCCTCCTTCTTTATATCCCAGGGTCTCTACTGTATTTCTGTGAATTGTATGGATAATGCAGAGGCACAGTTTACCACAGCCTTGCGGGTGAGTACACTATAATTATTTATTCATTTAATTAAGTTTGTTTGTTTTTTTTGGGCCTCTCAACAGATACTTCTTCCTACTCTGTCTCTCCTTTATTCTTTTTGTCTACTCTCTGGTGCAGGTGCAGGCTTTTTCTCTGGTCTCAATCATGTCTGTTCTCTTGTGTTTCAGCTCACCACACACCAGGAACTGTGGACATACATTGTAACAAACTTGGCCAGTGTCTACATAAGGGAAGGAAACCGACATCAGGAGGTAAGTTAAGAAATAACAAACCTTGTTAAATAACAACTGAGTAAAATAATGAACCATGTTTTTGGTTTACTTCTTTGTAGAAAAAAATCACAGATTTGTAGGTTTTGCATGTATGTGGGGAACATGTAGCTATGTTTGCTGGAATTTTAGAATCAGTGTTGTTATTACATAGTTTGTCCACCAGAGAGCGCTGACAAGTTACGGGTTCAAATGTAGAATACCTCATAGAACTTTTATCTTCAAATTGAAGTTAGCCTTATCTTCTCCTAAGAATACAATCTGTGGATTTATCATTGTTGACTTGGATAAAAACACAATTTTGTTGTGAAAAAGGAAACAAGAGCATATAAATCTTTTTATACCGTGAACAGGTGAGCTTTTAAATTTACTTCCTGCTTTCATTTTCTCTTAAGCTGTACAGCCTCTTGGAGAGAATAAACCCAGATCACAACTTCCCAGTAAGGTAAGAGGCCGAGTTTTGTTCTTTTTTTGTTTTTTTTTAAAATGTGGCTATAACCCAGGATAATACAGAACGCAATGTATCTTATTAAAGACAGTGTGGACTATTTCATATAGAGCCATTGTCTTTGTTTTGATTTAGCTCCCACTGCCTCCGTGCTGCAGCCTTTTACATTAGGGGACTCCTGTCCTTCTTTCAAGGACGCTACAATGAGGCTAAGTATGACAAATCTTAAGTTGTTTCATGCAAACACACAAACACACTCACAGATCCACCCTGCATCTATTCAAATTTACATAAATATATTGTTGTGTTGCAGGCGTTTCCTCAGGGAAACTCTAAAGATGTCAAATGCCGAGGATCTGAACAGACTGACTGCCTGTTCCTTGGTTCTACTGGGCCACATCTTCTATGTACTGGGCAACCACAGAGTAAGACTAAATAAAAATGTTTACACAGAAACTTGCCTGATTTTCATCTCAGACTATTTAGTCTATGAAATTGGAGAAGGAACAGTTGTTAGAACAACTAATTCACCACAACCGAATATTTTGTCCGATGTTTTGTAATTGAATCAAGATAAGAAAACATTTTTTTAATGTATCCAATTTGGTTCTGGTGTGCTATGGTCTACTTTTTGAACACTATAAGAATATTTGTATTCTGATAAACTATCCAGATTTATAAAAACTCTGTATGCAGTTTTTAAAAAATTAACAAAAAACAAAAAGAGTTCGAGGTGAAGGCCTAATTGTTTTTTGAGGCCTGATGAGCCCTTAACTTGTTATTGTGGTGGCATGAGCAAAATGAAAATATTAAGTGGCTGCATATCACTGCGGCTGTGATTGAGGCCAAGTCAGGAGAGTTGAATCATCTAGAAACTAACAAGGGTTCAGACACAGGCGGGGCAAGGAAGCATGTTGTTGTGAGTTAGCAAAGCATAGCTCCCATTTGCTGGGATCCGAGTGCACACACACACCAACACCAACTTCTTTTAAGATGTTAATGGTGTTTCACAGAGGGAGACGTACAACTGGTAAATGGGCCTAGCCATTCGTAAGATGGGGCTCTATGAGGCCAGTGAGTATAGATCCAACATAAACTGAGAGTTGACAGAGAAACTCAGTGAAATTGGAATATTATAAAAAAGTTAGAGGACTAATTCCAATGATTTCTCTACACCCCTACATTAAAAAAATCTTACTAATCTGCTGCCAACAGGCCAAGTGCTCCTCAGTAACTGACCAGAGCAGGCACAACCTTGATGGGTAACTTGAGGCATTAATTTTAACTAATTGGTTTAGACAAATTAAGAGAAAAGAGGGTTAAAATGGCTTATCTGTAGAGATCTATTAATTTAGACTGACAAACTGTTGTAGGCTCCCAAATGATCCAAAATTGGCCCCTGCTTTGTAGGATGTAATAATATGCACATATTTCCAAATCCCATGTAATACTAACAATGCTTTATAAAGTCTATAAATAAGGACCGTTGACTGATGGTTTCAACGCATTTTGTTTACTGAACGTTGCCCTTTTCCCTTTCAGGAAAGCAACAACATGGTTGTACCTGCCATGCAGCTGGCCAGCAAGATTCCCGACATGTCTGTTCAGCTCTGGTCTTCAGCGCTGTTGAAAGGTACGTATTGACCTTTTGCCTTTATCTCTGTAAAACATCATTTATGCTCTTAGATTTGTTACTTGTTAACCCTGAATGCAAAGTCTGGCATGCAGAGCTTTTACTTTAAATACCTAAGTTTGTTTGAAACATTTGAAACTGAGTTTCTGTTCTCAAAGAGCTTTGTGGTTGGAGGAGATTTTGGACCATTTGTTGTGTTTTGCAGACTTGAACAAGGCCCTTGGAAACACCATGGATGCCCATGAAGCAGCCCAGATGCACCAGAACTTCTCCCAGCAGCTGCTGCAGGACCACATTGCTGCCTGCAGTCTCCCGGAGCATAACCTCATCAGTGTATGTGAAACAGATTAGCCCGGTTCCGAGAAATTATATTTTATTATTTATCGTTATCACTTTTTTCTTGAGTGCCATATTGGATTCTAACATTTGTGTGTTTTATTGTGTACATTTTCTGCTTCTATGTGTTATAGTGCCGAAATTACAGTCTTTCTCTATGTTTTTCAGTGGACTGATGGCCCTCCTCCTGTCCAGATCCAAGCCCAGAACGGCCCAACCACCAGCCTTGCAAGCCTCCTATGAGAAATGCCTGTCTGACCTAGCATATGACGGTAGCTGATACATTAATCACAAGCAACGGATGCCTAACAACTTGCTATCAGACCACTGTAGCTGAGATATGAAAGGATTGTAGCTGGTCAGAGTTCAGGACTTCACTTTATTTGCTTCTCAAGATTGCTTCCTGATTGTTCGCTATCACTTTTTTAATTGTTGTAAAACAACTACTGCTGTTGTACAGGTATTTCACGTCCTTTGATGGCATGGATGTGTTTGGGGGAAAAGGGCAGGGACGGACTCTCGATTAGAGTGGCAAAGGACATAAAGCTCCATTATAAAAGGGCTTCTCTGCCTCAGACATAGAGAAGCCTTCTGTTCATTTGACAGGTTTCTCTTCCATTTGTTGGAAAAACAAGACAGTAGAAAGGGGAGCAGTAAGGAAATGTAGAGGAAATTAATTTATTCATGTTAATATTTTTGTAACTGTTGGTAAATATTTGACATTTGACATCTGACTCTTTTTTTTCTTTTGTATGGATCCTGTTTTTTCATGCATGGAAGTTACTGATGTGAACTCCCTGTACACTAGTTTATGACCTGGGTTGCTATTAATAAAATCTCATTAGCTATTTTTTTGCACAGTATCACAACTTCTAGACATCTTGTAATGTATTTTTACACACTAAACAACTAAAAGGTTTCATGATTTACATTGGCAGTGTACATTGGATTGGGACCATGCACAATCCACTGTATGATTTCTCCATGGACCAGAATATGCCTCTGTTGGTTCTGTTATTGAGAAATGCTGAAATACGTCTGAATTTTATATCGTTTGGTGGCTGTGAGGGTTGCCACATACCCTTTAAAACAACTCAATAAACTGATGTATTTTTAAGGTTCAATAATATATTAGGTCCCTGTTGATGTTCTAACTTTTACAAAATTTATCTAGACTTTTGGAGCTATAGTAAACTTCAGATATTCAAAAAGTAAATTTATTTTATTTTGTTATATTTTAATTTCTCTTGATAGTTGTACTAAATGGTTTCTTTATAGTATGTTTGTATAGACTTGCCACTTGTTGAACCTTTTATTGTACAGTGACATTTTATAAAGTCAACTTAGTAAAGTGTGACATGTATTTTTAGCTACCCTATGTAGAAATCTTCAATGCTTGGTATTTAAAGCACTCTGTAAGGACACAGTTTAAGCTTGAGTACTAGCCATATTCTATCCAATGCCTATGTTTTTAATGCTTACAATGTTTTCAAAAATTTTCCAATAAAAATATGATTGAAATTTTGTAATTTACTAATCTGTTTGATGTTATGTCATTGAATTTAGTAGAGTGTTTAAGATGGCTCTATACCACAGTACAATAGACATGATCGCTTAGTAATTATATTGAGTAGAACCATGCTGGATCACTCACAGTGCTGATGACAAACTAAAGTGGGCAACACTACAAAACCACAGGAAGGAAAATGAATGAATACTGGTTGCTGGGTGATGAACAGGAATCATTTACTAACTACCACAGCCTTGTTGAGTTAGTGGTGAGAATGTTCTTTAAATAGCCTCTAGGTGGTGCTAAAGTTTTCAAACGTGCATGTGCATGTGATTGTACTGTTAGTCAATAAGACAAAATATGCTGAGGTCTAAATTTTTGGGCTAAAATTTGTATTACATTTCACTCAGTATACATAAGCTTTAAACAAAAAAGAAATTTAAAAGAAAAGTCTTCACTTTGTAAACATCTACATGGCTAAAATGTACCCCAAAACAATTAACATGCTGTCAACGTGATTTTGT
Source organism: Ctenochaetus hawaiiensis (assembly GCA_029783645.1). Taxonomy (NCBI): domain Eukaryota; kingdom Metazoa; phylum Chordata; class Actinopteri; order Acanthuriformes; family Acanthuridae; genus Ctenochaetus; species Ctenochaetus hawaiiensis. The sequence goes on along the minus strand of JAPZDY010000021.1, from coordinate 20,417,784 downwards.
CTATAGTTAATCAAATAGATCAACTGATAATTTTAAAATTGTTAATTAATTGTCTTAATTGTATTTCCACTACTTAGTTTACTTAGATCTCTGTATCAAAGAGCAATTACAAAAGTAATTAGCTTATGTACAAATAAGTGGAAATTCAGTAGAGATGTTGCATTATGTTAAAGATGAGTGAGCGAATGTGTTTAATGTTACTGTTTCAGTTTCTGTTCATCAAACTAGCTCACTTTATTTCATTTTAGACTATTTGGGCATAATTTGGGTTGAAGAGCAGATGTTAAAGCAGCAAGTCACTGGTAAAATAGAATATGTCTGATCTTTTATAATTGAATCAAGATAAGAAGATAATGCTCTAATCAATCCAATCTGTTTTTTCTCATCCCCTTGATGTGTAATGAGCAGCTAGGTTCTCATTTATAAAACCATTTATACATTTTGCCCAAAAAGATCCATTTTAGACTTTTTTTAGAAGCTACAATAAACTTTACACAATGTTTCTATATCTAGGCCTCATATCAATTAAATTTGTATGGTTAGAAAATAATTTGTTGATTAATACAGATGTGCACACTATTGGACTTTGGTCTAACAAGCTCCACTAAAATATCTGTTAATATGTGATCTGTTAGAAACTTTTTATTAGTTTTGGCACAAGTACCCATCTTTTGTTCATACTTCCAAATTAAACATATTAAACCCTCTGTCAAACTTTCCACCCCATTTTTTGTTTGTTTTGTTTTGTTTGTTTGTCTTGTGTCTTGACTTGTAGAACCAAGAACATGAGCAAAGTTGCTTCACAGTCACAATGTAAACTTTAAGGTGCACCTCTCAAAGTGCACCCAACAAACCAAGGAGCAGTGAACTAGTGAAGTGAGGATAACCAGTGGAATTACCACTTTGGAACCAGATCGTAAACTGCGAGATGTGGCCATATCAGTGAGCTGGTTACCGATGTGTAGTCCAGCTTTGTCACATGATGTTCTTGTGACTGTGGCTGTATTTCAGGAGCAGGCTTACCAGGTAAACCCTGAAGACAACAGTGTACCCAAGAAACAGGCAGAGGCTCTCAGGAAGGTGGCAGGGGGCTAGTTTGACACTGGACTTCTTTCAGCAATCGAACTGATACAGGATCCTCTGTGGTCACAGGAAAACCCTCAGGGGATGGCAGTAAGCCAGATCCACTGTAATATCTATTCTGCAACCAATCATTCCGTTCTTTCTCAACTGCCATCCTATGTAATACAGAACTGTTAAACTGTTAAATATCCAGCATAAACAAATATACCAACTCAAGCAATATAATCTTGTTTAACAGAGTCAATTGGTTGGATTCAAATTATAAACGTAATATTTTAAATAATTATTGAACAAAAGCTTTTTTTCCTGTTATGTTATCACTGAAAACCCCCATTCAGACACATATTTACATTTATCATAATACCTAGTGGTATCCTAGAACATGGGGTGAAAAACTTTAAAAGAACCAGTTTGATACTATCAGTCTAGGAATAGTGTGGGAAGTTTTTGGCATTAGTCTGGGTCCAGTAGGACACAATGACAATGAAGGCATCTATGCACATAGGTACAGTCACATAAGGGAGCCTCAAGACATAAAATACTGACATATGATAAAAGAAATTTCCATGGTGAGTGTGACATGTAAAATGTGAGTATTGTCATGAAAACTAATGTTCTAAAACACAAATTAGCATCATTTTGAGTGTAATGCCCCATATGTAGTAATTGAGAGTAAACATTTTAAATTTAAGATTCAAAGGTGAAAGTGATTTTTTTCGCCTATAGGAGGTTATCATACATTAAAATGTGCTTTTTAATTATTTGTATAACTTACATTTGATTCAGCTGGAGTTTTGGTTCCCATTTAATACTTTTCTGTCCTCGTTTGTACTCTCAGTACGTTTAAAATACTTCCTTCGAGTAGTTTCAAACGCAGCATTTTTTACTATCTCAGCAGTTTGAAAGTCAACATTTCCGAGATGTGTATGAACGCAGCATGACGCCGCCTGTGGTGGCTCATTACATTATCTGGCAACCGGAGTGGCAGCGGACAGAAGAGAGGGGATCCCCGGGATTTTTACACCGAAGCCAGCTAAATACCAACATCAAGCATCTGAAAATTGTGGGGGGAACTCGGTCAAGCTCCTCCTAGACTTCGTAAGTTCACGCATTTCATTCATGTTATCTTATCAAATAATCAATTATTTTAATTTTCAATCTAATTATGACGACGAAAGGAAGTTTCTCTCTCGGTGTTAGCTCAGCTAACGTAAGTTAAGCTAGCTAGCATAGCTTGATCTCAGCTAACGTGCAAGGTAACAGTTTGTGTGTCGCTCAGCTTCACGCATACACCTACCGAACACGGACAGCCAAGAACAAACCGCCTTAAAAGTCGAAAATATTAAAACTAACTTCCCCGGCAAACTTGAATTGGGACACACCAATAGTAAAATATAGTTTAAGTTATTCTTTTTCAGTATTCGTAATGAGGCTGCAAAACTCTCAGACAAAACTGTCATTTTCTGTACGTAATTAACGTTTGATTATTTGTGAATAAATTTAGCGACTGTCTGGGTAAGCGAGTGTCCAGGGAGTTAGCGTTAGCAGGCTAACATACCTCGCTAGCTAGCCTTTTAACACTAGCGGCTCACTGAGATGGGGTCGGTTTCATTGTCTGTCGTGTATCGCTATTTGAACGCGTAAAGACATCCAAGATAAATATCACAATCTATTTCATAATATTTAAAGTTGTATTGACTTTAGTGTTTACCCACTTTTCTGTAATCTCTGTAACTGCTGATGACCATAATTGACTGTTAGCTCGCGTTAGTTAGCCACTGGTTTTGTAGCCGGACAGATGGACAGGTTGTTGTTGGCAAGCCAAGTTAACGTTAGCATGAGATAGCTTGTTGTTGTTGATGGGTTAGTTGGAAATAGGTAGCTATTCTTTTGGACAAAGTTGGGTCACCAAAGTTTATAAACATTACAACCAGTATCGCCACCGGTTATAGCTAAGCCGACTGTTCTTCTTAGCAGTGGATGGGTATGATTATGGCTTTATGAGCTATTGATCTCAGAACTTTGTCAGATTAGCTCAACCGTGAAAAGCCTTTTTATGGAGGCGTAATGGTGGACGGTGGTGCCTCCGTCTGGGTGTGTGTCTTTCTGTCCACGACGGGTTAGTAGCCATCACCTGCGTCACACTGTAGACAACTAAACGCATACTTTGCGTTTGTATCAGAATATCATTGTTTCTGTAAGAGATTAGATTCTCCACTTTAGCTCTATAGTGAGATTTCTTATTTTAAGGTCTAAGGGCATGCTTCATAACAATTATGCCGTTCGTTTTTCGTTAGAGTTAAGTATCTAAAGGCATCTCTTAATCATTAGTAATGCATTTATATTACTATCATTAGAAGTTACATTTTAATTGTGAGCTTTATTATTTATGGCTTATATGATAGATGTATTAAGTCGTTTAATGACTCTAATGGGGCTTAATATTACATGATCATCAAGGCAGTCACTGCATCCTAAGCGAGCTGTGAACCATGGTTCATGGTGTTTGAATGGACATTTCAAGTTAGTTATGTTTTCACCTGTCTTTGAGCTGTATTTGAGCTCAACAGCAGTGTGTATATCCCTAGCTCTGCTGAGCAAGTGCCCTCTTTTTAGAGCAAGCAGACAGTTGGCACCCTTGGCTAGTAATGGGGAACACATGTCACTTTGCATTTTATGATGGACCTTGGATTTGCCTGAGGAGGGTGCCTCTCATGAAAAACCCTCCTGAGAGTGATGTAATCAGACAGGCATAACTTGAGATCCATTCTTATTCTGTTGCATTGAGAAGGAAAATTTTTAAAGTTACATCTGCATTTTACACTACCTACTAAGTTGCAAAGTACTTTTCTTCCAAACACAAAGTAATCAGTAATTATGCACCTTTACTTTTTTAATCTTAAATATTAGTTAAATCAACATAATTTGTTGTAACACCTAAGTAAATGTCATGGATATGTTAATATGTTGTTAAGTTAACAAGCTTGCGTTTCCGCTCAAGTTGGAATTTTGCTAGCATAAATGTAAGCCAGCAAGCAAGCTAAGGTTAGCCATCCAGGTGTAACTTGGCTAGGCTGCATTGATCTAGCGTTTATTGTTTTGAAACATTAGCTGATAAAGTAATTTGCAAATGACCATTAGCCAGTTCACCGGCCAAATCAGCCCCATGAGTCTGCATGATGTAGTTGACATTATCCATGATCTTGTTATGTTGTTTAGATTGTAGTTTGTCTTAGAGCGAGCTAGTTAGCATGAGCTGGTTGTGCAGTTTTTTGTAAGTGGGCGTGTATGTAAAGTATATGTTATGTTCAAAGTATCTTAATTAAAAAGTATAATAAATGCAGTATTGTGTTTTCTTGGTATGTATTAAGTAGAGTTTTGTAGGGTAGTATGGCATAGCTCTTATTGTTTCCATCTATCCACATCTGGCTGCGATGCTACAATAATACTGCAAGGCACAGTTACCACAGCAGTTAGAATCTGGTTTAATGTGAACCCTGTCATTTTAAAAAGGTAAACACTGGGGACACCATGAAGTCTCTTTGTATACTGGCTGTATATCCACAAAAGGTTGAACAGCCAGAAAACATAAAAATGCAGGACAATCTGCTTACAGCGTCTGCTCGTTTAATTTAAAAATGTCGGCAGTTGGTGCCAGTATATTGCCAGAGTATTGATAACATATTTACGTACTGACAGAAACTCCTTGAGGATTAAGATCCAGACCCAACACATCTGGAACATCTGGACAGTGAATGGTCCATCACAGGGTAGCCTCAGTGAAAAAAGAGCACAAAGACAAAACAGGGGTGATAGAGAGATAGAAACACAAGCCTTTTTAAACAGTAATCATGCAATACCGCTACAGCAACGTCACTTCTTCACATAGCCACATTTCTTTTTTTTTTGCTAAACCAAACAACATATGAATAACTCTGCCCCTGTGTGGAATTTTCAGATAATATGCCAATAAATGAGGCATGATAGGGGTTATGTGTAACCCAGCAGCTTTGGCACCTTGTGTTATGCATTACAAAGCAGCAGCACCTTCTGAAGAACTACCATGGCATAACATGGCAATGAGATGTAATTTACCATCTTTGTTGTATGGTTTTTAATCCATCCTCTATAAGGAACTCCTAGACCTTATTAATCTGCCAACATTTTGAGTTGTTATTCCATTAATTTGTGTTAGCTAAAAACTCATGCTTACTGTTAAAAATCTCAACTTGTGGGTCCCACTCTTAACATGCTGTCAAAATATTCCACCCCTGTCCTGTTGTGCTGGCAGAGCTTTTTTACACATACTTTAATTCATTGCTGTCATAACCTCCTTTTCTGGTGCAGAAGCAGAACAATAATATTCCTAATTCTGCCTTTGTAACTTTAATACAAAATAGGGAGACAAACTAACAGTGAAATATTCCCACCTTTAACAGGTTGTGTAAAAGGGACAATCACTTGGATGGTCATGTGGGAAAACAAAGTGTTACAGAAATGCAGTGGTTTTTGCAGTATTGTTGTGAATGGAATATGAGTATTAGGCTTAACAGGTACATGGTCTGAAGGAATCAAAGAAATAAGCATGTAACTGAAAGTTAAGGTAAAAAAAATTGAGTTTTTAGTTACAATTTTAAGACCTCAGCAGAGTCAGACTGTCTGATGTCAGCTGGGAGGTTATTCCAGAGAAGGGAGGCATGAGAGGACAGGCCTCTGAATCCAACTGATTCCTTTTCAAGGCTGGGGACAGATAGGAGCCCTCTATTCTGAGAGCAGAGATCATGAGATAGATATGAGGCTTATGGAGATCAGACAGGTATGAAGAGGTGTTTACATTTACAGTTTTGTAAGTCATTAGAGATCATCAGTCACAGGTATGATCTGACAGACTATTGTAAAGTTAGGAGCTCTACATAGCATTTTTGGGGTCTGGATATTATCTTGCTTTTTTTTTTAGATCTCTTGTTCTTCCAACTTCCCTGTTTTTTGCATCTGATGCCAAGAGAGAGGAGTAGTCTTATTGGCCACGCGGTCCCACCCAAAGCCCTTGGGCAATTCTTGAAGCTTGAGGAGAGGACTCCTCCAATCTTTGACTGGCTGTTTCTTGTTTACCCTGTTGGACTTCATATTGACTCAAGCACATGTGTTATCAGTGTGACTAATCTGCCTTAGGCAACTGAAGGTACATGTATGGAGTGATGAGTTGGGCATTATTTTTAACAAGGCTGACCTCAAATTTTAGCTACACTCCAATACTCACACTTTGAGATGAGACTAATTCATAGCCTCCACTGTACTCCCATCATGCTGTTTGTGTGGCCATCAAATCTCAATGAAATACACCCCTCTAGTTTAGAATAGGAGGTAGAAATATTCACTAAGTAGGTCCTTTTCTCCGTTAGCAAATGCCTCTACAAATAGAAATCTTGAATTTGGAAGCTAAGGGTTAAGGGCTGGTTAAATTGATTTCTGCTGCTAATCAAAACCTCATTTTCAGAGCTGTGACCAGCACTTGTCACAGTGATAGCCTGAAAACTACTGTTGACTTTGATAATGTTAATGCATAAGCAATAAGCATTTTTGCTGTCAGGTAATGACTCATATGACCAATTAGGGCTGCACGATATGGCCCTAAAACCAATATCTCGATATTTTTAGGCTATATCGCGATACACGATATATATCTCAATTTTTTGATTTCTCCTGT
>JAPZDY010000021.1:20370898-20405238 GCA_029783645.1 Ctenochaetus hawaiiensis | reverse complement strand
CACACACACACACACGAACACACACACACACACACACACACACACACACACACACACAGGGCTGGCCAAGCATTCAACAGAACAACTAAGAGAGGGGGGGCAGGGAGGGGTAGAGGGAAGAACGTAGAGTGAGCGAGAGAGAGAGAAGACAAGGAAGAGTATTTTTCACTTGAGTACAGTTAGATTATGGCTCAGCTAACCACATGCGCTCTGCACCCTTCTCCCTCCCCCAACCATGGCACCACCTCAGCTGGGTCCCTGCCCCCACTCCTAGCCTGGTGAGCACAGATTAGGATAGGTAGCCTGTTTGTTTTGTTTTTTGTTTTTTTTTTTTAGACAATATCCCAAAGTAAAAGAACTTGACTCAATAGCCTCAACTGATTTTGTAATTGGGGAAAACATTATAGGTGGGTTATAATATAATGAAAAGAGGAGGAGTAACTATGTATAGTGGTGAGTCCTAAGTAATCATCATGAATTTAAGATGATGGTCTTTTGGTCAGAACTGCTAGTCAGATCATTGGCAGTTTGAGCGATTAATTTAATATTACAAGGATCAGGGCCCCTTACCAACACAAGAAAAAGAGTTGTTGCCCTGCTGTCTTTTGTTGGGCAATAATAATCCATACTTATATTGCTTTTATTGGACAGTGTAATTGTTGTTTCCCCTCTTATTGAACCCTAAGGACACAGTTGGAAAGCCTCAGTTTTTTAAAATGATTGGTAATGTGTTGGCTGGCAGGATTTTGTCCCAGGAGATCATTACAATGCTGGAGATGAAAGTCTAGCACACAACCTGGAGGATGAGCCTTTGCCATTGATCTGATCTCTGTGAACTACTGGACACATTAGGAGGCAGACTGAGAAGGACTTCTGTGGTGTCAGTCTAGGTCACAAGATGTCCATTTTTTTAAGCAAGTTTTGCTTTGTCATACAAAACACAAGGAAAAGAGTTTGTTTCATACCCTTAATTCTGTAGATTGGAAGACTGATGTTAGTATTTTATTGTGTTTATTTAGTGAAAGCACCAATAGTCATTCCTACAGTAATGTTACAGTATTAATTTTTGGATATTTTGTCAAAGACATTCTGATATGTTTTGTCCATGCCTTCCTGTACTACAGAACTCTAAACATCTTTAGCATTAGTGCTATGTGCAAAACAAAACAAAAATAAAAACAAGCAAAAGAGACTACCTTGCAGTTTATTTTCCATCATTTTTCATTTGCCTGTTTTGCACGTATATATTTTCAAACAGGAAAGAAAACCCTATAGTTTTGAATAGTCTATTTTAAGAAAAGTGCTTTTAAACATAAAGCCCACCTTTTAAATAAAAAGTTAAGACAAATAAGATGTATTGCCATTCAGCCTGAAAATACAGATAAATGATCATGCACTGTCTTATCAGATTTTCTGAACAAATTTATTGAATATTGTACCAAATTATGAATGTAGTTGAAAATATCATCACTATTTAATATCATTTATTTATGCACTTAACTTGAACGGAAAGGAGGAGAAAGTCTTTGTTCACATTGCAAACAAAACATTTTGTTTTTTTGAAATATCTATGTTGATTGCGCTGTATTATGTGCTAAAATTGTGAGAGAGGAGAGATGCAAACTATTATTGCTGTGTGTGTGTGTGTGTATGTATATATATATATATATATATATATACACAATCATGTCAGCCAACTGAAAACAATACTCATCTTCGTTCATGATTCCTCAAGCTGGCAGGTCTTATAATTACATGCAACAGGACATTGTCTTTTCTCAGCTGAGAGTCTCTCTAGAACCAAATATTCTGATCAACATACACTGTATTTTGACAATGGAAGTGTGATTAAATCAAATTAGCCACTCACTCTGCTGATGTTCCCTTCTTTTTACTGGGAAAAACATAGAAGACAGGTTATTTTCCTTTTGAAAATCCTTTCGATGAGATTTCTGACCAGTGAAAGAATGGTTGACTCTGCATAGCATTTGTTTATTACGTTGGACCATTGTTGAATGTTGCCATGTGAACACAAGCAAACCTTGAGACGGATGCAATAATCATATAATTTTAGCTTCTGAATCGAATAAAAGCAAACAAACTACATGTGTGAAAATGCCCCTAAAAAATTCAAATAAGCGACTGAGATCTTCTCTCATGTACAGATGCTAACTCCCTCATCCAATGTTATTTTCTGTTGAAAATCCCTTTGCCCTTAAGCCTTATTATTCCAGGGAAATCAGAGGGACATGCATCTACTCCTCATCATTAGTCTCTAGAGAGGAACAGACTCAGATCACTAATCACTAGCTCTCTTGTTCCACTCTCTTCCTCATCCTCTCTTTATTTTTTATGTTGTTGTAGGTAATGCATTCATTTATTAAATGATCCTCTTAATGAAGTTTGATTTTACATTGCCATCTAATAACCTCCTTTGAAAAATCTTAATTAGAGTTTATTTTGTGTCTTGTACAGATCATGCTTAGGAGTTGTGGAGCTGTCATTTTGAAATGTATTTACTTGTTTTAAAAAATGTAAGTAGTAAAAGGTGGCTCATGGGCCTTAGGCCTAGTTACAAAAAAAAGGAGGCACACCTTTACTTTCTTAAATTAATTATTCAATACCAAATGAGGTCCTCCACTGCAAATATTTTTATTACCAAATACTTCATGTCACACAAATAACAATAATAGAAAACATACACTAACATATCAGAGTTAACTTGAATGCATCACAAATTCGTAACATAATGCTGACAAAAGTGAAAAAAGGCGTAATTCAAATGTAAGGGTGGTGCAGCAGCCAAGGTGTACAGTACGCACAAGCTAGAGTCATCTTGTAATTTATCTTCATAAAAGGCAGTGATTGGAGTGTTTGAGTGTGAGTAAGTCTGTCTATTGTGCATACACACTTACAAGAACAAGTTATTCATGGACAACAATTGTTTTTCCCCTTTGTTGCTTAGCAGTAGTGTATCTAGCACACGAAACACTGGATTCATTATGCCATCCATTTCTTCAGGGATAAAAGTTGCCATGAGTCTCTGGACCTGAAAACTGGCAACCACAGCCGTCCTAGTCTATGTGCTTTAACACTGCACCATCTCAAAGTGTTATAACCTTATGGTACCTTACACAGTTAATCTTAGAGACCATACAATTATGGCCAAGAGCTATACGCATTCTCCTTTCTTTTCAAGTCTTACAGAGTGAAGTACGGTTTCTGAAAAATTGTGTGTGATATACGGGTATGCACACATGCACTCCCACACACACAAGCTGTCATCTCCGGCAGATAAATAGCCTTTGTGTCCAGGGATGGTACAGCAGGGCACATCTGTCCTTGTTGTGTACCAAAGCAGGGTGCGTTTTAGGCTCCAGGAACTCACATGCAACACAGACTGGGACGTTTTTGCTGTGGTGTAGTTGCTTTGTTATTATTGTTATGTGTTATTTTCTAGCATATCTTAGCTCAACATCTTGTGTCAAGGATGCCTGTGTCATATGTTTAGTTAAATTAATACTTGGTTAAAATTCACAGATGTGAATTGTGAGAACAGCAATTTGTTAAAATTGCTAAGAAAGGGTCTCATTTACCCACCTTACTTTGCAATTCTTTTATTGTTTTGTTTTACAGACAACAGACCCAGAGGGGGAGTTTCTGTAAACATTCACATCACTTTAGTGAGCTTTTGACCATTGTTTTTAATCTTTGAATATGAAATAATTGCAGAGAAAACATTTTAGAATGTGTATGGTTATCAGTAGTATTGAAGTAGTGTAAACCTAATTTTAGGAGTATGAAATGTCAAAAGTGGCTTTTGTATGATGAGCTTTTATTGTCTCTTAGCAGCATTTAATACTTGAATGCTGCAGAAGTTGGCCATGTCATTTAATGCATCTGCCTCCTTGTTGTCAGGTAGAGACATTTTGGAATATCCTAACAACATAATTTTTCATCCCCCCTCCTTTTCCCTTTCCTGTGTGGTACGTGTCAATGGTCGTCTCCTTCTAGTCCCTCTCTTCTGCCACTCTGCCTCAACAGGGGTTAAACCTGTGCCTCCTCTCAATCCCAGACCAGTCTGAACCGGTTCTAAGGGAAGCATTGTTTGTCTCTCAGTGAATCTTGGGATATGGTTATGTAGAGCTGTGCTGACATCACATTGGACTAGGAAGATCTTGAGTCAGCTTTCTCAATCAGATATTGTGTGTGCATATTGTGTGTGCACTTTATGTGCACTTGGTTTTAAGGCAAACCATCATTAAGGTTATCATATCAGAATTGTTAAATGTGCATTGATAGGCATGTGTTCATCCTTTTTGTTTATAAGCATCACAATTATATAACATTTAAGTTTGTTCAAGAGAATCTGCAAGGGCCTGTTCCATAATAAGTGCATGGCCTACATTGGTGTGCTTGGTGTGAAAGTTGCAGAGTGTTGGGGCAATTTTTCTGCTGTGTAATAGGTTTTTCCCAGAAATCTCAGTGAGTGAGATTTGGGTCAGCATCTGGGGCACTGGCAGTATGACAGGAGAGGCCTATACACCTCAAGGTTGTCCCTTTTTGAACAGTGAAAAATATTGGTGTAAATTAAATTTGTATTTTAACATTAGTGTATGATCAGTCCATTTTAAAAAATCATTATTTCTCTCATAAACCTGCTGTTAAGATGTAGATTGACTCTTGCAAGTTATGTTCATAAGGTTCAGTGAATGTCTCTGTCCAGGGAGAACATAACAATTTGAGGGTCCTTAATTTTCATTTTGCATAATTGGTATTGTGGCACATCTTTATATTACTTAAATAATAATTGCACACTTGGTTGCAAAAATCTAAGCCCCTAGCTTAGTGTAATATGGGGTTTTAATATGGGGGCATATGGGGTTTAAAATTACTCAAAATTAAGATACACTTATATTTACATACAGCAGATGAGACTGACAGTTTCTATTAACAGCTATATCTGCCATTTTAACCCTTTAAAATGGCATCTTCACGTGTCATAGTGTAGATTTATGTTAGTGGATTCTGTTTAGCTTCAAAGTGACTGTTTTTTTTCTCTGACACAAAGGCAGTAGAGGCTGTATTCAGGTTGCTTATCACTGTAAGGCTTATACCTGTCAATGATGTTGTACTGGTTTATTGTCTCAACTTTAAATTAAGTTTGGGCATTATATCTTTGTGTTCCTTGCAATGGATGCTCCACATTGTTAACTGCTGACACAGTAGGTCTCAATCTTAACTCAGCCAGGCTAACTCAACCAACAGTTTATATTTAAGACCTATAGGACTACTTCCTTCTCACTTGACCCTTAACTTGTTTTGTTCATTGTTCAAATTAGATTTTAGGATATCCTCTACTGACTTAAGATGTACTGAACTTGAAGGATGATTGGGGGTTTTTCTTACGTAAAACTCGATGGGGTGCTTAATGTTAAAAGTGCATGTCATTGACTTCCCTCCTGAATGTTACAATAACACAGTGTTAGTGTATGTCTATGTGTTTGTTATGGTAACATACTTCATTGGCAAAAGACAATATGATTAAATAATAAATAATATTCAGTTCCAGCATTACTCTCATGAAACCTGCACCTTATGCTCATTTAAGGAGAACTTGAATTATATACACTGGCACTGAAGTATTCTTAGGTTCACGTTCCGGCCCAAATTTTCTACCTTCACCTGCACCCTGCTGTTTATTGTGAATCAATGTGTTGGCACAACTTTAACTATTTGACTTACTTGTCAGTTTTTGTTTTCTATTTTGTAAATGTTTTTCACGCTGTTTGTAACCAACTGTTTCTATTTTGTCTCTCTCTAGGGTGAGAGCAGCCATGTCAGAGGAGGCTGTTCGTCAAACACGCAGCCAGAAGCGGGCTCTGGAGAGGGACCATGCAGCTCATGCTGCTTCCCTTGGGGATGTGGACAATAAACGGGTTAAGTTGGAGAAAGGTGATGCAGCAGGAACTCCACTGGCCCTTGTGGGATCTGGAGCTGAGGGTGTCAAGCTGAAGAGTGAGCAGGCTGCAAAGGTCACAGCCAGCATCCTAAAATCTGGGGAAGTGAAGGCCACTATCAAGGTGGAGGTGCAGACAGGAGATGAGCCTGTCGACATGAGCACATCTAAAAGGTGAGTTAAGGGAAAATATCATGTGGCATGATTTTGTGAATTGAATTCTTGAAGTATTATTAGCAGTGCTTTATGCATAGGGGGTGAGCACTTGTGTGTCATAAAAAACATTTTGTTGTTTAGCTGATACTGTCAAAGTCACTAGTCTATGAACAACACGAAAGGAATACCATAAACATGCTTGCTCAAACAGTTGCATCTATTCCTGTACACAAGGCCTCAATATTGCATAGTCAGCCAGCATTGTCCACAGTAAACCCTTTGTAAGTATTTCCAGCTGGACAAAATGCACCATAATCTCCTTACAAAATAGTTTTTATCTGTGAGGATATAAAATGCCAAAGGAAAGTTTGCTGCTGTGTTTATGTTTGGTTATGCTTAACTGATGTTGACTCTACATATGGGTCCTTGGGATGTAAATGGCAAGCAGGACTTCCCACCAACAGACTACTGAGGCCCAGTACTTTGCGTTTTTGCATATGATCTTCTTTGAAGACTTCTCAAGGATTCTTAATGTGCTAAAGGCCTTGTATTTCATGCTTGCATGCACAGTGCGTGGTTGTGCGTAGAGATGTGTCTATTGGAGTTTCGAGTTTCTCTCTATAACTTTGCACTAGCAAGTGGTCTGACAGGAGTCATACAGGAAGTCGCTGTGTGGTTGACAGCAGCCTGCCCCCATTTTGAAAAGTTTGAGGCTCCTGAGGCCTGGGCTCCATTTTCTCCCACAGCAGCACCTGAACTCTGCCTCACACTTCACAAAATGAAGGCTATGTGTCACAAACTGGTTCCAACTGGCCGTTGCCATGGTTTCCACATTGGAAGGAGCAGTTGGAGGAAGGAGGGGCCAGGAGGGGTGGTGGGTGTGTCACATGACCACACAGAGAAATGCCTGATGTCATGTGACGTGTTTGGTAGAGCAATAAATACACACACTGATGTAATGGCAGTTAAAGTGGAACAGAGTGGTGATTAAACAGAACGTGTGTTGGCTCTGTTAGTGGTATATCTTAAGTGTCACCTTCGGCCCCTGTTTAACCCTCAGTGTGTATTTATGTGCTTAGTCACTGCAGGCTGATTACCTTATTGTTGTATATGGTAGACTGTGTCCGTGCAGGCCAACTGTAAAATGGAAGCCAAGTCTTATGATGCTAGAAAATAATGCACTAACTGGACTGAGCATGTCTTGAATGGATTCAAGTATTTAATGGGACACTGAGAAAGAAGCAGAAGCACTTCCCTCTCTTCTGAAGTCGTTTGAATACTTTGTGTACACTTTAAAAATATGTCAATATTTGTGCACATATTCCCAATGCCTGTTCCCTATTTATAACTCAGCTTTTTTAATTTATGTAAAAAAAAACATAGGTATCTAAAAGTGGCGCTTACTAGTGCTGCTTCACATTTTGAATGCACGAACCACTGCCCCCAAGAAAGACTGATTCAGCAATCTTATAGTCGGGTCAGTTTGAAGCCATGATTGGAGAAGCAGTGGCATGCAGAAACACTGACCCTTACATAACCAAGCTGTTGTGTGTTGTGATGCTTGTGTAAGCTGTTCTCAATAGAGTAGTAGCAACCTCACAAGCTAGTCCATGTCATTTTGTCATTGATGCCAAGTCAGTCGAACGACTTGGTTTCCATTAGGTTTTCTTTTGATGAAAGATGACAAAGCTCTTTATAATGCTGCTTGTGTCTGACTTAGTTTATCATGTCGTATGTATGGAATGTAAACAGAACTGTGGAGTAAAACTGCTGTCTGTTCAGGCCTCAACTGAGCTTTAGCAGAGTAATCCTTCTAAGAATAGCAGTATGCTGAAAGTGCCAGGGCATTAGATATCTTTCTGGATTTGAATGAAATGTATCTAGGAAGTGTTTTCAAAGTAGTATAGTGTATTTACAAGGCTGGAGTGTATTCTTAGCAGCTGGGCAAAGTAACATGACAGAAATGTTTCTTGCAGTTTGTGTTCTGATTTGCTTAGTCTGCTGAAAATTTAATCTAATCATTTTAAATACAAATGATATGGTTATTGTCATATGACCTTGTTGAACTGGGCATGTATGCCTGAGAAGTAGCTGTTGCACAGCTGTTGAGAGAGAGGAGAGGACAGCAGAGAAATTTTTCTGAAGACGGGAGTGTGCAGAAAAAGTGTGAAGAACTGAGTCAGTAAGTTGAAGTCGAAAAGATGAACAAGTAAGGATGGGGGAAGGGTGTGTGAAGTAGTGACTGGGTGATTGACTGAGTGAGAGAGTGTACACAATAGGTTGGCTCCTGGCCATGTATTCCCCTCCCCCTCACTGTCACCCTCTCCAGTGTCTCCAGCGGACCTCTGCTCTGCTCAGCTTGTGACTCTGGTGTCGGCAGCTGGGAGGGAGGGGAGAGCTGAGGCCCAGGCTGTGCCGATCCGGCTAGGCCATAGGCCTTGCCACGAAGGTAGGGGAGGGGTGAGGCCCTGTCTGGGTGGTAGACTGGGCCTAAGTTTGAAGCCCTGAAGCCTCTCACTGGATAGCGTCTGAACAATTATATAACTTCACTGCTTGTGTGCACGCATAGCTCAACATCATGACCCAAACCACCACCTCTCTCACACTGTCATATATCACAGACTTTACCTTACCTCATTTTCCAGCAGTTCTCTTTACTACTCAGACTTCTATTTTTTAACGCACCGACTCTTCGGGACCTGACGGGATCCCTGCTGTGAAAGTGGCAGATTTATTCTTCCACCACACGCCGTAAAATTACAACCACCCCCTACTTCTTATCTCCACCCCTCTCCAGACCGATGCATATGTAGCTTGCCACTCATGGCCTTTGTTCTCCTGGGTCCTCAAAGAAAGAGCCTCTTAGGTTTTAAGGCTTCAAGTTTTTTATTTTATAAAGAGCAAAAACAAAACTCAGTTAATGTGCCCTTGTTTGTATATTATTTGTGACTGATTTTGCTCTATCAAACGAAAGGGAGAGATCATGAGGTCTGTGTGGTGACGATACCTCTTGCTGTAGATAATGGTTGCTGCGATCATCCCCTGCCGCCATTACTCCGTTATTGATCTCTTGGTTTGTGTTTGTCCCAGTGCACATTTGCAGTACAACAAAGCTGACAATATCCTAATTATATGTTGCCATCTACTGGTTGTAATACAAAACTACACGTTAGTTGTAGTTTACAGTAACTACCATTCTTTTTTGGAAGTGAAGACAGAATGGTGATCTTGGTCAAATGGTGAAACCCAATTTTCAGTATTGTTTTTTATCTTTTCTTGTTTCTCCCCTTAGTGTCATTAAGAAAGAGCGGCAACCACCGTCACCAGATGATGTGATTGTTTTATCAGACAATGAACCATCCAGTCCTCTAATGAATGGCCACTGCTTCACAAAGACCGACACAGATAAACTTATGGTAGGAAAACATTTAAACTGTGCATACACCAAGTTCTTACCTTGTCCACTGGCTTAAAAGTCCTAATTCTCACATTTTATGTAGTTACAACTGCAGTAGTTTTAAATTGTTTTAAATTGTTCATTCGTGTGTTATATTTTTTTGTAGAAGAGTTCTCCTGAGGAGAGGGAACGCATAATCAAACAGCTGAAGGAGGAACTTAGACTTCAAGAGGCCAAGCTGGTGCTGCTTAAGAAACTAAGACAGAGCCAGATTCAGAAGGAGAGCACTGTGCAGAAGGTAAACATCCTAGAAGATAAACACGTTTACTGTAAATCTTGTTTTGTGGGAGCTTATAGATGCATCAGGTTGTGTGCAAGGTATGTGTTTTAATATTTCCTGAGATTTTTGTTGTTTTCCAATTGATATTATATATCAAGATTTTTTAATTTCTGCATATTTATTTCAATTACAAATGACTTTTGAACTAATTCTATAACTTGTTTTGTTTTTAGGCGACTGGCTCTGTAGCCACTCCTCCTCCACTGGTGAGAGGAAGCATGACATCAAGCAAAGGACCCCTCCAGGTTGTTACTACGTTTTGTTAGGTCCACCTGCCACAACTTGTATTGAGAGCCTGGGTTGTTGTATGGTCTTAATCTGTATTATGCACCTTATACAAAGTGGAACTGAGCAACACAAGCACAGGGCAGCTGAATACATATCACATATCCAAAATGCAATGTTTTTATAGCATACTGTTACAAAAGCTTAACCTTGTCATTTCCTGTACATTTGCATTGTTGTGTTCACAGGTGACAGGTCGAAGCTCAGGCACGGTGATACCTCCTCCCCTGGTACGGGGTGGCCAACACGTCCCGTCCAAACACAGCTCTCAGATTGTCATGCCACCCCTGGTTAGAGGGGCCCAGGTTAGTGCACAGAGCTATGACACTGATCAGATGCTAGTCGTTTTCACACTAGCCCACATTTCAGGTGTATCTTAATTTAAAGAAGTTCAGATCTCAAGAGTTTCTAACTTTGTGTTCTTCTTCCTTGCTTTCTTAATGCATCTGTTATGGCTGCTTATGTGTGTCTGCTGCCATTAGCCTATTGCAATGACTCCCCAGCAGATAGCCAGTCTCCGTCAGCAACAGCAGCACAGCGGTTCAGGCCCCCCACCGCTCTTGCTGGCTCCCAGGGCTTCTGTGCCCAATGTCCAGGTCCAGGGTCAGAGGATCATTCAGCAGGGACTTATTCGGGTTGCTAACGTGGCCAACAGTAATGTTATGGTCAACATCCCTCAGGTGAGGACACAGTATACAAGTTTACATTTCATACTCATCAGTAGAAAGAGATTCATATGGAGCTGTGAGAAATATACCATCTTACAGCTACTCTGTTCCATTGCTTTGCTGCTTTGCACTCTTGTGTATGGTCATCCATAACAATGACATCCTCAAGTGTGGTTGCTAAAGTGATTTCTCTTGTTTTTGTCCAGGCCTCTCCAACCAGCCTAAAGGGCTCTTCAGTGTCACCCAACTCTAGCATCAATGATTCCCCAGCCAGCAGGCAGGCGGCTGCTAAGCTTGCGCTGCGTAAACAGCTGGAGAAGACGTTGCTGGAGATCCCTCCACCCAAACCTCCTGCCCCTGAATTCAACTTCCTACCCTCAGCTGCCAATAATGAGTTCATCTACTTGTTGGGGTTGGAGGAGGTGGTGCAGAAACTACTGGAGATGCATGGCAGAGGTGGGTTATCTTCCGACTTGGGTTGCTGCTTTGGGGACTTTGTAGTGCAGTGGTAGATTGAATAGAGGAATATACATTTTTTACGTTTATGTCTAGTTCAAGCTCTCTGTTTTTCATTTAGGAAACCTGGGCCCAGCTGCTGCCATGAACAGCTCCATTCCTAAAGAGCCATACACCTGTGCCCAGTGTAAGACAGACTTTACCTCCCGCTGGAGAAAGGAGAAGGCTGGGACCATTCTTTGTGACCAATGCATGTCGTCCAATCAGAAAAAGGCCCTAAAGGCTGAGCACACCAACCGGCTGAAGGCAGCCTTTGTCAAGGCACTCCAACAGGAGCAAGAGATTGAGCAGCGCATCCTCCAGCAAGCGACCTCCTCTTCCTCGTCCTCCTCTGTCTCTAAATCCACCTCGTCCTCCTCTCCTTCACTGTCCAAGAGCGAGATGCTAGTGTCACAGCAGTACAAGCAAGTCAGGGCTGCCATGCAGCATAGATCTGTTGCTGCCCACCACTCCACTATTAAGCAGGTGAGCATGGCCTTTGATTGTGTTGGTGGTCAGCCAACACTAGTTGGAAAAACATCATTCCAAGATTAGTTGCCAAAACATCTGCATCTAAGTTAACAGCCGTGCCAACTCAAAATACCTCTCTTGTCACTGTTACTCTCTGTACAGAGTCAGCTGTCACACAGCCTCCAGTCTGCAGTGAACTCTCGTGGTATGGCCCACTCTTTCACTTCCTCCTCTCAGCTGCAGAGTGCAGTGACGGCAGCAGCGCTGGGCAGCAGGCCAGGTAAGCACGCTGCAGCACGCCCGCTGCAGCAGGGGGCAAAGGTCAGCGGTGGCAGCAGCAACAGCAGTAACCAGGGCAACGTGGTCACCTGGAGGAAGCAGAGCAGTGGCAACACAGGTAGATAAATGTGAGACGAGGTTAGGCTGAGAGAGCCCCTCATCCATTCTGGCTTTCTGCTCCTCTTTGGGGTAATCACTCTCTTCTAGATTCCTCTCTACACTGTCACTTGTCAGTCTTTCTTCTCATTTTCTTAGGCCAAGCCTTGTCATTTTATAAATACTTTATAGTTACCCTTGTGTTATTGTATAATGTGTATTAAAAAAAAGTTTAGCAAGTGCAGTTTTCATTTATAGGAGCAAAATAATTTAAAATTTCCACTCATCTTGCTTAATGCCAACTTCTTCCTTCACCTTTATCTTCTTTCTATGTCAGTAAAAAAAAAAAGTGTGTGTAATACTGCAGCGCAGTCTACATAACACTGACCACTGATGTGTTTGTTTCCTGACAGGTGTGACTATGGCCTATGTGAACCCCAGCTTGTCTGCTCACAAGACCACCTCTGCTGTGGAACGTCAGCGAGAGTACCTGCTGGACATGATTCCCTCCCGTTCTATCTCCCAAGCAGCAAACACATGGAAATAATGCAATCTTACTCCTCACTGACGTAATAACTATTACCCCTCTTAATATCAATAGCAGCCATTCTTATCATCATTCTAATCCTGTCTTTGGACTCCACCCCTGGTCAAAATGGAGCAGGGGGGAATCAGCCTAGTTTTTGTTGGATACAGGCGTTCCACCTCCTTTTCTTCCTTGTTTCTGCTACCATCCTCTTTACATGAATCCTTCATCTTCTGGGATACAAGGAATATGTCAAATAGAATTTGGGTACCTCCTTTTTTTTTTTTTTGAGGGTTGGGGTTTACATGGGCGTGTACAACTTTACAAACTTCTCTAGCAATGTTGCCTCTCCTTCTCTGTATATTGATTGAACACCCCAGTTGCACCAAGAGGAAAAACTCCCTGAGCTCCCCTGCCTCTGGATTAGGCAGGAGAACAATAATAATCACAATTATATATAATAAAATACTCGCCTTACGTCCTACCCCCCTCTCCAGTCTGAGCCAGTCAGACTCGGGCCCATGTGGTGGCCGAACTGAACCTAACTGAAGACTTCATCACAGGGACTGTGGTTGAGCTTCGAGGACCATCCACAAAATAACTGCTTCAGCTTTGCAAAAATGAATAATAAAGAGAAAAAAAGACTGTAAAAATAATCTCTATCTGCACACAGACCGCCTCTTCTCTCACAGCGTGTATAGTAGAGAAGTGGACGTGTGTTGGATTATTTTGTATGGCTGAATGTTAGGATTTTGTCTTTTCTTCTATAAGTCATATACTGTGTTTGGAATATTGTGCTCCCCAATACTTTGGAAGTGGCCTATTGTTGAGGTCTGAATTCACAGGCTAAATGTTACTGTTGAGGTGGTTTTACATCTGCTGGGTTCCATGTTGTGGCCTACTTTTAAATACTTTGTTTTTTCTAAGATGAAAAGGAAGAAGAAAGATTAAGGTTTCACTGACTTATGTAAAGACACAGAGAGTATGTTTGGAGGACTACTACTATTGAATATTGTCAACAAAAAAAACAACAAAAAAACAACAAAAAAAAACCTTCCAAAGAACCAGTGGAGCCCAAATGGAATCCCTTCTGCTAGAAGGTTTCTAGATTATTTGAACCCTCTCTGGATATAAACATGAATTCATGCTAAACTGAGGGGGTGTGAGGAATGTCATATTTTTGACATTGTTTTTTTGCTTTTAGTCATAGGTTGTGGTGCATTATTTTTCTTCTATAGACAAACTGTCTCTGGGTTTATTTATAGGGTCATGTTAGTAAAGATATATGCTTATGCCCTAAGTTTGAATGGATCTCCACTTAAAATGATTTTTCTCATGTGTGTCCAGTGACTCCAGCTCACCTTCCGATTGGTCTGAGAGGAGCTGGACAGCTTTCAGAATGTAGTTATGCAAAAACCCCTATAGCAACAAATGACATGAACTTCTTAGTTTTTAACATTAAGGTGTGTATGATTTATGTCAGGTCCTTGAATTGAGCTAACTATGCCTTTCACATGAGCTCTAGTGCATTTTTATCAGGTTGCAGCAGCACAGGATAAGCTAGTGAAGTTACAATACGTCATTAAACGGGAGTTCCCATCGCTCATGGAGATGTTTTATTCGGCATGTGCTGTTTTCTTTCATTTCAGTCAATGGGGTGGTCCAGTTTTTCTAACCATACCACTTAGAGACGGCTTTACTCAGATATATCTGTGGCCTATTGGAAAACATCACTAAATTATAGATTTAAAATTTTAGAATATTGACGTGTTGAATATAAGCAGTATAAATTTGGGAAAAAGTTCATGCACATTTAAATATTTGGATGTTCTGCTTTGAAAACCCAAGCGGCTGACAACCTCAGAAGTGATTTTCTCAATATTATGTAACTGTCTGATTTTTGATCATAATCATATTGAAACAGTAGTGATGCTCATCTCATCACTGTGTGATTACAAACCTGGAGTCTTGCTGCCCTGTAGGGATTTGTTTCCTGTATCCAGAGTGCACACCTTAACTCACTGGTTTCTGTCAAGCTTCATTATGAAAGACGTTGCATCGCTTTAGGTAACTGGGCATCAGTTTAAGTTTATCCCTGTTTACTGGGGTATCTTCTCTGTACATTTGGGTTTCATTTAGGATGGTGCAGAGATGCAGTACGTACATGTTGCTGATAGAAATACAATCGTTCAAAGTTTAATTTAAATTGCTCAAGATATTGTATTTCTGTCTCAAAGTAGCATCGCAAATCTTCCAAGTTGTCTGTACATTCCTGACAGGCAGAAGGTAGCAGCCCCCGTCTTGTGGATGCGAAATAAGCAACCTGGAATGAGCCCATCATTTTGTGCCCTGCTAAGTGTAACCCTGTTGCTGTCCTGACTACTGCCTGCTGCTGCTGTTTGACAACAATATCACCATTCCGTTTGTTTGGGGTCGTGGCTTTGCTAAATGCAGTGCAGCCCCAAAGGAAAAGAAAATGTATGAGAGATATTTGTTTGTTTTTTTTTTTGTTTTGATTTTTTTTTCTGCTCTATCAAATAATAATAAAACTAATTTTAACCCCCCGGCCATGGCTGATTTGCCTAATCATGATGTTTATTCACAGTAGAGCTGTATCAAAGGTTGAGTAATTGATTTTAATAATGGATTTATTGTAATTCTAAGTTTTTATGAAACACAAAAATCCGATCATTCACTTATTCCAGTTTCTAATAGAAGAGGAATGGCTGTTTTTTCTTTTTTTTATCATTGTGAACTGAGAATCTTTGAGTTTTGAACTGCTGGTGGAATAAAACAAGACACTGGGTAACATTAGCTTTCAATAACGAAAATAACCACTTAAAGCCCAAAGGAAATTTCCTGTTCAATGACCTCAACTACACTGGTGGTTCATACACAAGCATTCATTTTATTTAAGTATATCCAGTACGACTGGAATTGTTGTGTGTTGGCATTATAAATGAACCAATATGATACTGTTAATATATATGAGTAAAGCTTTTCAAAATTTAGACTCTTGTAGCTATAATAGTCACTGCATTAAGTTTGTAATGGATTTCTCACTTACAGCAGTCACTTTACTTCTTTTCATATCAACCACGCCGCACAAAACCATTTGCATATGTCAGTGAACAAAGTAGGCAAGATCTTTTCTTGTAGTTACATCATCACCAGTATGTAAAGCTTTAAAGAAAAAAAAAAGCAATCATGGCTGAAAACTAAAGAGGAAACACAGTTTTAGCACTCACATAAATTCCCTGCAATTCTGACAATTCTTAAAAAGTAGAGAGATAATAATGATGATTCAAAATGTTTAATTTTTTCAGCTTTTCACCATACGTTAAGGAGTTAAAGGGGAGGTCACATTATTCCTATCTTAAAACACTACCTTTTCTCAAGCTCATAAGCTTTACAGCCATGAACCCCATTTCTTATATTGAAATAGCTATTCTAATGGACCTTTTAAAAGCAGATATGGACATGTAAGTAAGGACTTGAAAAAAAATCCCTCTTAAATTTAATCATTTTTGTTATAATTGCTGCAGCTTTCAGCTGTAAATGGCAAACGTGCTGCACATTTAGTTGATGTGTTTAACAAAACACAACTCGGTGTCAAATCCACCAGTGCATCGTCTGTTTCTGTCAATCATTTTTTAGCCATCAGTATGTCTACAGTTTATCTCTTGCTTAAAACTGCAACAGCAATGTATGACCCCTAGGTGGCAGAATACACCAACATTCCATTGCACCTGTGCTTGTCTTAAGTTGTCCTGCAGGAATTCAGTTTTTCTCATGGGTAAATTTGGATACTGGATAGAAAAACAATGACTTGCACACAAATCTTTGATACCACAAACTTAACTGTGTTAGCTGAGCTGTCAGGGGGCATAAACTGTAGTCTGAACAAACTGGAGGAAGGAGGAGAAAGAGAGAGAGAGCTATTGTTTATCACCACGACCCACTTATGAGCTTCATTCCTTGGCAGCCTCATGTTCTCCCCGTGATACTTCTATACATATCCTTCCTGTGTGTGTGTGTGTGTGTGTGTGTATTTGTGTGCTATATTTACATTTTAATGAGTGTTTTCCTCTCTCATGTTTGCCCTAAATCCATATGAACAAGCCCTCAAGCCTGCATGCATCAAAGTCCTTTTGCCATCATCATGGTTCTGTTCATATCACCCATTTTATTTGTGCTGTAACTACACATCTCTGTTATGTACCCACTTAGGTCCTGTAGTGTTATTACCCCAGCTGTGGCACCGAGCTTCATTTAACTCCCACCATCATATGAAAGGTGTTTCTGTGTGTTTCCTCACTGATGCTTGCTCTAGATTCGACAGCAAGGGATTCTTTTGCCACCAAGGACTATGCGTGAATGTGTGTGTGTGTGTGTGTGTGTGTTTTTGGTAGGGGGATGCACCCTGCGTGACTGAGCAGCTATGATTGCAGCAGCCTGAGCCAATCGGTCGGCGAGCACCGTACCTCCTGATTCTTAATTGGCTGGCTTTCCCGGTGAGCACAGCTGACATACAGAGCCAGTAGGTTTTTATGAGAGAATGAGCCGGGGCCACGGTGGGAAAGAGACAGAGAGGCAAGATTCAGAGTGTGTGTGTGTAGCAGCCAGTAATTACCCTCCAGCATCTGAACCAATCAAGAGCCATAGAGAGAGATACAGAGAGAGGAAGCCCATTTAGATTCTCAGGCTATTCCCTGACAAAGAGGCAGATAGTGTGTTTATTGAATTTACAGTCAGAGACAAGGAACCAGAAGCTTTTTCTTTGGAGCGGCACAGCTCATCCTTCTCATATTTGCCGAGTCGTGCTGGGTGAAAAGAGATGGACAAGATGAACCACAGCTCAGCTGAAGCAGAGGCTGAAACCATAGAACCACTGCGTTACCTCAGGTAGGCACCTGCTCATGTTGCATGTTTCCTGTTGCATGTCTCTCTTGATCTCACTTCTGTGCTATTCTTCTGCTCCTCTGCCTCCTCTTCTTCTTCTTCTTCTTCTTCTTCTTCCTGTGCTCTTTTTCTGTGTCTGTTCGGTTACAGTTAAACCTATTTCACCAGTTAACCAGTGCATAAAGTGAGCAGGTTTAATGAAGAAGAGGGGAGGAGATTGGCAGAATTAAAGAGGAGAGAAACATCTTGTAGAAGCCAAGAGACTTTGAGTGCACATTCATTTAGCAGCCTGTTTGAATCAGTGCAAGCTTTTAAAAGAAAAACAGAGGGGATGGAATAATAAGAGATGGTATTTTAGGACGACTTGCCTGCCAAATGCCAAATGAATATTCCTGCTTATGATGATGGTGGTAATTATGGTGATGCCTGAGGAAATACCTCAGTGCAGCTCAAGAAACTGCTCTGCTCTGCCAGCGTTGAATTCTCCTCACTGCCCTTTCCCCACTTTGCTGAAGCCTCAAATTGAATTACAAATTTGAGCCGTTATTGAATTAAGGGGTGGGGGGGGGAGGCAATGTTGAATGTTTGACATCAACAAGCCACATATTTCCAACCAAGACAATCATCTTATGATTTAGTGTCTTTGTGGATGAGGCGAGTAATCGCTAATCAGTTTTTCATGCAGTCGGAGGTCAGTGTGATGTGTTTGTGCCCTTGGCTGCCTCTTTAACATCACTTTTACTCTCAGAGCAACACAGTAACTTAGAAGTTGGAATTTAAGAAATAAAGAGAGAGAGAGGTGCTTATAATGCACTGTTTGTGTTTGTTTTCTGACATTTGCTTAGTAAAATACAAGCAGTTTTTCCAACATTATACACACACACATAAACACATGCGTGCATTGATTACTCTGTTTGGATTTAAAGCGGCAGAGTAATCCTCCTGGGATGCACACCTGGTGAACAGCTCTCAGTAGTCTTGATCAAACCATTGACACAAAACATGCAGTTAGAAAATGGACATAATACTTACAAAGCAAAAACTAGAACAAAATGTCATTTCAGGAATTTCTGAATCATCACTGATTGAAGGTGAAGTTTAAAAAATTTGAATCTGCTGTCCAAAAGAAGACAGCTTATCAGACTCCCGAAGCTGGTGGCTGTTCACACCTGAATTTCTGGACTTCTTATGGTTAAGGTGCATTCTGCATTAGATAAAAAACACAGTATCTCTGGTCCTACTGCATTAATATTAATACTTTTTCACTGTCTTTTATGAGTCTGGCATTGTTACAAGAGAGCAATGCTTAATCACTACAATTAACATTTTTCTACCATTTGTCTTTAATTTCTGTACAATATCAATTTTCACATTCGTGCAGCACCAAACGCCTTTGCAACACTAATATTATGCATGCACAGACACAGACAGTGGTACATTTTCCAACAAAGACAAGCAATGGTGTTAAATTCTATAGTGTGATGGCAGGATTATCATGTGAATGCCTGAATGGTTTGTGTCCTCGTTGTTTTCGTCTCTGGTTAATCTACTGTAAATTGAGTGCGTTGTCACTCAAGGGAAAACATTGCTGCCGTCCTTCCCTCAGCTCAAATAGGATTTTGTGCTTAATATAGCCTAGACAGATGGTTTAATCCTTTTCTGTTCGTTTTATACGTATACATCCCTCTGTGAACCTGACATTAATTCTACAATATGTATGAGCATATGTCAGGATTCAGTATGTACAACCAAATGTATACAATGTACTGTATCTTCTCTGTGATCTACAGCAACACTTACAGAATATAGTCATTTGTTTTTCTGCTCTAAACTCCTGACATTTGTCTATTCTGTCCCCATGTCATATCCATGTCGACCAGTGCATGCGCCTACATATTAAATCTATTCTCTGACCTTTTTAAGGTTTTTTGTTACTACTGTTACTGTGTAATTATGCTCTTTGCACTGGCTGCATTTACATTCTTCACCATGTTTCTTGACATCTGAGCAGCTGAGGCTGGCAGAGTAACTGTTGACCAAGAGGCAGATGATTAATAAGGGAAAAAAAAACAACAAAAACATGCATCCAGAGGAGACAATACTAGCCCAGAGACACCCATGTGACAGAGCTCTTCAGTGATCTAATTATATATAAATTGTAGGTAATGTATTTGCCAGAGGCTGGCAGAAACCTATTAAGTTAAGACATGAAATCCTCAACACATAAAACCCTGCTGTTTTAGTGCTATAATGGTTGTGACTGCAGAGTGATCGCTCCACACATGACTCATCTCCAAAACAACATATTAAACAAACAGCACACACACGTAATGCAATATAGGACATGATTTGCTTATTCCTAACAAATCAACTCAAACCATTCCTGGAATTATATGAAACTTTCCATAACCTTGCCTACACTTTGGCAGAAAGTAGAGGCAGAAGTGCAGGTTTTGCTGAGGCACTACAGCTAATGAAATCCTCAGGCGGCAGGTAACCTGTGAATGTTGGCATGGGTCCTCAGCTGGTGAGGTCCTGGCCTTGGATCTGTCAGAGTCTCTGGTTTCCTCCTCTGAAAGTTGAGTTTTGTAAAATATTGAGGGCAAAATTTTGTATAATTTATTTAGAAAAACAGATATTTCTGAAAATAATTCTGTTTATCACTCCATTTGCTTGTCTGCCTGCCTACCTGTCAATCTGAGCTGTTGTCATTTTGTCAGGTTGTCTTACTCTACCTGTCTTCATGTCTCTCCTACCTTGGCAACCGTGCATACTGGGTAATTGTCATTTCTTTGGCTCTCCTCCCTCCTTTCAGCTCCCAGTCCCTGCCACCAATTCCTACGTTGCCAGCTCCATTTGCCTGTGTGACAGCTCAGGCATTTATTTATAGGCCAAATGTAATGATTGGAGCAGAGGGGTGGACATGTAGAGAGGGAGAACGGAGAGTAGGGAAGATTTGCTGCCGGTGCAGTATTTGGCCATAATTTTACCCCACCTTTAAAGTCAGTTTAGCTGTAAGCATCTCCATTTAACATGTCTGAAAGAGGATCTTGTTGAGAAAAGCAGGTTTGATGGGAAGTGAAGCAGGTGGACGACTTATGGTTTGGTTTTAAGTGATTTATAAGATCTTTAGTAAGTCTTACAGGCCTATTTCTGATCTTTGCATCTCAGGTATCAGTGCATAGCAGTGAAGTATAAGCTAAGAGAATTAAAGACGTAACCAGACAGCTTTAAGTATATTCACACAAAATGATTTAGACATTTTGAGCATCCATTAGCTTATTAGTGTGGAGTCTGCTCTCAGCTGAGGCTAAATACTAACGTCAGCATGCTAACAAAAAGCTAACATGCTCATCATAAGACGTAATGTTTGATAAGTTTACCATAAAGCAACCAGATGAGAGTGGTTGAAATTCGGGACATGGGTGGGCGTGGCAAAGAGAACCCAGTGGGCGTGGCCTTCAGTGCAGTACATTCTTCTGCAAAATCCACTTAAAGTTGCATCCATGTTTTTTATTTCTATTCTGTAAAACAAAGGCAATGTTTTAAAAATAAAAAAACAAAACAAAATGGAGCCGTTAAAAATAAAAAAACAGTCATTAGGTTAAAGTTTCATTAGACTTTTAAAAGTTTAGGTCAGCTTTAAGAGCTGTCAGCAATCACTGTCCAAAAAACTGGCTAATACATAAAATAAATTGAGTATAAAACTGGTATGGTTATCGTTGGTACAGCATCCACGCTGACATATAGCCCACTTTAAAACCTTTGTGTTTCCACAGCAGCAGAATAACACAGTCTATTGCTCCCATGCTAATAAAACAAGAAAAACAGCCCCGGGAAACAGGGCTGAAAAAGCCCAAACAGTTATCTGTCACATTCAGCACACATCTCACTAACAAAAACCATCTAAAGGAGCTCTGACCCACAACAGAGAGAGTATAAATACTTCTCTCTAGCCCAAACAGGATGAAGCTGCTTCAACAAATATATTATTAACAACTTGCATGAAGCTATAACACAAAAACAGCAGAATCACTGAATAAGGAAAAAGTCAGGGGATCAATAAAATCAATGGGCCTCATTCTCCAGAACCATGAATGTCTGTGGAAAATGTCATGGCTATCCACGTAATCGTTATTTACATTCAGTCTCGATCGAAGTGTTGGACTGTCCAACTAACTAACATACCAACAATCCCACCCTCAGTGTCAGTGTGGCTGAATGAATCAAATAACAATATTTGCATAATGTTTTTGACACAGAAACTAAGCAGCTTACGGGCTGATTAGAATGAAGAGAATGAAAGGAAAATGCAGGGACTTGTGTTCAAGTTTTCTCATGGTGATGAATCAGCTCTGTGGTGAGTTTGAGCTCTCTTTCACCTGAGATTTGACAGCTCTTGTTTTGCATTCGCTCGACCACCCAAAAGCAGGAAACCCTGTCGATTCAGGTTTAAATTAGTCTCCAGGCAGCAGCTTTTGTTGCTGACGAGCACAAGAGGTTCCTTCTGAGGAAGGCTGAGCCAAGACTGTGTCTTCCTCATTATGTCCACATTGTGAATCATTTAAGGGATTTCAGTGGGTATTAGAAGACACAAGAGGCTAAACAGTTTCCTCCTCACGGTGCCCGAATTTTTTTTCATAAACATAAAACTTACAATGACAGATTCAGAAAGAGAAAACTCTTGGAACTACTTTTGCTTTAGCACGAGTTGGTTTGCGGAAAGATGAGAGCAGAATGAAAAGGTCGCACACTCGCTGCAGATTGAGATGACAGTGAGTTTGTTTTGTTTTTTTTCACTCTTCATAAGGGTTTGGCAGATAAAATAAGTTGTCCTTCAAACAGCAGCAGTTGGGCACATGACAAAGAGACAGCGATAGAGTGAGACCGCCGAGACTGTGTGTCCTTCTTTGCAGAGGTAATCGCAAGTCATTTG
This sequence comes from Ctenochaetus hawaiiensis, assembly GCA_029783645.1. Lineage (NCBI taxonomy): Eukaryota > Metazoa > Chordata > Actinopteri > Acanthuriformes > Acanthuridae > Ctenochaetus > Ctenochaetus hawaiiensis. Next base: position 20,382,728 of record JAPZDY010000021.1, on the reverse strand, counting down.
TTCTTTAAATTGGACAATAAATAGGGTCAGAATGTGTCCTTTATTTAAGTCCTTTTATGTCACAGTTATGTGACCTTCATATTGTGAGGGTGTCCTGCGTTTAAGTGTGTGCTTGTGTATATGTGTATGTGTGTGTGTGTCTGTTTTAGTAATGGGGAGTGAGCACACATAAACACAGCAGGGCACTTTAATGTGAAAGCTGGACTCTAACCAGTTTCTTACCTCCTTCACAGCTTTGATGACTGTTCCTTTTACACTGGCTCAGAAATTAGTCTCTCTCTTTACTAAGTAAGAGGCAGCTCACTCTTGTCGTCTTGTCCTTGAAAAATTGAACATGAAAAAAAAAATCCCTTGTCCTCCTTATCCCTCATTCTTCATGCTCTTTCTGCCACTTTCTGCTCTTATCTCTCGCTCTACAACACTGGACTCTGTCATCAGGCTACGACTCCAATTTTATGCACATAGAGGTGGTCATAGCGGAGGGCTTCTCTAGGGAATCCACAGTCCTTTGAGACATCTTCAAGCAGAATGAGAGCTCATGTATTATTCTTCCTTTACTATCAACATTAAGGACAAACTGTAACTGAGACAGAAAAAAATTACAAGCTCAAGCCACAGAAAAACCCACAATGTTTTTTATGTTAAAAAAAAGTGCACAAGAAAGCAGATCTGATCTGAAAAAAAAAAAATCAAACATCTGTGCTCTGCAGTGGTGCATATTTGTGTTTCATGTAGAGCTGCATCCTCAATGTGTGACAGACACAATCACTTGAAGTCCACTTCCAGATCATTTGGCCTTTTTCAAAATACAAAAGCTCTTTCAGTAATTACAGAGGCTCTAATATGACTCAGTGGAACAGGTCACAGGGCTATTATAAGAGCCGGACCATTATTTCATTTGACACATTCACAGTGTGCCTCAATTAGCTGCTGTTAATTAAACTATTGTGGTGCCTCAAGGTGTGCAGGATTTAGAGGGATCTGTTTGAGGTACATGGCAGAAAAGGAATATAATAATTATAAAATTGATAGGTAAGATTTCATTAGTGTGTAATTACCTGAAAAATAATAATCATTGTGCTTTCAGTACCTTAGAAAAAGTCTTTTAAAATTATCTTTCCCACAAAGTCCACTCCATCATGTCTCGACAGTAGCCCAGACTAGATAAATCAAAGGATCACAGGATCTAAAGAGGACCGTCTGTGATTTTTAGCAAGTTTCACTGCCGCCTTATGTCCTCCTACATGCTTGAAGGGGAAAGTGTAGCAGTTGGATATTTGGTCATCTGCAACCTCACTGCTAGATGTTACTAAATCCTACACACCGAACCTTTAAGAGTTTTTTATATAATAATTTTATTAAATTTATTATTAATTGCATTTGATACATATTGTTGGTCTGTATCTGCTTTTTTTTGCTTTATTTATTAGCTCTTTCACATTCAATACTAACAGCATTTTTTTCTGTAGCCATGCAGGGCACAAACTGCCTCACCTGCCACCATTAAACCAAATGCATTTTTATATCAAATAATTAAAAAAACTGCTGCATAGAGTCATTCTACATGACAGTACATATATGATGCGAGCTCAGACAACCCAGAAAGACATCCGATTAACAAGTCATAAGATGTGTAAATGTGTAAGCTTTTATACATGCGTGGGATGACTGTCTGTGTGTGTGTGTGTGTGTGTGTGTTTATATGCCAAGATGATATTTATACAAACTTTACCTCATATAGACAGAATGCACCATCATCGTGGGTGAGCGTTTGTAGGATATTTTGTTTACTGGGCTTTATTTAGAAAGCTTACAGGCATGAAAGAGAACAGCAAAGAGAGAGGGATCACAGTGTGCGTGTCGTGCATCCCTGCATGTAGATGCATATATGGTTTAGTTTTTTTTTAAAATAGGTCTTGTCAGCCACGATACTCTGTTTCTATTTCAACAATAAGGGTTACAATTCAGCAAAAGCACTTCAGCTGGCTCCAAACATTCAGCTCACGTCACAGACCTTAAACAAAGGCACATATCTGAGCTCAGTTTGGCTCTTTGTGTGAATTATTGAAAAAACAGTGATTTCATTTTATAGATTTTTTCTTCTAAGTGCATCTTTATGTTTGTCCTTTTGTCTTGGTGTAATAAAAAAAACAAAAAAACAGACATCTTTACAAGAGATTTACTGCTGATAAAGAAAAAGATCTTGAACAACTGGCAGATTTATTGTGTGGCTCTTGAGGAACTAATTTTTATTGTCATGCCTCTCAAAATGTCATCAGTGCCATAAATCCAGAAAGTGCATCTATCTTGTATTGCATTAATGATTTCAAGTATGGGATGATGTGAGGAATCGATTATTATAATTGCCTATTGGCTTTGTGCTCAAACCCCTGGCTGAGCTTCATACACAGGCGCTCAAGCATTTACTGTCTGAGTGGCTTTTAAGCGCCGGAGAAAAATCCATCAGTGTTGTCGAGAAGGTTCTGACAGAGTCGTCAATCGTAAAGTCTTATGTAGCTTTAAGGATTCATTTATTTTGAGATTCCCTCAGTGGTGTCTGTCAGGCAGTTTAAATCACCTGATCTTTCCCCAGTGACAATTTTTTTGTCTTTAAGTCCTTGAAATAGGTCAAGAGTAGACTTTATTAAAAGAGTTATGGAGAATTTTATGCTTCATCTATTCTAAGTTAATGCCTGCTACCAATTCACCATCACACAGTGTAATATCATCCACCAGTTCTTATTTTTTGCAAGTTTATACGAGTCTTCCACTTTCCTCATATCTAAATTTGTACATCCTTGATTCCTTTCCTCGCCTCCTCTCCTACAGTCTTAGTCCTCCAGTCATCTTGACATGAGCAGAGGAGGCCAGGAAGAGAAATGAGGAGAGAGGAGTTGAGGCACAAGGCAATTAACCAGATGAGACATCCTTGTTTTGGAGCTGCCATTTTAAAGCTACATTAATAAATATGATGTGTTTCACAGCTGCAATATCTGTTTGTCAGCTTACCACTGTTTTTTTGATCTGACAGTTGAACATAACAGTGTTCATGACAACGTATTGCTTCGACAATAAATAGTGACACACGTTCAACATTTTTTCACAAACACACTCATGCTATCTGTCTGTACAGAATGTACTCTCTCTCTTGCTCTGTGGGTCAGAACAGCGTCTTACAGGAACTGTGAAGCACATGAACTGAGCATGTGTCTGATTATCTCAGAAATCTAATAAAGCATATGAATACAAAAGGAAAGCTTGTTTCAAATCAACTCAAATTTAATCCAATGTTATTTATTTAGCGCCAAATCACATCCAAAGCTATCTCAAGACTCTTAACGTATAGTGTAGGTCACACCTGGTTTTTATATGCAGATTTTTATAACATCACAGGAGCAAATACACCCCTACAAAGGATACTCCAGTGCATTTTCACTAACAGCTCTTCTGGCAAGCTTCCTCTCCCTTCATCATATGACCAACACCCTGCAGATTGTAGTAATCCATCAACATCATCTCTCCAGATATCCAGGCCATAATGTTTCAGGCTGTTAACCTGTTTCTGCCTGTATTATGTGTTTCTCTTCTCCCAGTTTTTGTCCCCTCACACTTGTTTTGGGATTAAACCAGGTAACTGATCTCTGCCTGTATCAATATTTCAGTAAACTTAGTTTTCCCACTGCTTCAGTACCACTGGGAGGATATGGAACAAAGAGGAGCCAAGATGGCAAAAGGCTCTGATGTCCTTTTACACACTTTCTGGTAGATTCCTCCAGTGTATCTGGGGCAGCCCCGGGATCCCCTCCCAGTTAGTCATGCCTGAAATATCTCCGAAGGAGGATGGAGAGAGAGGGATTCTTGAATTATGTCGACTCTTCTCTATGTAATTTCAGCAACAACTAGAGCGGTTTATTTTAAACAATTAATCTCTTACACATCTCAAAGAGAGGTGCTCTATCTCTTCATCAAGGTTCTCACTTTAAATTCCAATAATCATTTTTATGCAAGTGTGATCTGTTCTTGAACAATGGATACAATTTTCTCAATTGGCAGATTCTGTGTCTCCTAATACGATGACACTCTTCAGTTTAATTTCTACCTCTCAGTGGTTTTTCTTCCCAGCCTCGTGGGCGACTTGCTGACAGGGGTCGGAGCTATTCTGAGGGAATCGCAACTACAAAGAGAAGTGTTTTTTTCACGGTGACAGAATGGGACCAGAGCCCACCAGCAACTCACCTTATGCCACCTCCGCTCAAAAATCAATGTGCAGGGAGAAGAGAAAGACAGAGATAGTCCAAAAAAGATGGAGGAGAGGAGGAGGAGGAGGGGAGGGGAGATGAATGGAGAAGGCAAAAAAGAGTGGGTGAGGGCCAGTGAACTGATAATAAGATCGGGGGGGGGGGGGGTCTTAGCACTCACTTCTCTGTCAGTTATCCCCACGTGCCACTCGCATCGCCTTTGTGCCAGTTGCCATGGAAACCAACCCCAGCTACACCTCTGTGGGAGATGTTGCCTCGCTGACTGAGACGTGGACAGAGGATGCGTTTGTTTTAAGATTCTATATATGAGATTTTCAGCCACTAGATGTCACTCCAGAGCCCCGGCATTTAAGACCAAAATAAACGAGGGTTTCATTGTAAACTAAAATGCTACAGACAAATTTTGATACAACTACTAACAGAATGGACCTATTTTTTGGATTTCCTGAGTGACCTAAGTGATTATGATGTAATTAATAGTTTGCTAGCTCTCCTGCAAATGTTAGCTACCTTGCACATCAAGTAGTATATGTTAAATGTAGCTTTTAGTCGATGACAGAATTAAATTTGTGAAGGTTGCCTCCTTGCATGTATGATTGTCTACCAACACAAAGCACAGAGAGCCTGAGATCACAGTAGGGCTTCATTTTCTGCTCAGGATGCCGTTTCTTTACATAGCATGTAGTTTGCTGCAAAATTAATATTCAAATCCCAAAAATAAAACCTTGAAAGACGTTTGCAGGGATACAGCACAAGCTTAATCTGTCAGTTTGTTGAACAGATTATCATCACTGAGATGTCATAGTTTCGTTTCGAGAGGGTGTTTGTGATAAAATTGTACTCTTCTATTCTTTCTCCTCAGCAGTTCCAGTTGTAGAAACTCTTGGTTGTTTGTGTATTCTTCTTTCTTTTTCTTTTTCATTTCTGTCCCTGTGAGTTTAAGAAAGCAATGTTTTGTGTTTGTCAAGTATTGCATCACCTCATTTGTGTGTTTGTGCAAAGTGAAGAGTGTGTGTGTGTGTGTGTGTCGCTGCTTTCAGTCTGGAAGGTTTTCCAATTTTCAGTAATTAAGTTCACTGTCTCCTCTGCTGTGTCCTGATTGTGGCTCTGTTTTGTTTCCCATCGGAGGAACGCTGTTCCGTAATTTTGAGTATGTTAATGACTTGCATTGTCTTTTACATGGCTATGTGTTCTTTACTATGTTTGCCCGTTCACTGATGAATTATATTTATCAAAATTAAAACTGGCTCTCATTAGTGCAACCTTTTCCAAATTTAATTACCTAAATGGCAAATTTGTGATTAATCTTTGTGCTGTTTGTGTGAGGTACATAAAAAGTGTTTTATCATAAAACTGAAACTTATGGCTGCTTTTCATTTAAAGGAGCTCTAAAATTCCCTAAAACAAAAGCACTATGATTAGATTGTTTGTCACAGGGTTAAATTTAATGAATCTTTTATTCACCTGAAAGCATGGATACATTAAGCATTTTGTGTTCCTCTTTCCTTAGCAAAAACAGTTTCTCTCAGTCCAGCCTACAATTACTAAAATCTATTTTTGAGTCTTTTTTCTGTTCCACATGATGACAAATTAGCAGAGGTGATGGGGGAATTTTTGCTTCCTGGATGCTTAGATGGACAGACTCCCTAGTGAGAGAGGGTTAATGGTGATGCTCAGAGTGGCATGCAGTGAAAAAGAGGGAAACCTGGAGAGGCAGAAGGATGAGGCAATAGAATATCAACTAAATGTTACATGCAGAGAGAGCAGATCAAACCCCTCAAGAGGAGACGAGCGATAGGAGAGAAAATGAGAGAAGCACAGGCAGTGAGAGACAGACAGGAGCTGTGAGTTTGGCTTACGTTTATTGAAATCTGGTTGTACATGTTGGGATTTCTGAACCCTTATCTATCTAGTATTTCCAATGTTTTCTTGCTCCTACTGGCGAAAATCTAATTTCCATGTTTGCGTTATCTGATAAATGCTGTAATGACAGGCAGACTGAGGGAAAGGCACATGGGTTTTTTTCTTTTTTTCATTTTTTGCCAGCTCTCTGTAATTTGTAATCAATCCAAATCCCAAAGGTCTGCCTTGTTTGTAAGAGACAAACAGAGTAGGTGGAACTAAAACTGTCCACGCTGGAGATCGTTTCTCAAGAGCTTTTACATGTAAAACAGCCAAAATAACATCACTGTTGGATATTGTTGGAAAAAAAAAAAAAAAAAAGAGAAAGGGGTAAGAGGGAGTAACAGGTAAAAATGTGACTAAAAAGTGAAAACAGAAGTTTCTTATTAGTCATTTTCCATCCAGATTTAGTGCAAATTTTAAAATGTTTTTCAGAAACTATGCAAAAGACAGTTTGAATTAATGTACGTTACCATCAACAGCTGTGATGTCGCTAATTGCCATCACAGTAGTGGAGTTGCCACATTGAGATTAAATGGGCTCTAGGAATGGTAGTGAAATCAGTCTTAAACAGACAATGCATTCACAAACAGCAGACAGCATGTTTTGTGTGTAAGTTGCTTGCATAACAGGGATATTGAGTAGGTGGTCCACATTTGTGTGCACACTGCTAAAAAAAATTGGCCATATGTTTCCCAGCCCACCTCCGAAGACATATTGAGGACATGCTGGGTCCATTTAAAACCGTACTTGTTCATTTTTTTGATGTTTCAAGGTGACGGATGTTAGTAGCAGGTGTGCACAGGCTCTTTTACTCTGTTTCAAAAACCCTCAAACAGGCTCTTTTGGACTAAAAAGAGCAAAGCTAATGAAGCATTCCTGCTGTGACAAAAAAACGAGACAGATCAAAAAATGACCCTGAAATGCTTTAATAGGGAAGCTTTTAATTCCAGCCTCAGGGTGCATCTCATCTTAGCTATTGCCTCATCCTTTAGCTCCAAGACACACATACATGCTGTATATACATAAGCATAAAGAAACACTTAAGCATTAACGCATAGATTTCCACCCATTTTTAATCTGTTTTACAAGCCTGCAGAGATGTTCTTTCTTATAATGAACTCAAGCTGTGTCTGTACCTGAATTATGAACTGTTGCATGCACAGATGCAGTCTGTTCTGCTCACTGTTTTTTTTTCCTTCAACTCTTTGCTTTTGTTTGAAACATTTTAATGTTCAAGCTAAACCTCTTTGGATTAGGGTTGTATCATCTTGCAATGGCTTTGCTTTGTCCATGAGATTGCAACAAATTTAGCAGAAACTGTAACAATCCAGTCTGGATGAGCAGATGTTCTAAATATAGGATACTCTGATGTTGACTCATTTTCTTTTTTTAATTTTAACTGGAGCGTTTGATGAAAAAAGAGCACAAACCCTGAAAAAAGAACAGGTCTGTCTCAAATGCTTGGGATTTATTGTCATTCAGCTGGTGAACAAAGGGAAAATTGTCTCTCTGTGCTGGGAATGAATGATCAACAAACTGTGATTAAAATCTATAAGTCCAGATTTTCAGGTCATCTGGAAGCTTTTATATGCAAAAATTATGAATGATATTTAGTTAACATAGTTTTCCTTGATTAAAAAGAAGTTAAATACATCAATCACATGCCTCTTGTCCCTTCCACCATCGCTGCTAGTATTGGTGCAAACATCAGAGTGATTCAGCTGTAAATGTTTGAGCCTTCGTTTGGGAATCTGTTATGCCCCAAGTTACAGAAAACACATTTACTAGAATGGTACAAATTGTTAGTATATTATATGTGTTTGTGCTTGTTTTAATTTGTTGGCTTGCAGTTGGAGGTAATTGACACAGTGTTTGTGGTTGTATTAATACAAAACTCCTGCTCTCTGTAATGACAAGTCCACTCTCAGCTGGAGGATTCAGGTTTCTTTGCATGTGATTGCCTTTAATAGAGAAATGTGAGATCACCGCACCATTAACAAACTCAGAATGAGTCAGTATAGTCAAGGTCTGACATTTTAACTTAATAGAAAAACACTTTTTTTTCATGAAAGGGATTTAAACTTTTTTTTTTTTTTTTTACCAACTTAAGAATATTGGTAGTTTGTAGTACCCATTAAAAAAAGTCCTTGGTCTATTTAATTCTACTTTACAGCTCAGTGAAGGTCAAGATGATGATATTAACAGTGATAAGAGTTTTAATAATGTTCATTCATTAGCCATGTATGAGAATATTAAAACTACTGATGTCTTGATTTGACTGAAAGGGTAAGTATAGTTTGGCTGAGCAGTGCTGACCCATGAGGGGAGATGAAGGTTCAGTTGGTTTGGCTGAGCTATATGTAATCTGTTTAGGTCCCTTAATGACTTGGATCGGCGGTTGTTTATATGATATAATAAATATGACAGGAGTTAAAGGGGTCATTATTTTCACCGGTGTGGATCTGTTAATTTATGTCTCTCCAGGAGGAGTTTTTATTAGGCTGTAGCTACATGAATGGAAGTCAGTGAATAAAATTTGATATCCCAAAAGTTGCTCTAATCAGTGAGTCAGTGAAGTGAAAGTGAGCTGATGAAGGTGTTTGTGCAGGCAGCCGTGACAGACGGCGGCTCCGCGTTGACGACTCCTCCTCCACATCACACCTCTCCAGCATGCGGTTCATGCAGCTGCAACCCCCCCCCTCCTCCTACTGCTGTTGCCCCTTTACCTTCTAATCATTTACAAGCGTGTTGAGGGAGGCAAGATTGACTTGATGCAAACACACTCACAAACTCACGAGCACCGTGTGTATGTGACTGACATATACGATTCTCATATAGTGCGCCCTGCCAGGCTCCCCAGGCTGCACAGCTTGTGTGACATTTTCTTTCTAATGTATGGGAAATGCCACACATGCATACATTACAGCTAAGCCTGTCAGTGCAAAAGCCATTGGTAGCCTGAGGTTACAGCTGCACACGTTGACCTCTAACAGACAAACTGGTCCGTCAGTGTGTGGGGGGGGTGATGCCAAGGGCAAACATTTCAGCAGCAGTTGGAGCATAATATGCATTTCTCAAGTCACACAAGGAGATTGTCAGTAACTTAACAACAGGCTGCAGGGGCTTGCTAATTGCTTGTGTAAAATGGCCCTTGACAACAAGATTTTTTGCGTGCCTGACTCCCATCAGCATCATCTTCTCAAGCTCAACTTCTGTCTCATTTATTTTGTCCAGGTTTATGGTATAATCTGGCTCATTTAAGAGTTTCCCTCCTTTCCTCCTCAGCTTATTTTTTCAACTCTCTCCATCATTCATCGTTTAGTCAAAGCATCTCTGAAGAATACTCCCTTCATTATCTCTGCCACCAACCCTGGTCTCTTTGCACCTCTCACACGTCTCTCCCCCGCCACCTGCCTCCCAAGCATTGTAAACACACCCACGCACATATGCATGCATGCATACACACATGCCAGTGCGGCTGCGAAAGGTCGGCCGAATGCCAGTTTCGATGTGACGGCTCTCTGGTCCCTCTCATGGTTCCCCCTACTGCTGTGTTCATCAATTATACATAGCTTGCACATTGTGGGTGTATTTGTGTGTGAGTGTGTGTTGCGCGTGCAGGTACTCTTGTGCGGTTGTGTCAAAAACAAAACCTCACTTGGTGTGAGGGCTTCTGGCTAAACATGCGGGCGGGAGACGCTAAGAGACAGTGGCAGTGTAGGTTTGAGGCTGCACTTCTCATTAATATGCTCTTGGCTGTTTATATGCTGCCTGTGTTCTGTATCTAATTGCCTTTCAGTTGACCCACCTGCCATTTCCTTATGAAACAGTCTCCATAGTTTGCTCAGTGAAAGAGAAACAAACTCCGGAGAGATTGGATTGGATCAAACATTCACATTGCAAACACGCACACATACGCGCACACAAACACACTGCACACTCACGGGGTGATTAGATAGGAAAGACAGTGAGCAATTTAAGTGAAGTGAATTCAAAGAAAGCCTTGTTTTCAGCAGCGGAAGCGGCAGCATCATTTGCTCTGTTCGTGCTTTTTCTGGCTTGCCTGGGCATTCTCTCGTCCTGCCTTTTTATTGACAATACTGCAGAATAGAGCCACAAAAAGTTCCAGGAACAGATGCTTGCTGAAAAAATAGAATGAAATAACCCTGCCAAGTTTTTATCTTGAACATCAGTCAAGCCCCCCCTCAACCCCCCTCCTAAGCACCAAACAATTCATCTCTCTAACTGGCCACTTTTTATGTGTGCTTCTGGAAAAGAGTCTAACTGAAGATTTCTCTTGTGCAGAGGTTGGGCTCTTTTTTTAGCACATCATAGGGGGAAAAAAAATTTATATGTTTTTTTAGATGTTATTTTTACGTTGTTCAGCTTGTTTGAATAAAAAAAAGAATCAAATACAATGACAGTCCATTCCTACTATAAGAATGGCAGACTGACAGAAGACATGAGCCCTCTGTTCACCCTTAATTTGATAACTGAACCTGCCCTGCTGCCCCCCTGAGGGAGAAACTGGCAGGGGATAAGATGCAGAGAGATGAGGATGCAAGTGTTGCAACAGATATGCCCTGCAGGTTCATAACATCTTAACCTCACCCTGAGCTCTCCGTTTGTGGCTGAGTGCAAAACAACTTTGCATGCACAGGAGATGTCAACATCTTATTTGGAACCTGTGGACCTCAACACTGAGAGTCAACAAGCAACTATGAGGTTTTAAGTTAACACCTCACAGTCGCCTTTTACTTGACCTCTCTGATTAAAGGTATTAATATGATCCGATTAAAAATGAGCTCAGATCCGATTCTCATATCTTTTGACCTGATTCTCTCAAATGGTTTATTTAAGATTCTTCTAAAGGACATTAAGACTCAAACTTTAGGAATAAAAATGACTTTGTTCTCAGTGTCAGACCCTCAGCAGCATCTCTGAAGGAACCTGAGTGTCACCTCAGAGGATACTTCGGATCCTCTGGTTGTCAAGAGAAAACTTGTGCTTCTACAAAAGCTTGTGATTGATGCATCTTTGTTTGCTTTTAATCCTGTAAACACTGATTTGCTTTTGTATCTCAGTGACAGAACAACAAGATTTAGGCCCACACAACACTGTTTAACTTAGCAAAGTAATTTTCTATTCACACATTCAGCTCAGAACAGCTAATTTAACATTCAGCATTCATGTGAAGTCGTGTTTCTGGCCACCTGGCTGAATGTTAGCCCAGTAAAGGTGCTTCTTTTAGCTCTGTTTTAGTCTCCACCAAAACCTGACAGAAACATCTGTCTTTCTCCAATTAATTTCTAAGTAACCCCCATTAATTACCAGCTTGTCACTGAATTTGTCTCTTAGAAATTTGGTGCCTGACAGCTGGCATACAGCGGCTTTTTTGCTAAAAACAGCTGCCTGCTCTGGTTGAAAACTAAGCCAAGAACGACGAGGAAAAAACAAACAAAAAACAGCAAACTTGTGGACTCTAAAACCAGAAGAGTTAACTGAAAAAGACGATTATTTATGGGTTTTACTGCAAGCATTTCATTTTGTATCAGGATCCTCAAATGCTGCAAATTTTGAATTTTCAAAAATATTCCCTCTCAGTGCTGACTGATTGGTTCCCTCTTATGCAGTGACTGAAAATTAAACAGAAATAATACAAAACC
>JAPZDY010000021.1:20357019-20370287 GCA_029783645.1 Ctenochaetus hawaiiensis | reverse complement strand
GCAATACTATTACATTGCCAAGGTTTTCATCAAAAATGATAATGAAATTCTCCTTCCTCCCCTGAGAAGCCAGTGTGTAGGCATGTTAACAGGATATTTAAAAATGAATGATTTGATTGTAGCTACAGCACATTTAAATTGGAATAGTAAGCAGTTCTATTCTTTAATGCACTTTTAAATGAATTGCTGTTGTTAGCAAACATTTCTCTCATAAATCTCCATATCTGTTCTGTGTTACTGTAGCTGTGAACATATGTTTTTAATTTTCATGTGTATTCTGTGTCCTCCTCTTATTTATTTATATCCTTTCCTGCACCACATTTGTCCTCCTGATATGCCCCCCCTCTTCGCACTCTGTTACACTGTGTTCTGAAACTAACCAACTGTGACATCGAGAGCCAAATTGGTTAAAAAAAAAAAAAAAAAAACTGTGGACAGATGACTCATGGGCTTGAAATACAACAAATGTCACCTTATTTACTTATAGCTGTTTTCGCTCATCTTATCAACAGCCAGTAAATATTAGCCACATAATGTTAAATCACTGAATTTGATTGAACGCAGTCTCATGCTGCCACAGTGAAGCATTGTGGTTTCAGTTTACAGCCTGGGAGGAGAGTGTTTACGTAGCCACATGCAGCAGAGAAGCCTGCAGGAAGATTGTCCTCCTCGTGGCAGGGTTTTATTAGTCTGACTTCTTCCTTTGTATCTCAGTACTGCTGGTGGTCTAATTTTACCTTCTCCTCCTCTGTTATCCTTCATCTGTTGCCTATCAACCTCCTCCATCTATCCTCTACTTATTTTCATTATACTGCCATAATGGTTCAGGCTTCTCCCATGCAGCTGTGTTTCTCATTTTTTACTTTATTACAGTCCAACAGAATGATAAAAGGGATTTTTTTTTCTACATAATCATTCTGTACTGCATCACTTTGTGTTCAAACCAACTGTTCCACTATTATTGTAAATGCATTCAGCCCTCAATTACATTATTAAAATGATAATTTCATTGCCAACATTCAAGATTATTCTCAGGTTGATTGTTTGTCACAACATCCTCCACATTTTGAAATTACTCAGCTTCACAAGTCAAGTTGGAAAACTAACCGTAGCTGTATGTGAAGGCCTGCTGACATTTGTTGGCTTTCTTCAAGCATTTGTTGGTCATGCTCAGGGCGCAATGCTCACACAATGTAAAACATTCGTCCAGTTGAATGCACAGGTTAACTTATAGGCTTCTGTTTGCAAACCAACAGTCATGCTCAGTGGGTAAAATCAATCATGTGTAACAGTTTTAAGACAGGGAGGAAACATTAAGAGATAGAGGGGAGGATTGTAAGGGTTAACATCCTGGTAGCAAGGATTCAGGCTTTTTGAAATAAAATATTGTGTGTTTTTCTGGGTGTGCAGCCGGTGGGGGATTGTGTCCTTGTCATAATAGCACAAATCCTTATCATGAAACTTTTTTCTAAGGTAAAAAGAGACCAATAATGTTACAGTTGAGTGATAAACAATGAAACTAGCAGTGACAATGGCCACTGTACCAGGAAATTGGACTTAAGTTATTTCAAAGGGGGGGAATTGTAAAAGATTGAAGAAGGGATGTTACAGGCCCTGTTTACATCTGACATTAAATCCATGTATGATAGATTGATCACAACCTGACAGGAAAAATGCATTGAGAGTCAATCCAAACTGAGCTCTAACCACATTTAGGTGTTATATAATAACATGACCTGCAGGTCTAAATGGGGTGAGAGAGACAGATGAGTCATATACAACATCAGCCAGGCAACTTTCTCCCCAAAGCTGTTTCTCCTGAGGCACAGGACAACTGATACATTGTTGTTATTAAACTTGAGGTCACTCTGTAACACAGACAGGTCATCAGTCAGTCGTGTCTTGGTCAGCGGCTTTGTAAATTGCGTTAGCCATTCTGCTCTGCCTCCAGTACCTGGAGAACAAGATCCTACCTCAGAGGAAACGAATCACATTTGACACCACAGGCCTTATAATTTGTGATGCTGATGGCCCCCGGCCTCGAACTGAGGAAGCAGCGTTTAAAACACAGGCAGAGGCTGTAAATGGATATTCTAGATAACCAGGTGTAAAGAAAACTACTAGGGGGGCACGGGGTGATGTAACCGACGAGCATGTGGGTGTGCCGTAAGCTCATGAATGTCTTGTGCGCATATGTGCTTTAATGCATCTTTGTGTGGGGGGGGGGGTTTGCGCTTCCCCATCTGAATAAAGTCCCTCTCTTTTTCTGATCACATGACATCTAAAAATAAGAGATGAGTAGACCTGACTCATGGATGAATGTTTTTAAGCGCACAGGAAATGTAATCCAGCAATGAGCAGGCAAACACCTGTGGCTTTAGAAAAATATGATCCATGTTCATCCTTTCTTATATGTCAACAGGTTCATGGCTGCTGGGGAATAAAATGAGTCATGAGAGCAAAATGCACTGATTGGGATTATCTAAAGAATGTCTGTCTCCATGTACCGGATATGAGGAAAAATGAGTGGACGGCTAAACTAATTAAGCCTGATTTGAAAGAATGATGCTCCTGCAGACACCCATATAGATCTGATCTCTCTATTACAAAACATACACCACCACACACACACACGCACACACACACACACACACACACACACACTGTAACACACAGCCAGTCCTAAATTATTGCCCAAGGAGAGTTGAAACAAAGTGAATCATGCCATCCTGATTTAATAAGAATTGAGCAGCAGAAAGGGGCTCATGCTGGGCTGTTAGAATTGGACCATATGTAGACACAGAGCCACCTCCTATCTGCCAGCTGAGGCTGTTTATGAGACATCACTGCAGCACCTGATCCTCCTGCCCATCATCATCAAATTATACAGAGGGAAACATAACATGTATCCCTATGCCTCCAGCAATCTACAAAGCAAGAGTTTCAATGCATTCGGATACAATAAACACCAGGTAATGCATATCATTCAGACTTGATTTTGACAAGCTAAACATCATTATTTTAATTATTTCAGGAATGTAGAAGCTTCATTTAGAAAATGCTGCAAATTTAACCAGCTGCTTCAAAAATTTAACCAAACTGCAGTGCATATGTATTCAGATAGTCTGGGCAAACACTTACATGCCCGCCTACACATTCAGACATAATCTCATACACAGCAGGCATATGGTTTTTCATTTTAGATATGCTCATGTAACTACATGATTCTTGCTTTGTTTTGTTTGAGTTTTGAATTGTTTTCCTTTGAAGATAAAAATGGTGCACACTCGAGTTGCTGCCTTTTCCTGCCATTTTTAATAAGATCCTGATCCTAACCAACAGAGATAGATCTGTTTTCTCTAAACTTTAATAAATGTGGATCTGAACCATCATGGATTTGTCTGCTGCCTTTCAACCTTTCCACTTCTTTTCTTTACATCATCCTTTAGCTCAATGCTGCAGGACTTCCTGGAGACACAGTCCAGGAGGTGTGACTGATGATGAAAGGTGTCCTGAGATGATACATGTTAAACTAGATGCACATACACACACACACACCTGGGAGAGCCCTCTAATAATCTTGTTTTAATGGCGGGGGGTTGCCTGGTTCCAGACCTTTGAATCCACCCACTCAGAGAGTTCAGGTGGTGGATGGTACAGATGGAAACAGGGTGTAATGAGATGGCGAGTCGTCTGATATCAGGCAAGGGGGAAACCACAGTGCAAATTATGAGGCTATATAGGACACAGGCATGGCTGCCCATCAACCTGATGCCAACACCATTATCAAAACCTTTTCACTGGAACAAGGCTGAGTGTCTGTAATGAGATTATCATCAGGGTAATGATGAAACTAAAGTTTAAAATGAGTGACCATAATAATGGTGTACAGGAATTCCTCAGATTAAAAACCTGTCCTTAAAAAAAAAAAACAACCAGGGGTGAGTTATCACCCTTGTGCTCTGTTAGCCTCTGTTTTCTCTCTCTGTGTGTCTCCCGCTGACACCCCCCCTCCCATCTGCCATCACTCTGGTTCAGTGAAGTGCGAACCTTCATCAGAGCTGCTGTGATGGGGAGAGAAAGAGGGAGGCAGAGTGGGAGGGCGAGAGCAGCAGAGGAAGAAAGAGGATGGAAATGGAAAAAGGGTAAACTCGGTTTGAATGATAAGGCCAAACAAGAAGTTGGAGATCAAAGGGCAGAAGGAGCTGCAGAATGTGATGCATGTCCAGGTTAAACAGCTTGGCCAAGGCTTTTCTGAATTATGATGTTGTAGCTCCTTTGAATATTTATCATGGTTGTATGCATTCGTTTACTTGTTCATTTTTAAGAGGCCCAGCCAACTTAACACTGAATGTCACCTTGCAGGAAAAACTAAATCTGTATTCATGTCTCCTTTTAAATATTTTGCCGCAAGGATGGCTTCATCTGACAGTTACAGAGGCTACTGACTGATCATCGAAATATTAAAAGATTACGACAGGCACTGGTGTGTCTTGATGAACCTCTCACTCCTCTTCCACAGCAACATGTTGCTAACTGTCTTTAATCCAGCTGAAACTGCTGTATGGATTGCAACACGTACAGAAAGAGATAGAGCTGTGAATGTATAGTGTACAATTTAAAGAATATTATAGGTCAAAGAGGAAACTTACCAAAGGGCAGGACTCAGATAAAAGGGCACAACTGCAAATCCGTCTGCTGCTTCAGCACCACGGACAGCGCCATGGATTTATCAATACACCGCTCCGTTCGGCTGCTGATATCTTAGAGGCAGTTGATTTTAAGTTGCACAGTTCTCAGACAGATTAAGGATCAATGAGTCTGGATGACAAGACTAACGTATTTAAGTGAGAAACCTCTCTGACTCTGCACTCTCTCTGCTGCTAGAGGATGGAGAGGGGGGATGGCAGGTTAAAGATTGGGATGCACTTTGGTCATTTTGCTAATAACGGGGCGGCACTTCAGTTATTCCCCCTTCAATCACCCACTAGTTATATGAGAGATCCTGTCTTTTGTTTATGTTGGTGACTGCCTTATTTTTTAGTTTTTTACATACAAGAGTATTGACGCAGTGGAGAAATAATTGCAGGAAAACAATGACAAAAAACAAATGAAGATGAATGAGCCAGTAGCTGTCTTGACAGCAGCTGTTGCTTGGTTCCCAAGAGCACTCATTATGTTCATGACGTGTTTTATATCTTTAATATAAGCAGCTTTGTCACGTGTACATACATATGCTGATTGTTCTCTATACACTTATGACACATCTGTTGGCAAAATATAGATGCAGCAATCATGGCTACGGACATAGAAAAGGGGTTTGTAACAAACACAAGAGCTTTTATTGTCCTTTTGGACTGAATCATCACTGTGTTCAATCAACTATAATAGAGTGCAACAAAATAAGCGCATATATATAAGTGAGTGTTACAGATTAGAGCTGTATAGAGGACAGAACCAGAGGTAAAAGAACTGGCTTCCTTACAAAAATGTGAATTGATGTGGCACTTTATTTATGGTTAAAAGCCTGTAGTGTCATGAAACAACTGTTGAGTGTCAGATGTGCGTATGGGGGGAAGGAGGTTGGGGGACATAATGGGAGTTGAACAGGCAGATAGAGGATAGAGAAGAGGGCTGTGGATTTAAATAAACAGCTTGTTTCTATTCTCTCTTTGGTGACACCGAGATAAGACTTACACCCATAACGTGCTGTTTAATTTTGACAAATTTTAACTAACACAAATAGATGAAAAGAACCAGTTTTAACTATTTATAATATTGCACTTGGTTTTATGTGTCTGTGCTTAGGCACACAGCAATGGTACAATGAGCTAATGGTAATATTAGCATGCTAATATGCTTACAATGACAATGCTTTTAATAGACATAATGTTAGCATGTCCATCCATTTAATTAAGCTTGTCTGCTGAATGTTGCTTTGCATGTTTTTTTTAGATTAAAGTCAGTTAAATATGATGAGAAGTAAACACTGTGTGCCAAGATAGTTGTTAGCATTGTTGTTTTTTTATAATTTAAAACACTAGATTTACTAGCAATTATGTTATTTATTAGGAGACATGGTCTGTTTCTCCATTATTCTGCATCATGACAGAGCTCCTACTGACAAGTAAAAATGGGAGTTTGAGAGATGACTAAAATCTTTCACTTTCAGTTATTTTAATCACGGCTCTTATCACACCAGCAGATCTCTGGAAAGGTGGAAATTAGGCAAACTGAGAGGGAGGGGGTGGGGAGTTTGGCTATTTCGGTCCTCCAGTGTAAAAAAAAAATAGAAGCCCTTCCAGTATTCAGTGGAGAATTCAGCTCTCTTATGATACAAGAATGCCTCACAGCTGCAGCCTATATGGTCTGTGGTACCAGATTGTTTATCATCAAGTGGCATTTCAGTATAAATTTAGCATGTTTGTACACTACTTTACTTTCACTGTATCTGTTGCAGCATTGTAGCACTGGATTGTGTTAAAAACAGCAGCTGTTTTTAATATTCAACCACTTGGTATTTGCTTTATTTTCTGCATATGAGTCCATTTATACAAAATGTACAACTAACCTTTCTATTTACTGAGTTATTGCTTTAAATGAATACGCTTAAAAAGTCTAATTAAAAGTCACACTTTCATCCACACGTTATTATTTTTTTGTGCTGAATCTAAATTGTAATGCCCCTTCACCTTCACAATGTTTTTTAACTTTGCTGTATACACTCCCACTGTTTGCTACTGTGTTCCCATTTTCCCAAAGGGACCCTTGAGGTTCCATTTTACAGTAGCTCAGGTTAAAGGTAAACAGACTCATTAAGCAGGTTGTGATCACAGAGGAGCACCACAATGAAGGTGACAGGCCACAGGAGCACATCACACCCAGCACGGGGAAATCATCTCTCCCTCTGGGGAGAAGCTGCTGGCTGCTACATGACTGGGCTACAGGTGCAACAGAAGCCAATACACAGATTGCCA
The DNA here is from genome assembly GCA_029783645.1 of Ctenochaetus hawaiiensis. Taxonomy (NCBI): domain Eukaryota; kingdom Metazoa; phylum Chordata; class Actinopteri; order Acanthuriformes; family Acanthuridae; genus Ctenochaetus; species Ctenochaetus hawaiiensis. Next base: position 20,363,310 of record JAPZDY010000021.1, on the reverse strand, counting down.
TGTTTATTCTGCAGCTGCACCACACATGCCCTCTTTCACACACACACTTACACACACCTGCACACACACACACACACACACACACACATATATATATATATATATATATATTGTTATCAAAGGCAGCATATGTGTATACCTGCTTTGCTTTTAGAAGCAATTTGGTGAAGGCTTTTAGCAAGGTTGTAGCACACTGAGGTGAAAAAATGACTGGTTACATATACTTTCCAGAATACTAATAAGGGTTTTAGGCACAACAAGGCTCGAATAATAACCATGACAAGTATGATAGGAGCTGCTAAATGAACAGAAATGATGCATTTGTAATGAAACAGCTGCCTGTCTTTAGTCTGTCCTGAGTGCTTTGTTCTGCTCCCTTGTGGTAGAGCCTCTTGGCTAACATTAGCAGCTGCTGAGAGCTGTACACCCACAACACTTAGTTCTGTCATGTAATGTTAAGGAATAACAGTAAATGTCTGTTCAGAAGCGATACTGTTGCTCCGGTGGCATAAGTTCAGGGCTCAGACTTCTTCACCAGTCAACAATTGCACCTCAGATCTGGGAATTCTACTCGAAAAAGATTTCCTGTTGCTGTCAGGAAACAAATTAAAATTCTAAGGACAGCATTGTCTAAAAAAAATAGTAAAGAAAAGAAATGCAAATGTCATGTCTATTTGTACAAAGTATGTAGAGGTCATTTTAAATGCATACGACTTCATCCCTGCTTAAAAAACTGGACTCTGCATATCACATTGTTGCATTACATTAGGTAAAAAAGAGGAGACTCATGCATTCACCACCGCATTTTTTTCATGAATGTTTGGGATGGTCCTATCTACCAGATGAGAAAATACACCTGTTGCTATGACTGCCAGGAAGTTGTTAGGTAAACTACCTACTTATATCTCCAGTCTTTATCTTCTGATACCAGCAACCAAGCAATTGATCTACTGATTAGATCTTTTATGTGTCCCCACGATGCACTTACAGCTTGATAAAACTGCTTCCGTCTTTCACGCACACTGGCCATGAAATGAACAGTAAAATACCATTTACATGGAAACTGCCTTGAAGAAAACATGTTGCTGCTTTAAACAAGCTATGATTATAAGTGAAATGTGTTATGGTTATAGTTTGGTATGGCCTGTTTGTTTTTTAATATTTCCTTTATTTTGCATGTGTGCATTGTATGAGTTCTGATGTGTAAAATTATTTTTTCGTGATTGTAATTCTCAGAAAGAGCAGATCTTTTTTGGCTAAATAAAAAAAAAATCAATAATAAAAGAGATAAGATAGGATAAGATAAAGCAAAATAATCTAGCCCATCCTAATGTAGAATCAATCTGCCTCAATAAACACTCTTAAAGACGCTTCGGTGCTGCGAGCACAAAGCGAACCCTGTGGATCAAGGTGAACTTTCCAAAGATCAACTTGTCACAGTGACTCAGGAAACATCCCTGAGGTGAGCTGTGGGTGACAGCTGCTGCCGCTCCACTGGCACAGGTAAATGCCAGAAACCCCACATGGATACACTAGCCTGCTGACACACAAACACACGCACGCACATACGCTCACACTGCAGCATCTTAAAAGAAACTAAAGAAACACAAGCAGGCTTAGTGTTTGTCACACTGTCAACGCAGAGAATAGAGACGAACGACACAGATGAATGCTTGTGCTTCTTCTTAAGAGATACATTACACACAGAGGCACACGCAGACACACACAGACACACACACAGACACGGTCTTCACTGTAATTTTTCAGCATAAACACAACAATAATAAAAAGTGTTTCTGTTCTCTTTTCTGGAAAATGGATGGAGCTAATTAACAATAGCAAGACAGTGGCATAATACAGCACTATTATTACTAAATAAAAGACTGCAAGTCCTCTGTTCCAGCAACTTTAATGCATAAAAAAACACAGAACTCTCAATCTTTTTTAGCTGAGTGACCTTGTTGGTTCAGAGCTGATTAGAATATTGATTTTGTACATTGATCCACCTCTCATCTGCTCTTATTGGTCTGATAAACGATCTTTAATGGTAGACACTAATACTGATCACATAATGCACAGCTTTTAGAGAAGTTTTAAAGAACAGGGCTTTGCAAAAGAAATCTTTTTTTTTTTTACCTAAAAGTCATCACCAGTTTCTTTTAAAGCTGCAGTACTGAGGAGGACCACTAGGTGTCTGTAGAGTAACAGGGATGTATGCAACGCTACAGAGGCAGATCCCAAATCAAGAAGCAGACTTTCATTACTTATACTTGGCCTGTTCTTGCTTTTCAATTTCTCAAAATCAGGTGACACCACTGTTGCTCATCCATATCACATTCCCACTGCTGTTCTTTCCAAACATCACCCACACACCCACACACACATCTCCATGCATCAACAGCAGGCTCCAATATAGCATTACTGTCACCATGTGGAGGACAATTGTAGGAAGGAAAGAGGCAATCACTTCAGAACAAACAACACAATAACTGACGCAGAGAACACATCACAAACATCTTGTTGTGTTCACAGACGGTCTGACATTTGAGACTCTGTGGTAAATGCTTCAGCTCGTTTCATCACCAGCATGTTCTGTTTTGAGTTTCACAGCTGAGCTTCCCAGAAGCTGTTTATGTTTGTTACAAGTAGATGCTGACATATAGAAAATCTTTAAAACCAGCTCTTGGCTCAGGCATCTGAGAGTCCTTTTTTATTAAACATATAATAAATATTGTTAGATTCACAGCACCAAAAACACTTTGTTCTTGTCTGATTACATGCTGCCATGATGTGGTCAACTGGTTAGAGGCACTGAAGGCTTATGTTGCCAAGAGCAAAGTGCATTTACAATGAGCAAACTGTAATTTAATTATGCAATTGTTCATATTTCCTACTCTCCAAAACCAATTACAGATACTTTAAATTCAGAGCATATCTGCTGATGCTGAATTATGTGTGAAGCTTTGAAAAGAGTTTTAATTAGTGACAACATGATTTCCTCCCTGAACAGCTACACTTGCAATTACTTTAAGAATAGCTTTAATACATGTTTTTATAAATGTTAATAAATGAACATTGTACTTGTCTTGCTCACGTTATTTTGTTCTTTGTCTTACAGTAAAAGCGAGGCTGCAGCTATTGAGACAGAGCTACTAAGGGACTACAGGTTTGGACAACAGCAGCTGATAGAGATTTGGGGACAAGCGTGCGCCATCGCCATCACTAAGGTCTGCAGATCTCCTTTTGTTGTCAGTCTGTATGCCTTTGTTTCAATCTCTCTGTTTTTCTTTCCTGCCTGCTCTCCATTATTTATTGCAAGTACAAAGCAGAACACAGCACAAGGGAAATTCTTTCTCTGTTATTAATTCATTCACGATCCCCATCCATCCATATCCATGTCAATCCATCCAAAGGCCCAGATCTGTGTGGTCCTGTGATACAATCGCTACAAGTAAAAGCTGAGACAGAAACCTTAATTTCAGCATGTTTTTATTGCAGATTTTGTTTTAATTGTTAAATGGACCTTTGCTTGAATGAGTTGTTATGCTTTCAAACTCCTTTTCTTTGGACCATTAAACCAGTGGCTCCAAACACTGAACAGTGGTCGCTGTTTCCTGTGGTATGTGTCTGTATTGTGTTTGTGTGTATATGTGTGTGTGTCAGATCTGCATTTCAGACTGTGTTTAGTCCGTCTGAGAAATTCTCTCACCAGCTATACTGTAAACTTGGCAATTTGACGTTATTGTGCATAAAATTTTAAACATGTTTTCCTTTATTTCTCTTCTGCTCAGCTTTTTTTTCATATTGCAATGAAAATGTCACGCGAAGCTTGTTTTAAATAAGTTTCTCAACAAATCTCATCACCATGAGGATAAAAACAAACAAATCAATCCTTTCTTTGCAAGAGCTTACAAGTTTTTTTTTTTCAAAATTCCAAAAAATGCTTTTGGAGAAATGGTCAAATGAATGTAAGTCATGCAAAACTTTTACAATTACAGTCTGTTTCTGCATAAATTCATCCTACTCAGAACCACTTTTACAAGCTCAAGTCAAATAAAGTCAAACTGTGTCCTCAGCCACCCCACTCCTGTGCAAATCCTTCTAATAGTCAACACTGTGTATCACTCAGCAAACGATTTTCAAAGGTCACAAATTTCATTTCAGTTTTTTAGACAGTTGATGAACATTCTGTCACTCTGAGCCTCAGTAATCACAGCAACGAGCAGTCAGATCCTGGTGTGACTGATTGATTGTATAAGAGGGCAAGAAGTCACAGCTGCCGCTAGTTACATTTTCCTAATTTGCATTAACTTCCATACAAAGTGTCTTACTGTTATGGGGAGGAAATGTTCTAACATTCTGTGACATTTACTTCCAAACATTTGAGCGGCTCACCTCAGGGCAGAACACCTGAGCTCACTCTGTGCAGCGTTCCTCAACCACGCCACTCCAAAACCACAACTCTTCTTTGTGATCTGGACTATGTCAGACTGAGAGTCTATATGTGTGTGTGCGTGTGTGTGTGCGTACATGTGTGGCTGGTAAAAACACATGTGGTTCCTTCTGACCAGACCACTGGCTTGGTTTAACGCCACACTGCTTTCCTCAGCGGGCTCATCATCAGGCTGTGATGAATAAGAGTCTGAGCTACAAGACACATGAAACCTCGCGTTGCTCTCAGAAGAAAGGATGGAGAGAAAAAGTAGGACAGAGAGAGACAGAGACACAAAAGAGAGCATTACAGGAAAAAGTTACGAAAAACACGAGTGATTAAACAACACACCTTTAATTTCCCTTCATTAAACGAACACTTACAATTCAAAAACATTGATCAAATAGGCAGAGAGAAAATAAAGTCTGGTAATAAACACAAAAGGTAAGAACTGATAGGAAACATTTCCAAAAACACTTCTGCAGATAATAAGATCTCCAAGGATTCAGGATTGAGAAATATCTATGTTTTCCATACAGAAAATGATAAAATAGCATCACCTAATCAACCTATGACAAATTTCTTATCAAACACCTGCTAACAGGCACACTGACGGTAACATCTGGCTCTCCAGCTGCTTAATGGTCTGTTATGCTTATCAGTTTGTCGCTGACTTTGTTTTTCTGCTATTTTGTTGCAATCATCTTTGACTCAGTAAGGTAACATTAGGTTATTAGTAACGTAACATGGTTCTTTTCTGCAAAGTGATGGAGTGCCAACAGACTGGTTCAAACAAAGAGGTCTTAAGAAATTGAGAGTCAAATCACCAAAAATGAGGGGATGAGTAGGGTCGAGGTTAGTTGATTAGTAAAACAGAAATGATCTGTTAAACCTTGTAAACAACATATGTGTTAATCTTTGGGCTTTGTAGAAGGTATCAAGTCTCTTCAAGTCAAAAGGCTCGAGTTCACGTAAGCTCACAAGTGAAGTTTCAGTTGCAAGTCTTTTTTTATTTAATCACATCCAGGCTAATGACATCAAATTTGCGACTCAAGTCCGACTGGAGCCCAAGTCATTAGACTTTAGTACACCTTTGCAAATACATGTTCCAGCTTTATAAATATTAGGTTGTGTTTAAGGCTTGTTGTGCTGCCCCCTGATGGCCAAGAAAAAAGTCAACCAATGCAGGTTTAGCTATTATTTTGGTGACAAATTAGTTATGATTGGAGTCGTGCTAAGAGCTGATCTTATTTTGTTTCATTTGATTGATTTTTTTTTTCCAATAGCCATGAGTGTTTTGGTAACAACAATACAATAGCATATTGTTTAGCTTAATAAAGCTATTACATTCTTGGGTGGTGAGAAACAGACTGACACGGTTTAGAGAAAGTTAAATGGAAAACAGGAGACATGTAAAAGCTGAGGCAGTCAGAGTGGCAGCATCAGTCAGAAGAAGAGACTTTGTGTTTTCCCCTCGGAGTGTGTGATTAAACCCACCACATCCACTTCCCCTCTATTATCATCAGCCACCGCTGGCCCCATGCCTGGCCCTCCACCAGCAGCCCCAACAGCATAGACTTACAAGACAAACACGGCCAGGACGCCGCGGAGCGCTGCTGCCCACAGCCGCCGGCAGCACGCTACTGCTTACATGACATCACTGCTATTTAAGGAAAATTACAGTAGAAGGAGATGCAGACAGTCTGATTTCACTGCTGGCCTACTGCTGCTGGCTTCCAGGGATCCCACGCAAACAAGCATGTGCTCGTTCACACACACACACACACACACACACACACACCTACACCTCTGGTTGCCAGATAGATTAAAGATTTTCTGTAAGTAATCCTTTTACTGTT
>JAPZDY010000021.1:20313546-20338066 GCA_029783645.1 Ctenochaetus hawaiiensis | reverse complement strand
TACACTCACATCAGAGTATTTATACATGAAATAATTAAACAGCACAATACTGCATTCACAAATGCTGCACACGCTCGTTCTTTTGGCTAGCTTAACTTTGTCCAATAGGTTACATAATGTGGGGAGGTGGGTTGTGGGTTTTTTTTTATGTCCTCTCCTTCTTGTAAGGATTTGGAATATTACAAACAGGATCCAGACTTTCTATTTAAACCCTGTCCCTCTGCCAACATACATCTGGCACAACCATACATCTCTAATCTTACTCAAACCATTCTGGGTGTAACTTTACATGAAGTCCTGCATTTTCCTCTCTCTTCCTCTCCTCAACTGCTTTTTTATTAGATTCTGGCGAAGTCAGAAAACTCACACTTGGAAAGTGTAGCAGGGGGAGCCTGTCCTGTGCTAAGCCACTGGTGATTATTAGTTGAGGATTTGCCTTTGTGTAGCCTGGCTGTAAGTACACAGGCTGCATTTCAGAATGAGCAACCATGACGTACATCGTTAAATCCATAGATAGTCCTCTAAAATAAGAGTTGCAGTTGTCACAACAAACTCGACGAGGGTAAAGATGACAATGATTGCAGTGGGAGGATAAAAAGGAAGCCAGTAACTATGTTTTAGATGTGTTCCTGACATAGTCTGGCATTCAGGTGCAAGGCATGTGGCTTTATATGGAAGCAAGATGCCGACCAGCTCACAGTTATATATTGGTGCTATTATAACGTATCTTGTTACCTTGTTCGTGGTTTATGAGCTTTCCAGTGAGGCGTTTAACCGTCACATGGCAGGGTTCATGTCAAAGGTGAAAGTGCAGCAGAAAAGTGTTACTTCTTTTATCCATGTCATTGCATTAGCTGCAAACAGTCAAAATCATGACGAGATTTATGTGAGCAAAGCACAAAACCAGACCAAACCTAAAAAATGATCATATTATTGCACTTTGAACTTTAACTTGAATGTAGTCTCTACAGTGAAATTTAATGTTTTAACTACACACACAAGTGGCTAAAAATGATGTTTTATACACAAATGTGCTGTCCTCTTTCTTTGTGGCTTCAGTCATCAGCGAGCTTTGACCTGTTTGTCAACGTGATGAATCTTCTGCTGTGTAGATGATTGTCGGTTAGAAAAGCCAGAAAAGCATGCTGACTTTCATACCACAAAATGTGACCATATGCTGCCAGATATCCTTATATTTTTGGCCTACTGCATTTGACATACTGTATAATCAGACATTATGATTATTTTTCTGGCATATAAAACAGTGTGAAAACATTGGGAGCGAAGAAGAAGGAAGTCATCTGATGTTGTAAAAGTGACAAGTCTGCAGAGGTCAGGGTGGTTAGAAAAGTCAACAGAACATCAGACTTCAGTTCTTGAGATTGAAGTCTAGTTTTTCCATTTCTAACTGAAAGTCAACATCGTTTTGGCTGCAATCTTTCTTTTAACATAACCAATTCAGGCTTGTAGAATAACCCACAGAACATGACGATGGAGATCCTCTAACCTTAAAGTACTCATGTGCTCTAGAGCAACACACAGAGTAGTTTTCTGATTCGATGGCCCTAACAACGAGATAATACCAGTTATTTGTTGTTTCTAAAACTGTACAAATCACTGCAAAAAATATAAATGTTTTATGATGTGAGAAGGCTCTGTGGTGAAGTGCTTATTTTAGGCCAAACTGAATCAAATCAAGAGAGTCGCTGCTTTGTCTCTGTTTTGGACTGACAAAGGCTTGGCTGCATTCTGGACTTATTCTGGTTGTTGTATGTTGTCAAAATTATGAGCAAAGGGAATACTACTACCTCTGTCCTTTGTTTTCTCTGGTCACGCAGCACTAATTTCAACATTTTTTGGTTCTTTTTATTGCATAGACAGCCAAGTTTTATGAGAAGGCCATCTTTCCAATGGAGAAATACTCCTTTACTCAAGTAATTTTTTGTGTTTAAAACCCTCACCAAACCCGAACTGTGGCACTGTCACAATGTAAAGCAGACAAATGATTTTCAAGACACCTCCAGGTGTCACTCTAGACATTGCAGAAAAACATTATACATTTTCATCTAATTTGAGGAACTTGTTGGTTTGATCACATTAGCTGTGAAAAGTCAGCAGAGCACAAAACCAAGCCAACATCAGGCACAAACAGAGGACAAACAGAATGTACTTTACCAGTGGAGAATTTAAAAGTGATTTTTATTTAAGCACTGAAGAGGAAATCATAAGTTCTGACCTTGCTCCATCCTGCTTAAAAAAAAGTGTACTTCTTACCTCTTGATGATGTGAATTCCCTCACATACCAGCCATATGAAGCAGTGCCTCAATAAAACCTCCCAGCTTTTAAAATTCATAAAGTGCTAACATGCCACTCAAAAGCACAATAAGCTCTGTGAGTCTGTCACGGGAAACTGGCCAGTTCATACCTGCCATAACTGAGGTCATTACCCCAACGGTTGCCTTCTGCTTAAGCTAATCTGGGTTTCCTCTTTTAACTTTCTAAAACCATTAGTCACCTCATAAAACTCAAAGAATCGTTTGCTATTTTACCTTCTATCAACATCTTGAAATGATCATCAGGAGTCAAACAGCTCTACTGTGAACTGCCTTTGTTTTGGTCTAAGCAAGGAAGCAATGTTACGTAACCAGAGTGGGAAAACTGCACTATAATTTCTTGGAAATAGATGGATTCTCTTCAGAGTGAGGAGGGTAATTAATTAGCCACAAGTTTGGAAGTCAGTGTTAATTAACTGAAACAAAAAGGTTGTTTGTATCCCATCACCAGATGCTTATTCCTTTTAAAAGTTCTTAGAGTAAAAATGCCAGCGTTCAGATTAAAAACACTTGATGTAAAAATTGTGATCTAGTGGGATGTTCTATCCACTGGCAGAATAATAGTCTTTTAAGTGTCCATAAAGACTCTCAGTCATCCAGGTCATAGTTTTAAGTGGGGTTAAATGTGGGGGAAATGCCTTATAATTGCTTTTATATTGTAATCAGGACAGACACAGAATTTGGGAGACACGAGGAGGGTGGAAAAACTATTTGAGCTGATTTACTAAACCTAACCTGCAAGCTGAGCCACATCTGCCCGGCAGATCAGTGTGAAAGAATTCGCTTCTGTTTGTCCAGCGATTCCTGAGACAAAGTTGATATGGAAACCTGGATTTTAAAAGTGCTAAGAGGAACTTTCACCCGTTTATAAACCAGATTTAATTTTATACTGATGCCTTTAAAGCCTCTTAACAAGGAAATGAGAGCATCAGCAAGGAGACAGGATATATGGGGTGGAATAAAAATTTTCCGAGACTGTTTCTGCAATGTGCATGTAGCAGGTGCAAATAATATCATTTATGAGTAAGTATTTCAAGTTACATTCCTTCATAAGCACCTGAGTTAAACAAGTTATGTTTGACCAGTGGTACCAGAGCATTTGCAGTTCTCTGACTCCTGAGCAGAAGCTGCACCATGTTGGAGATTCAAGGATCTCAGCCAACTGGTCCAGAAAAACCCAAACACAATGTTGAGGATCATCAACAGTGACCAGAGTTGTGACCACAGTTATTACTCAGACACCAAACAGCAGCTTTTACAGCGGAGATTCTACAATGAGCACAACCAAGAGCATGATAGTGTCTTTTTATTTTTTTGAAAATTGCAGGGTTTTGCACTGTAAATTTGCCCAGGACTCAAGATTTTTGCACACACACGCACACACAAACCTCAACCTTATATACACATATACTGCTCCACAGGGAGCTGCCAAAATTAACAAAAAGCTAAACTTCCTCACAGGGGCATAAAAAATTACAACCATAAAGGTCACTTGACTTTCTATGTTACCTGTTATGTAATACATTTCTGGACAGTCGATCTTTGTTCTGTTGAGCTACAACCCTTCTTTGCTAAATATATCTTAAAAACGCTCAGGGTTGAAAAGAAATGTGTTGGCATTACAATAAAGACTTGTGAGCCATAAAACCAGTGGAGACTGGGATCGATACTGGCCTCTGCACTGGGAGTCTCGGGTCATTAAACTCAGCAGTGTGTCCACAAAAGTGCTAAGTGCTTCCACATATTACACATATTACACACATACACTAAAGTTACATAAGCTGCTTTTTGTTTCTGTCATGGACTGGGACATTTATTTTTTCCGCACGGCCTAAGTGAAAGTCAGAGATGAAATGTCAAGCAAACAAGTGACGTTTTTAAAATGCATTAAAAAAAAAATGAACCCTGTAGGAAAATGAATCATAAAAACTCCAAAGCACAAGGGGAAAACATGTCATGGTACAGGTTTCATAAATCAAAGAGCCACATTTGTAAAGAACGCCAGCTCGGACATCTTTCTCTCATTAATAAGGCTTCATCGTATCCCCACTGTCTCGTGTGCAACATGCCTGAAAAATGTAAATGATGTCAGAATGACTCGGTAGAGCAGGCATGCTGTTTGTGTATATATATTACAATACAATCATGTATCATTAAGATCAAAAAAGAAATCAGCCACCTTGTGCTCAGTAAGAGAGATGATGTATGTGTTTGTGTGTGCTCTGAGCGAGGTGATGGAGCAGGTTAGGGTGGAGTTTTCTGGCTCGGCCGCTGGTGAACAGATGACTCTGCATGCACTGATTTGTTACAGCTGGAGCTTGATTAGCATCCTCAACCACGGCTGCTCGTCAGTGGATCAAGAGGAGAAGGCAGGACAGGGGGGAGGACAGCCAGAGAAGGGGAGGGGGGAGATGAGCAATAAACTGAAGGATGAAAAGATGTATGACAAAGAGTTGACTGGAGGAGGTGATGAATGTAGATTAAACTGCATCAGTATGTGTGTGTGAAGATGTTCTGCACTGTTTATGAAGAGGAGAGTGTAGCCAAGCAGGAAGAGCAACAGTGAGAGAAATATACTGAAAAGAATAAATAAAGGAGCAGATTGTGGAGGAAACAGGACAGAGATGAGAGTAGAAGAATTAAATAAATGTCTGCAAGAAGAAAGACAGTACAAAAAAACAAAAATTTCATCTTAGTTCTTTCCTAAGTCATTGTTTAAGCACATAAACAGGAGCTAAATCAGATTTTGTACAGAAGTGCATACTTTACTACTACTGACAGTAACCTGTTGACCTAAATAGTCTGTGGGCTTTCTGCTTATGTTGATGTTTCCTCCCTGTTTGCAGACTTCATGAGGACCAGAAGTCAGTCAGACAGCAGGTCGAGAGCTGCCCTCAACTCCTTCACTGACATGCATACAACAGGTAGGCCGCTAAATCTATCAGCATTCATACTCAGAGCTGATTGTACACCAGGGGTTTTCACACTGTATGAGTTCAAGGGGGAGAGGTGAATTAAAAAAACAACAGGAAGCTAGTTTTTACAGTATGACCTACAAATTTGGCCCAATCATCAGTGAGGTCAGCAGCTGTGACCTACAGTTCATGGATGCAGTTCAGTTACTTTACGTCTGATAGGCACATTCATCAACAGAATCACACTCTTCAGATCCATAAATCAGTCCGTCTTAACACAGACATTAAATATTAACATTATTTAGACTTGACATTTTTAGAGTTGGAGTGACTTAAATTTGCCATATGATTTCTATTGTGAATAAACTTGTGCTTAGAATAAGAAAACAATCTTCTTACATAACCAACCTGCAGGGTCGGACACATAGAGCACCTGATTCATTTCCACTTCTTTTCTTATTGGAGCAGCTGTCCATGTCTATAGAATACAAAGATCATACCATATCACATATATCTGAACAGTTACTGACACTAAACTTCTTCTCCAAGAGTCAAGTCTCTATCTCTTTTTTGTATCTTGACGTATCTTTTATGTTGTCATGTTAGGCAATCTTGTTGAGCAGGAAATGCACTGATGGATGCACCAAGGAGTTATCTTATCTGTGTGTTACAAAGGAAATGAGAATTTATTGTCAATTTTGATATCTGATAAGCTGACGTTTTGATGACTTACCATCTATTTTTAATCAAACAGATGAGCATCAGAATTAATTTGTATACAGATTGTTGTCTGCAGAACACGTCCTTCCCTTTAACTTGTTTCACCCTGCGGTCCACCAAAGAACTTCAGTGGAAAGATAATCATCAGGTTGTTGCTAGGACATTCTTTTGTTTATAATCTATCAAATTTTCCTGAAAGATTATGTGATATGAACGCTCAGGTTTCAGAACATACAGCAGACTAGAAAACTAGACGATATTCCTCATCAGTCAAGCCGGGGGGCTTGGAAAGAACCTGGACAGTGCAAAGCTCCCTGGGGTCTATGAAGTCAGTTTCAAATGGCAGTAGCAGACCTCTAGTTTGTAACCCATCCCTGCTGATTTCCTCCCTCTTGTTTTTTCTTGGTTATGACCCATGTCTCCCCTCCATGCCTCTCCACCCCACTTCCCTTCCCTTATTTCTGGATCATGAGGTAAATTGTTTTCTTACATTCTGTTTTTCCCCCCTCTTTTTAAACATCTTTTATTCATCTTCCCCTCCATCTGCCTCCAGGCGTGACAGAGTGGACATCTTGGTTCAACATCGACCATCCTGGAGGGAATGGAGACTACGAGCGCCTGGAGGCGATCCGTTTCTACTACAGGGAGAGAGTTTGTGCGAGGCCCATGGCCATGGAGGCTCGCACGACAGACTGGGTGGCAGCTGCAGACACCGGGGAAGTGGTCCACTCCAGCCTGGAGAAGGGCTTCTGGTGCATCAACAAGGAACAACCCAACGGCCGCGTCTGCTCCAACTACCACGTCCGCTTCCAGTGTCCCCCAGGTATCTGTGATGACTACATTTTAGAGCTGTACATTCTGTTACTTCACAGATATGAACATTCAATCGTGCATGTAAAGCTGGCTACAGGGGGAAATCACCAATTATAAATGCTCTTTGCTCTTTACTGTCTGTGATGTTAAGTAATGTGTTTACTTCCTGTCTCAGACTCTGCTTGTAGCACATGATGCCAGGTTTTCTCAGGATGTCTCACTGTTTTTCTTCAATGTGTGTCTTTAGTGCAGAGTTATTGGACGAACTGGAGTGAGTGGGGTCCTTGTTCAACCACAGCTTGTGATGATGTAGGCATCCAGGTCCGCCAGAGGAAATGTGTGAACACCCAGCCCATGCCTCTGTTGTTGGTGCCAGCCTGCCAGGGCCACCATTCAGAAAGGAGGGAGTGCTCCACCCCTCCATGTACAGGTGGAAATTCTAAGATTTAATAGGACTTTTATTTTGACAGCGCCTGGATTTCTACAATGTGATAAGATTGTGTGTAAAGTTAACAATCAGTTTAATCTCTATAAACAGCATATATGAAGGATCTATACTGACAACAGAACAGAAGTATGCAGCAGTTGTGAAACTGCTTTCTCTCTCTCTGTGTGATCAGCCAAGTGGAGTCCATGGGGTCGGTGGGGGACGTGTTCAGTGACCTGTGGTGGAGGTCGCAGGATTAGAAGACGAACCTGTGTGAGGACTTCAGTGACAATTCAGTGCACCGGACGGCCTGTTGAAATTCAGAAGTGTGGAAAGAGCCCATGCCCAGGTATGTCCAGTCTTATTTGAAAAAAATCAAAATGTCTTTGTCTAGATTGGCGTCTTTATCACGTCTCTGTGTCTTTCTTTTAACAGTTAAATGTCAGCGTGTGTGCACAGAGGGTCGTCCCAGTGAGGACTGCAGCCGGTGTGTGTGCGACAGTCACATGCTGCATGGAGACGTTCACACTGTGACCGGCGTCCCTGTGGCAGGAGCCTGGGTGGCACTGGCCAGCCAACCCAAGGTGATCAGAGCTCGTACAGACGCCAAAGGTCAGTTCAGGCTCCCAGGAGTCTGCTCCTCCAGCTCGACCTTGATCTCCATCAGGAAGGAGAAGTTTGCCCCGGTCACTGTGTCCACCTACAGCAACACCACAGGGTTGTCCTGGGTACGGGCCGTCCTCAAATCTGCCGGTGAGAGCTGAAAGAAATAGAAACAGAAAAAATATTTTGTACTAAAAAGAGATTAAAAATGGTTGCTTTCAATTCAGCCAATTATGACGCAGTTCATGGTTATTTAGTATTAATTAAAGATATTGTTGGCTATTTCTTAGAATAGCTATTTTTTTTATAAAAGTTTCCTAATTCTTATTATCAGTCCACAGAGCCAGTAAAACCTCTTACCATACTTTCAGACTGTAGAAAAAGGAAATTGACAAAACACCAACATTAGCAGTTTGGCTTATTTTAAGACTTCATATTGTCTGGAGCGCTTACTTGCTTGGTTGCATGGAGAATAAATAAAAACAAGCCTGTGCTGCTTTTGAGAGAGCAATTCCCTCAACAGTTATTTTTCATAGCACAGAGACCAAGTTGATAATAAAATGTAATAAACGCAATGTTTGATGAGGTTCACTGAGTTTTATGAGGTCTCAAAGCTCTGTGGCACTGTTCACCACAGTCAGAATAAAGTTTTGAGAGTTTGCACTTTTATGCTTTACACAGAAAAGCCATACATCGTGAAACATCCAGAGGACAAAGTGCGCTATGAAGGAGGACGGGTGCAGTTGTGCTGCAAAGCAACGGGATCACCAGCCCCTGACAAATACTACTGGTGAGATAAATACTGGTGCTGATTCATTACAAATAGTTAGCATACAGTTAGCATCACAGCCATTTAACATAATGCATTATTCATATTTTTATGTCATTAAATTTCTAATTTTAAAAATGATTAAAGGAGTATTGATTAGTTTTTTTGTAGCCGTTTTGGGCTTCACTTTTTTTTATTTCTGTTAAAATGATGAAAAAAGAAACTGTAAGTCATTATAATGAATCCATATTAAATCAATATTTAGATAACATCATGTTGACTTGAAGGATCCTTTTTTTTCATCATATTGATTGAAATAGGCCTGCTGTAGCTGTAAAAATATACTGATGGGAGAGGTGAGAGTTAACATAAAGTTACAGACCAGAGAAACCAAACAATGAGCTAAATCCCTTTTTTTGGAGGTGAGGGAAACTAAATTGGTTGATATTTTCATGTAGATTCAATATACAACCTTGTCTACCAAGTCATTTAATCCATTATTAATGCAAACTATTGATTAGTGCAGCTTAAAATATCAAAAGTAACTGTAAGAATAATGACATACTCTATTTTTAATTTAAAAAAATAGGGTTGCTTACAATATTTTTTTGGAATGTTCTACTTTTTAACATGCACCATGACTTTGAATTTTTAAATGATGAATTTAAATATGAAAGTTTATTTATAAAATCTGTAACTAATTTTCAAGGTACCACAATGGGACTTTGCTGGACAGGAAGGTGTACAAGTATGAAGAGGACCTCATTCTGCGAGACCTGAAGCCAGAGCAGTCAGGGCAGTACTACTGCAAAACCAGCAGCCCTGCAGGCAGCATTAAGTCTTCTCCATCCTTCCTCACTGTGATTGGTATGTTAGTCTCAGATCTCTTTCTGGCAACATTTGTATCTCACTGTGAGATCAAGTCATGAATCTCCTGGTGTGATGGCAGATAAGGAAAACAGAGAGAAATCCTGTTCTGTTTGGTCTTAGTTTGTACTCTCAGTCATAAAGATTTAAAAGCTTCCTTCTAGTCAATGACACGGTGGTGTAATGTGGACTGTAATTCATTATCATCAGCCTGGAGAGAAAATAATTTACTATAATTAAAGCAGACAGTAGATATTAAAATTCTGTCTGGCTGCAATCTCACTGCATTTGACAGTGATGTATTTGGTTAAAGGTCTGCACAGGTTCAAGTAAAACCACTGACAAAAGGAAAACAACTACAATTCATTTTGCTGTGTCAAAGAAGCTCTCTTATAGATTGAAAACACACTTGAAAAGGAATGTCAGAGCAAAGCTCCAACTGAGTCACCCATGAGCCATGTCCTCACATTAAGAGGATTCAAACAAAACCACAGTGTCCTCCAACTGAGGAGCAGAGAAAAGTCGTTTAACAGACTGTCTGTCATCGAAAAAAAAATGACATGCAAAGAAAATAATAGGAAAATAAAAAAAACATCAATGCTCACACAATCTGGCTGCGCTTGGGGCAGTAAGTTTTTATTATGTTTATATTGGTTAAAATTACAGCTATTTATACTGACATTCGTTTCAGATGATGGCTCTGGACACTGTAAAACCTCAAACCCGACTTCTCCAGAACACCCAGTGTTAAGCTGAAATCCAAGATTGTCAATAAATCTTGTTTCTTTTCTCTCTCAGTCAGGCAAGTACAGTATGTATTTCTACATCCGAGTGGAAGAACTGCGTTGCTTCTTTCCTTCAGGCGCTTGTTAGCACAGACACAGATTTACGAACCGAGTTTTCATGGAAGATTGAAAAAGCAAAGTTGAAAAGTAAATATGGCAGGCAGCAAAGTTTGTAGAACAGCACTTACACCGCAGAGCAGGGTGAGAAAAGGCCTTGCCACTTCTTAACACATATTAAATTCTGCAAAAATTTTAATTCAATTTCCCATTAAATGTGTTAACTGTAGTTCATGAAGGTGAGTAGAAGTTTCACAATTTAACATCAAAGAAACTCCTCCTTTCAAAGCCCTGCTGGTAAAGCCATTAGTAGCAGTATAGTAATGATGTTTCACGTGCATTGCACGACTCCATGTGTCTGCAATTATCAACAAAATGGGGAGCTTAATAAGGATACTTGACAATAAGCTCAATCATGACATCATACACTATAATTGTTCTGCCAATGTGTGGGTGAACAAAAATTCCTTTTCTAACCTCAGTCTGGATGGTTAGTAAATAAATGTTAAATTCAATTTCATGTGTAATTACCCATTTCACCATCCAACTTGGCTACTTAAAGGTACGCTCAGTCCATGCTCACACGGTGTGTTTGCGTAAATACATTATATGTGTGTGTGTGTGTGTGTATCCTTGTTAAAAGTTGTAAAAAAAAGTTTTCAGTTAACTCACTAGACTTTTTTCCTCCTCCACTCCTGATAGAATATTGAATTAAAAAAATGAATATAAATGCACATAAAATAACCTCATACATAACTAACATACTAGAAAATAGAATATCAAGAATAGATTTAAAAGACTCTGAAGAGTGGGCAAGGTCCTTTAAGAGACAGAAAAAAATTTAACTTTACATCTTTAAAATGGCTAGTGTGTTTTCACTTGTAAAAATAAAGAAGTAGCAGCAGTCGTTTGTGCATTTTTTTGGCACTTTTATATTCTACGTATATCAGATGACTAATATCTTTTTTATATTTGTTACGTCAACACTAAATTAACATAATTTTTATTGTGTAATTCACAGCGAAAGGAACACCTGCATGTAATTCCACCCCTGAGCCGCACCTCATCAGACTACCCAAAGACTGTGTTCAACCAGGGACTGACTCAAAATACTACAATGCTGGTTGCTGCCCTCACAATAAATGTGCTGGCTTCCTAGACTTTGATATGCGATGCAGAGACGGATCTGCATTCTGCTGTGGGGTCCAAAATATGGAAAGTCGAATGATTGACTGCGGGAGCTACAGCCTCCCTATACGAGCTGTGACACAGTGCAGCTGCCAGAAGTGTGTGCAGCCAACTGTGCTGGTTCGTGGCAGAGTGGTCACAGCAGACAATAATGAACCCCTGCGTTTTGGGCACATCTACATTGGTAAGGAGAGAGTGGGCACCACTGGATACCAAGGAAGTTTCACATTACAAATCACTCCTGATACACAGAGATTAGTGGTAAATTTTGTTGACCCCTCTCAGAAGTTTCTTGACACTCCTAAGGTGTTCATCTTTGATAAGAAAGGAGGGTCCATCTACCATGATGTTAAAGTGATGAGAAAGCAGGCACCAATTGATATCAATGCAGGAGAGACAAACTCTATTAGCCTAGGGGATATCATAGGGGAAGACCCTATTGGTCAGCTTGTTATTCCTCCAAACTCCTTCCACAAGGACAATGGAGAAATCTACGAGGGAACTGTGAAAGCTAGTGTCACATTCATCGATCCAAGAAATATTACAACAGCAGCTGCAGCCCCTGGCGATCTGAATTTTGTGGATGATGAGGGTGATATGCTTCCTTTGAGGACCTATGGCATGTTCTCCGTGGACTTCAGAGATGAGAGCAACAAGGAGGTACTTGGAGCTGGAGCTGTTCAAGTTCTTCTTGACACACAGCACGTCAAAATGCAAGAGCACATTCCCGAAATGAAACTGTGGTCTCTAAACCCAGACACAGGAGTCTGGGAGGAGGAAAGTGACTTCTCCTACACCAAAACAACTACTGGTGACCATGGACGGAGCAAACGAGAGGAGCGCACATTCCTCATAGGCAACATGGAGATCAGAGAACGTAGGCTCTTCAATTTAGATGTGCCTGAAAACAGACGCTGTTACGTCAAAGTGCGTGCCTACATGAGTGACAAGTTCCTACCTAATGAACAGCTGGAGGGCGTTGTGATCAGCCTGATAAACTTGGAACCCAAACCTGGTTATTCCTCTAATCCTAGGGCTTGGGGGCGCTTTGACAGCGTCATTACTGGACCCAATGGGGCCTGTTTGCCAGCTTTCTGTGATGCCCAAAGACCTGATGCCTACACAGCCTATGTCACAGCAATGATGGGTGGGGAAGAACTGGAGGCAGCTCCCTCGTCCCCCAAGATGAATCCAAATATTATTGGAGTATCTCAGCCATACCTTGATAAAATCGACTACCAGCGCTCTGACCACGAGGATCCGGCCCTGAAGAAAACAGCCTTCAGAATCAACTTGGCAAAGCCTAATCAAAATAATCTTGATGAGACCAATGGGCCAATATATCCATATCAGAATTTAATTGCTTGTGAAAATGCCCCTGTTGATGCAAATCATTTCAGATTCTTCAGAGTGGAAAAGGACAAGTATGAATACAATGTCGTTCCCTTTGAGGAGAATGATTTGACAACTTGGACAGGAGACTACCTCTCCTGGTGGCCTAATCCTCAGGAGTTCAGAGCATGCTTTATTAAAGTCAAGATCCATGGACAAAAAGAAGTTATGGTCAGATCGAGGAATCTAGGAGGAACACACAGAGAAACAAAAGGCAAACTTTACGGCATAAGAGACATTCGAAGCACCCGTGACATGCGAGAGGCCAACACCTCGGCAGCATGTGTGGAGTTCAAATGCAGTGGCATGTTGTTTGATCAAGCCGAGGTGGACAGATCCCTTATATCGGTGCTTCCTCAAGGAAACTGTCGCAGGGTTGGCACCAACAGTCTGCTACAAGAGTATCTCATCAAACACCCACCGGTTGCTCAAAATAACGAATCACATGCATTCACCATGCTAGCCCCCGTTGATCCTTTGGGACACAACTACGGCATCTATACAGTCACAGACCAGAATCCCAGAGTGGCCAAAGAGATTGCTATAGGTCGTTGCTTCGATGGCACCTCTGATGGTTTCTCCAGAGAAATGAAGTCAGACTCTGGTGTGGCTTTGACTTTTAGCTGTCCAGAGAGGAAAATTAACAGAGAAAGCCTTTTCCAACGTCTGCAAACCAACCCAGGCCAGACTCTGTCTCAGATGGCCAGGGACATGAGGGAGTCGGAGGGTCTACAGGTGCAGAGATCATCCCAGGTAGTGGCCTATCCTTCTGAGCAGCGGGGCAGGACTCAGAGTCGCAGAGTCAGCACTACAACCAGGAGGAGAGTGTCCACACGAACACAGGAACGTCAATAAATGTGCTATGAAGTAGGTTTTAGATTTATCAATTTATCTTCAATCTTTAATCTATTTAGAGTATTGCAATCATTTAAATGTTCGTTGCTTTCAATTCTAGGTCTTCAGTCGAGACTGCTATGACGGCATCAAGTTGAGGGAGGAAAGCTGCCCATCTGTTGATGAGCGGTGGCAGCTCCCTACAGAAACTACGGAAACCACAATACCAAGGCAGACAGTGATTCAGCAAAATTAATGAGTGTGATAGAACATATTCATTAGACCCTGTACTTACTTGAAATATTCGGTATATAAATTTCCTCCCCCCTCCTAAAAGACTTGCATCATTTGGCTATATGTATTGCAGTGACTGGCATTTATTTAATTAGCTCTGGTCTCATTTCATGTATGAATAGACAAACTTGACGTTTGAGAATGTAGCTATTATAGTTCTAATTTGTGGCATTCCACTTTCACCATGGTGGGTGCTTTTGCTGACGTTTCTCAACGCTTGACTTGAGACCAAACCTTGAAAAACTGCAAATACTACGCCAGGCCCCAAACACTTCATAATTGTCCCTTGCTTTCCACTGAACTTCGCAGCAAAATCAGAAAGAAACCAACTTGAGGTTCTAGTCATCTGCAGCAGACACTTAGTCCTTTTTCTACAAACTGAAAAAAAAACTCTTTCCACCAAGGGGAGACACACTCAAAAGAGCCATGGAAGGTGCAGTGGGATGAGGAATGCCACCTGGGGAACAAAGGATGTTTTCAGTCATGGTTTTTAATGCAGGCCAGGTTGCCAACTGTGATTCAGCCAAACCTTCCTTCACACCTACTTAAAATGTGTAAGACAGAGGTCTATGCCAAGACAACCATGGATTTCTCTAGCCTTCGGCAGTCCAAATTGAGTGTAGTTGATTGTGAGGTATGACATACCCGTACTTTCCTTTTGTCCTCTGCACATTCCATATTAGCATCACCATACAAAATGTTGCTTGAAACAAAATGTTCCCTAATATCTCACTTTCTCAGAAACAATTACAAAGACTCATTCAGGCTCTTAATTGACTTCATTTTTATTGTTGGGAAAATGTGTTTGTCTTCTGCCTTTGTATGTCGAAGTGCAATAACTATATGACTTAACTTAAGAATTCTTTAAGATAAACATGTAACAAAATCTCGCAGTACATAAAAAGAGTGCTGGTGAATGTAGCAGCCACTTCCTCATTATCTGTGGCAGGTAGTTTGCTTAAGATGTTTATACAAGATCTTGCACAGGATTCATTTGTAGTGATTTAAGCAAATAATTAACACTATATCATGTAATCATTCTTCAACTCTCTCAACTATGTAGACTCTATTAACCTTTCCATTCTTTTCTGCATGGCTTGGTTGATTTTAAAATGTGTACACTGCAGTAATCTTTTCAACTTCAGAGAGCAATCTTGAGAGTGGGAGTTAAAACTCTCAGTGGAGCCCTCTCTTCATTAACAAACCCCACTGAGTGATTCATACATGAGAGTGATAATTAAAAAGTGACACGTGGAATTTAGCAAAGTTTTCAGAAATGCTGCCATCCTTCCATTATGTGTGAGATTGTAAGCACATTTAATGTACATTTAAATAATTACTGAGACTGATATATTATAGACTTAAAAAATGAGGCTGTTTTAATTGAGGTTTTTAATAAGGAGAAGCTTCACAACGTGATAAAAGTTCTGCAATTGTTTATCTGCAAAATGGGCATTTGCAGGCCCATGGGAGAAGCTCCAAGCTGCACTAATCCGAAACCAAATAAGAGAGGGGAGGCATAGAAAAACTAGGAGAGGCTGACAAGTAAATATAAGCCTTCTGTTAATTAGAAAATAAATTGCATATTCTCTTGAGAACTATTAAAACAGTTTGACATTGACTTTCACAAACAGCCAAACAAGTTTATTTCCAGAATACAAAGGATGGAGTTAAGTATTGAACCAATTTACTGGCCCAAGAGGATTATGGTCAAACGTATTTACCATCAAAATGGCACCAAGCCAAATGTGCAATTAACTCTTGAGGTTGTTTTCAGCTTGATCCATTTAAAGGAGCAATGTGTAACATATGGTCAGAGTTTATGTTGAGAATGTAAAAAAAAGTGAACTAACAAATCAACATAATGTGAAAAAGTAGTTATTACTTTGTTTCAAAGACCTCTTTGTATTATGTTGCACAGATTTCCAGTGAAGTTAGCTTGCAAAGCAACTAGCTTTGTCCAGCTTGTCTCCAGCTTTTGGCCTTGATTACTCTTTGTGAAACAAACTTTATCTAAACTCGATAGAAACAAAGGAAAATGAAACTCATCTAAACCATCTTTGTTTGTCTTCCACTGTTGCAACAGCCACCACTGTCAATGTCCTGGTTTGAGCCATCTTAAATCATATTGGTACTGTAATCCTCATTGTCAAACTGGCCTCAATCGTTCTCCAAACGCTCACTCATTAGTTGCTCCAAGCTCTCATTCCTGGCAGAACGCTCAGTTAATAAGACCACTAGCTGCACAGCTAACTGAGCTAAAAAGCTAACGGCAGCTTCTTGCTAAATACAAGGAGAGCTACAGCATAGAGTATATTAACCTTTGTGGTATGCTGGCCCCCTCGTTTTTACACATTGCTCCTTTAAGCTTGATTACATTTTTATTCCTAATGTGCAACAGGTGTACTATTTCATGTGTTTTGAAGGGGTATTTGTGGCAGTGTGAAGTTAAATATACAAAAGACAAGCATTAGTTGTAACCCATGGTCTTGTACTTGGCCCCACTTTGAACAAAAATGTCCTTCTATTATGTGCCATGCACACTCAGAAAAACATTCAAAATAGAGTAATAAAGGGTGACAACACGTTGGACCTTCGCCATTATCACTGACCTCTCTAACCACAGGCCTGTGGGCTGTCCACGACTAAACACTGCAGATCTCCAGATGAAAACAAACGTCCCTCTGCAGCAGACGTAGCGTCCCTCCTGTATAAAAGATGATGATTGAATTCAGGTGTGGGAAGAGATAAGTCCTGTAAAAATGCAGTGGTGTGTGAGGTCAACTGAGGAGGCCCAACAGCTGTAGAGCAACTGGTGGAAATGTTAGACCAAAGACATCAAGAGAAAGAGAAGTGAGATTATCTTGTGATGGATTTAATTATTTTGGGGTACTGTTTGGTAAATGGAAAAAAAGGAAAGGAAAATATTAGTGGTCTTTGGCCCCAGAGCCCATCACTTACAGAATATCAGGCATCAAAAGTGGTTGCACATGGAAGAATGCAGGTTTTCGGACTAGAATGCTTTGACAGGAGAATTGGCTTATTCATGAGGAGAAGTTATCAGAGGAGATTGAAGGACAAGGTAACAATAATAGGCTGAGAAAACCATTATATAAGGCTTTGCATGGGAAAGTAAGCCGTGCTCTCCAAACAGTTACTTTGTCTACTGGGGAACTTCAAAGGAGATTAAAGAACCTCTGCAATGTTTGGTTTAATGACTTTCCAAAGTCTTAAGAATCAAATAAACAGAGTTTAAGACTAAATCCAAAAGATAAAGCATGATGCAAAAAAAATAAAGTTTATTCATTAAACCTCAGTTGGATTTGCAGTAGCTGGTAATGGAATTTAATGTTGATATCACAAAATATGGCTCAAGGATGCTTTTTGTAAAATTCTTTTACAGCTTCAAAGGAATAGTTTGACATTTCGGGAAGGAAAATTAATCATGTTTTTCAGGGAGTTCAGAGAAGATCAATAGTACTCTTATTGTTGTCCATATGAGGCTACAGCCAGTAGCCACGAGCTTATCTTAGCATACAGATTGGAGACAGCAAGCCAGGGTCTCTAGGAAATTCTGCTGCACCTTCATGGTGATGATGGAACATTTTAACCCTTTTGCACAGTTTGCACAGATAAAAAAAAACAAGATAACATTTATTAGTGAGCTTCAGAAGTGCTAGAAAGTGAATTCTGTTACCTTTGGACACAGCCAGACTGTATAAGGATGTCTTTTTACTAGGGTAAGCTAGCTGGCTGATGGCTATAGCCTTACATTTAAGGCACAAACATCAAAGTGGTATCAATCCTGTCATCTTACTCTTGTTGTAGCCAAACTAAGGTCTTTCATTCTTGACAACTGGTGTTTTAAAGGTATCCCCATTGTCACAGGTTTTCAGGGAGTACCTTTAACGCTAACTTGCATCGTTTCACTTTAGGGCAGAAAAGCACAAGACTCTCAATCCACCAGAAACCATGAAGAATTTCACAGTAACTTAAGCATGAACAGATTTATTCATTTTCTCTTCTGTTAAGTCCAGCTGGTCTCAAGGAGATCATAATTTATTCAGGAGATCATCCTTGAACATTTCCACCTGGAGTATAAAGAGGAAGAGTTGTATATTTGGCACTTTGCTCCAGGAAACCACCCTAAGCTCCTGTACAAGAACTACATATATGAATTCCTGATAATTCTCTGTAAAACGCTTAACTATTGCATGGTGATGCCAATTTTGTTTCTCTCTGAATTATGTTGTAATGTGTAAATTGTGTATTGTATGAAATCTACTAAAACTGTACGATCAAGAAACTGTAAATAAATGATTTTATGTAAACTTCTGATTCATAGTCAGTTGTAGATCATTCAGTGAAGACACAGCCAAAAAACAAAGCTTTAACAATTCCACATTTATAAATACGAAAAATGTTTCGTCTGTTGTCTATTAAATATCATACAATACTGCTATAATACAATAATTTATTTTGTAAATTGAACATTGAAAAAATAGCTCTGCATGAGTCACAGCAATAAATACAGCTTACAGCAGACAAAACAATAGCAGCTTATAAATGGCAGGTATAGTTGAAATTACAGTGAATGCAGACTGCTAGTGTTTTTAACATACCATACAGTCAAAATACATAATCCAAATGACCTAAGGAGAAAAATGCATTAAAATGAGCTAAACATATAAAATGAAAGTAAAGAATCATACAGTAAATGGCTAACATGAATGATGTCCATTTGAGAGATAAAAATGTAAGAAAGCTCTCCTGACCTGTGCAAACTTTGGAACAGTGTATTCTTTGACCTTCCTACCAACACAAAATAGCTGCATCTCCACCATGTACCTCCCCTGTCCCTCCAGGTGATGAGTTATGGACATTTTTAGCTAGTGGAATTATTATTGTAAAAAAAGTCTCTTAACAGGGGGCACAGCTGGGAGGAAAATAAGAGTTTTGAGCCACACTGTCACTGACACGCTCATGACAGGTCTATGACTCTGCCAGAAAATGGAGCTGACAGAAAATGTAGCGAGTAAATGCTCTCACCACCAACGTAAGAGAGAAAACACTTGCATTTGGGCAAACACACACACACACACACATAAACGAAACTACAAAAACATATTTTCTTGAGTCAATGGTGCATTTCAGGTCGTGAACCTTCCTTCGGCGCCTTAGTAACTGTTTCTTTTGAGTCCCATTGCATCAGTAGAAGACAAACCTGTTTGTGTACAGGCCAAGAATGGAGAGACACGCTGATGGAGACGTCTTAACGCTCAGACTGCCACCAATCGTAATAGAAGTGCCCTTTATGTGTGTTCTACTTGGTGAAACTCTATACGGGTTAAAAGACTACCCAGAAATACAAATTCTGAAAGGGAGTTTCTGCTTCGTGACATCACTGGAATAAGTATCTAAATTTATCCAAAGACGCAACACTCAACAAGAGTGACTGCTCGTCCGCACGTTTAACAATCTGAAGCCTTGTGCAATGCCTGCTTAAGACATGGAAGATGATTACTGGTAGGAATGAATATGAGACTATTTAGTTTAGGTCAATATTAGTCAAAGGAAGAAACTGTCATTACACTTCCACTATTTATGTAATTCAAATTCTTTCATTTAAAATGAGTGGAAGCTTTATACTCATAAAAGGTGACCTGTGTCATTTATTTTACTACACTGACCATCAGTGTGGACCTTAAAACTACAAACATGCCACAACTAATGACTGGAGTCCACTTGTTTAGTTTAAAAAAAATCAGGACTGTAATTATTTTTGAAACATCATGTTATTTTGGGCATATTTTATTTTAACTACATTTGCAAAGCACTGTATCAGAACAGCATTTTGCATATTTTGGAATGACTTCTTTTACCCCTGAAATGCTCCTGTGACACAAAGACTCCATTTCAAATTGCATGTGAATTCACATCCTCATTGCAGTAACAGTTTTTACGCAGTTATCATTTTGCATGTACTGAGAGTAAAACTTGAGAGCATTTTTTGAAACTAAAACACATTATTTGCACAAAAATGCAACAAAACTGGCAATAGATGGATAAAGGGGGAGTTTGAGAGCTCAGATGAAAAATCTTTGAAACATTTTCAGATACAGTTTAGTAGTTGGTTGGTTTCAACAAAATATGCAATGGCTACTGCAAATTTGACTGCTGGAACGTAAAGAAAAATCTTCAAATTCTCTTCACATATTTCAATTTGCCTTTTTTCCTTCAGAAATAATACCATCATCTTCAAGAATCCTCTTAAAAAATTAATGGGCAAAATACTTTAATGCTGTTTATTATCAAATAAGTTGGTTAAATATATTCTTCATCTGCTAAAAATGCAAAAAAAAAAATGTATGTTGCATATTTGCTTTTGCCTGGTATGTTATTAGCCTCAGCAGTGAACTATCCATGTTCAGTGTCTGTGATGAGTCTCTACCTGGAATGCCAGCAAGAAAAACTCAGAAACAATTTAATGATGTCATGTCCTCTTCAGACAGATATCGTCCTGGGTTCACTGCAATCAAAGTAGAAACGGTCTGTGAAAATGAAAGATAAGGCTTAGGAATGTTTCAGATGGCTTGAGTTTGTGGAACAAGTCTTAAAAATAGCCTGAGCCGCCTCACTACAGCAATCTCACACCAGGCTGAGGTTATTCAACTTTTCTGATATGCAGGAAAAGGCTCTAAAGAGAGACGACTGGCATGTTTCACGTACACGTTTCCATCCTCCAGCTTGACTTCATACACTTTTTGCTGTAAAAAAAAAAAAACAAAGGATACAAAGTCTTAAAAGTTGGAAGAAAGAAATCATCATGAGCTACTATGGAAGCAGCACCTGAATGTGTACAAGTACAAAGTTCACAAAGAATATAATATCACTTTCCACAAGACAAAATGTAGCAAATATTTTTGTTAGTTCAACTAGTGTTATAATAGTCTATGTTAAAACATTTTTAAAATGATTAAGGGAAAAGATTTTGAGCTGTTTATATAAGGTTTCTGTTTGAGTTGTTCACTGACGTGCATCCAAACAAAAGAATGGAGAAAGAAAAGATGTTTAAAAGAACAAAAGGGAAACAATGCTAACTCCGACTGATAAGCTTTGATTTCTCACGCCATGTCAGTCAGGGAGACGGCAAAACAAATGAGGTGAATGATTTGTCTACATTTCACTGCAAGTGTTCAGGTACCATGTGCAGTTACACAGTGAAAACACCTGCTTCTCAGGACACTGTTTGTTTTTATATGACATATATGGAGGTTGGACACATATTTAATGACAACATATTGGGTTTTGAGGAGTAATTTGTAGATATTATTCATGTTTTTCAATTATATGTATAGAACACTCAGTATTATGGTGCATTTTATACTTGGCACAAAAGATCAGATTCTGAAACAAAAAGGACACATTTACTGACTGACCTGTAAGGAGGTCCCCGACTTCCCGGTTCTGAGGTCAAAATCGTAGTCGTGCCAGGGGCAGAAGACCTGCAGGACCCCATCCGCCTCCTCGATGTCCCCCTCACACAGCGGACCGCCTGGAAGACAGGAATTTGTTAATCACACATTCTTCTTCTCAAAACAAATGACTGCTGCTGTCTGGGAAAGTATGACTGGAAAACTCGCATTAGCCCACATGATGTGTAAATGATAAATCTGTCACATGGGCGGTACCAGTCTGTCTTTTCAAGCAAGAGGGATGAATAAACCTGCATCCTGGTATAATTCAAGTCTAATCGATAGATGTATCTAGCCTACAGCCCACTACAATCCACATATTCTGTTAAATTCACTTGTAATTTTACATTCATTAAAAAGCTGGTGAATTGTGCTTGGTTTTGCTTAGAAATAAAGAGATAATGAAAGGGTTAATTTCAGCGAGTACAGATTAGGACACTGAGGTTTTACCGGAATGTGCACAGCGAGCATCCATCGCAAAAAACTCCCCCTTCACATAGAAGAGGCAGACATCAGAGCCGCGGCCGAGGGAGGAGTACATTAGACGGCAGCGCTTCGTGGAAAGCCCCGTGACCGGGCCTATGAGTCTCCATGAAACGCCTTCCGTGTTTCCCTCTTCATCTCCAGAGCCGGAAGCCATAAAGACCGGCGAAAACGAACTGCTTTCCTAATATGCGTTACTACAGGGCTCCGTTTTCCGCCGGTGCTGATGAATTTGGCTGTTCGCTCTGTGAAAATATTCCACAATAACCAGCGGGCCTGCTGGTGCACCGCGGTGCGGGCTGAGCTGCCTCCATCCGGGCAGCAGTCTGGACAGCGTCACATCGAGGGGAGCGGTGCGCCCGAGCGCGGCTGCTCTCCGTTTGAGCTGCATGTGCATGAACATTTGTCACGGATGATAAATGAACAGCGCAGATATTCAACATAACCCCTCAGATTTAATTCAGCTAGTGTTTTATCAGCTTCTACAGCAGCTCTAAAAATAATCTAATAGCACAACCAAGATATCAAACAACAGCTCTTAACATGCAAAGATCGTCATGTGGGGACTGCAGCCCCTTGAGTTTTTTTTTAATGTATGAATGGACCAAGGCAAAGTCTTTCTTTGATTATGGGTCAGTCTTTCATATAAACTGACTGTTCTTGCAGTATGTATGCAACTCTGCAAAAACGCTCGTTCTCTCAGCTTTCTTGGTGGCCCTCTTTAGTCTGCTGAGAACACTTAAATATTGTATGTAATGTAGTATTGGACTGGTTCCCGCATGGTGAGGTAAATGTGGAACATTATTTTTTATGCACTGTGCAAATAGTTCAAAATTATTCCTCGATGATCAGTTATAAAGCCTGTTATTGTTCTTTCATGGCAGACCTCATTCTGTGCTGTTTTCCAGACAGGTATTTGGCTGATTTCTTCTGGTCCAGTTTTCCACACAGCAGTTTATGTTGCATTATTACAAATTGTTTGTGAGCTCTGGGTCTCCTTCGGTGTTTTGAGTTGTTTCTGTGTTTCAGCTGTGTGATTTTTCTACTTGCTGCTTTATCAATTGAAATTTGGTTGAAAAGATAAAGCATAACCTCAAGGATATACATCTTCAACAGGATGTCCAACTTTTGTCAGTCAGTTTAACATCAATGAGGCCTTTTATATGTGTGGATAAGCCAGCCATCTGTTTAGGATTGAAAAAAGATTAATGACTCATAATTATCAGCAGTGTATAAAACCAACCTTTCCAAACATTAAAGTGAGCTTTGTGCCACCTACAAATTTTTCCAGTCGGCTAAGTGCAAAAAATAAAAAAATACATTGATGATCATCTGTATTTCTTCAACTTTCATCCACTTTGTCTCCATCGCTTTATTGTGCCAGTACTAATGTTGCTGGCAGTTCACCCTGCAAGTAATGTGAGTTACTGTCTAGACTGGAGTGATGCATAACAGAGGCCACTTGTTCTGATTCCTAACTTTGAGAAACTGACGCATGTAAAGCTGCAGCGTGAGCGCAAAGGAGAGCTGTAATGCTGTGAAAATGTGTGACAGGCAGGAAAGAAAGAATGCTACTGCATCTTGTCAAAAGTTGAAACTCTGAAAGAGTTAGCGTGAAGTAAAATCATTGAAAAATAAGGAAAACCAGCATGAGGAAACCAGAGACAAGTGGCGGACTTCTGGAATATGTTGTGTTTAAGCTAAGCTGCAAGAAAGGTTACTGTTATTATAATTGTTCTCCAAAGTCTTCACATGTAACTTTCAGAACCTAAAATGTAAATGTATTTCAAGTGAATGCCGAGACCGTAAAAGACTTTACATGCAGGCACTTTGGATTGAAACATAAATGTTAGTGGCCAGCATGTCATGTTCTACTGATGTAATCTTACGTCATAATAAGTTATCTTACAGAATCATAATCTTTGTGATGTTTTGAGGGGAGATTTCCCATGGTTACCTTTATGTGTTGACACTTTTTTTCTGCTCTTATCATTTCTCAGCATCAACACTGTACAACAGAGATATTTGATTATATAGTGCTGATTACCTCAATATACACATTACTTTCAGTGAGTAATGTCAGTGTCCTGAGGACACAAGGAACCAGAGCAGTGCGTTCTTCGTTCTGTCTCTACATGTAGCGCTAATGCTTAAACAGATAGAGGACCAAATTAGTTTACCATAATATTGTACCCATCGCTAAATGACAGCTGCTGGACCTGAAAAAAAAAGAAAATACTCACTTTCATTTAAATTCAATGAGGATATAACAGCATGAGAATATTTTGTTGTGCTGATTAGCACAGTTAGACTTAAATCTTGCAGCCACCATGCTCATACAGCACGATTACATTGGAAAATCACCAAAGGTGTTTATTTGCAACATTGCTGCCAAATATTACTTGTAAGAGGGTGGAGTCCCAGGATTATGAAATGGGAGGATTTCTGCCAAACAAGCTGTACAGTGAAGTTGACAGTCTGCAGGTCTGAGGTGGCACTGACAAACTGACAGTCATTACCAACAGCTCTGCTTTGGCACGCTGAGAGGTGAGAAAACTACTAGG
>JAPZDY010000021.1:20260367-20291399 GCA_029783645.1 Ctenochaetus hawaiiensis | reverse complement strand
CAGAGAGGGGGGAGAGAGAGAGAGAGAGAGAGAGAGAGAGAGAGAGAAAGAGAGAGAGAGAGTAAGATGCTGCGATGTGGATAAGATGTCCTTTGGATGCATCCCATGTTTTCCAGCACGTCCAAGGAGGCAGAGATTGATCCTGTGCTCCCCTGTTCACCAGAATGGTGTTGCGGGCTGAACACTCAAGGCTAAGCCGCCCATTAACGAGCCAATAATTTGTGTCATTATGTGAGGACTGCAGCTGGTGCCACTGATGCACTGCTTCTCACATGTCAGGTCTGAAGACTGAAAAGAGTCTTATAGCACTGCTCATTATAAAGCCAGCCTCTCATCCGCGCTTCCATCCTTTGTCTTGGAAGCGTGCGTGGCAGAAAAGGCTTGGCCTGGATAGCTTATTTATTTCCTCCCCAGCACCCTTTTTGAAACACAGCATGCTCAATATAAAATCAATGCATTAAGTGTTCTCGAGTATGCAGAGTGACGTGCTGCCATTCCCACTCTTTGCCTTTAGCTGTGATTACAGCTAATTTGAATGATTGAAATGCTTCCATAGTGGAGCTGGAGTGAGTGAAGTGACGGGCTCACACAGATGAAGGGGGAGGAGGCGAGAAAGGCTTGGCTCTACTCCAGGTGGAGGAGGTGAGTCATTCCCCACACGGATAGACAGTCTATCAGCGTGTGTGTTTGTGTGTGCGCGTATGTGTCTATGTGTATGTTTCCCAAATTGTTGCTGAGAGAGAGAGAGAGAGAGAAAAAAAATTGTGCTGTGGGCAACAGAGTGATGAAGAATGAATATCACTGTATGCATTGTGCATTTCTATGTGTTTGTTTGTTTGTGATTTTGTGTGGCGATTACAGTGGGTATTTGTGGATAATCTGTGTGTTCTGCACATGAGGAGTGACTCTGTCTTTGGTCTTTAGGCCAGCTGACTCCTATTCCCAAGGTGGGCGTATGATTCACATGGCTCAGAATCAAACAAAATAAGGGCAAAAAGGAGTTTAAGTAGACAAATCAAATTATTCAATGTTTTCTGTTAAGTTTTTCTGTATGTGTTACATTTTATATCTGCATTTTTTAATTTAACCTATTTCATTTTCAAAAACACACACACATTCAGTCCTAGGATGTGCACTATTATTGCAATTTTGCACATTTATATTAATCATTTATGTATGCAAAACATTGTGCTTATTTCTGGTTTATGTGTCAGTGCTGCAGATGCTTTTTTTGGGGCCACCTGATTCTACCGCCATAGGTGGGCGTCAGATTCATGTGGTCTTTGCATGAAGTTAAATGAGGACAGATAGAAGTTTCAGTGGCAGGTCCTCTCACATTCTTCTTATCTGAAAATGAGATCACATGCTCGGGGTACCACGTGTGTCATATTTTTATTTCCACTTCATCTCACAAGGATGGTCCCTTGAGGTTAAGACCTCTTTTTTTTTTTTTAAGAGTCGCGGACATAGTGGCAGATTAGTTGGATCTAGAGCAACGCGAAACATATTGAAACACAAAAACACACCGCTCAGCATACAAACACCCACCCACAGTAAACGTTTCGCTGCGCACAAGTTTCTCATTGTTCCATTTGCTTTTGAGAGACACGCTTGCTCCTCATCAGATAGTACAAACACAGATCTTGCTATATTCATAAGGTATTTCAGGATGACTACGAGCAAGTTGTTGGTTACTTGTCATCCATCAAGGGAGGGGTGTATACAAAGAGGACATTCTGTTCTAGACAAAGCAAGCAAGCAGCCATACAACTCTGCTGCCTTCTTCCACCCCCGCCTGCCCATGCACCTCAGCCCACTAGCCTGTCTCTTCCTAACAACTCTGCCAGACTCTGTCTCTCCTTCTATCTGTCTGTGTCTGTCGGTCCTTCCATCTGTCTGTCTGTCTGTCTGTCTGTCCATCCATCCATCTATCTATCTATCTATCTATCCAGCCATCTATCTGTCTAGTTATCGCCTCCACCAACGCCATTGAGGAAGCACAAATAAAAAGTTGTTGTCATGGAAACCTGCCGTGCCTTTCCTCTTCTCCCCTCATCACCCCCTCAGCACACTCAAACTTGTAGACACACACGCACGCGCACACACACACACACACACACAATATCTCACATCTCTTCTACAAACACTCAAGCGACATGGATGACTCTGAGAGGCAGTGCAGGAAAAAAAGACGTCCAACTTTTGTGAAGACTGACTGAGTGTGAATGCAGAGAAGCAAGATGAGAGATACGAGAAATTGTAAGAGGAGTAAACTGCTACATCGCAGCCTAATCACACAGTATATGGAGTTTTTACCAAATCATAAAATCACCTCCGACATTTTCATGAAACCATCTGAACAGCATCTACGAAACAAAAATGCATTGATGCAAATGACAAAATCAGCTAAACTTTTTCCAAAAAACATGAATTTCCATCTCAAATAAAGAAGATTTTTGCATGTGTACCTGTTTCTTGTTGTTGCTTTCGGGCTGTAAACTAGAGCTATGATTAATGTCTTTTGTATTATTTATGTTATGATGCATTTTTCACAGGTGTTTTTCCTTTTGTCAGTGGGAATATACATTCCAGTCACATCACAGGTTAGCAGAACATTCATATGACAGTATCTCTCAGTTGTTGTGTATACTAATAGCAACCAATTGACACACATTTAAAAACTAAGACTCAGTGGTCACACCTCTTAGCTAAGGCTTACAACCACATTAAACAAAACACTGAAATGGACGAACAGGAACGGACATCCTCTGGTTGGTCAGCCAGTTGAATGCATTTCTAAGCTTGAGGATTAACTGGTTGACGGCTTCTCCTTCTGCTGCAGCTGTTGTTCTTGTTCTTGCGTCGGTCCCTGTGGTGACAACGTGGTCAACGTGGAAGACAGCTTTGCTTGCCATCCCCCAGGAAAGCACACACACACACACACACATGCGCATTAACACACAAACAGCGAGGCAGGTTGCCGTGGGTGTGTCCCCAGCTGCTTGTAGGGCTGACGCACTTCCACTACGCCCCCTATGCATGCACCCGTTGGGGGGGGGGCGGGCACATGTCCCACAGGTCTCCATTCATTCAAGGTGAGGCGCAGATGACATGACAAGTAGCTACCATGACAACGGTTGGTTGGGTAAAGCCGTGCGGCATGAGCCTACATGTTGGCTGATAATGAAATCGCCCCTCCTTTCTTTCTCCTCCTCTCCCTCTTCCACTGGAACAACAGAAGACAAGCTAACTGTCCATAGTCCTCTACCATCGTACCCACTTTTCATGATTCCTTTGTTAGGTTTTAACCAGCCTATGCTGATTTGTGATGTGGGTGTTGAGAACATGTGTATTCTGGTCAGGTGTCGACCCTCAGTCAATATATAATCAAGTCACTGGAGGTGATTGTTCAGGCGCTAATTGCTTCACCTGAAATGTGGTTTCTACCCTGCTAACTGGCAATTTTGGGGGTTGGGTTTAGTGCATTGTTGCTTTCAGGATCAGTCTCAGTGTAATTCAAGTGTTAGCTTGCCAAGGAGTGATGAGCCTGCACTTCCCAACTCTGTCCTGAAGTGATCCATTGAGCATGATTGGCATGTGGGGAGAGAGAATAAGCCAAAAGAAAACAGTAGAACAAAGTGTTTGTCAAATTACTCTATCATCCCTCAAACAGCTAATGTGCTTGATATGATAATTATGTTTATTTATTTCCCAGCTACTTGTTACACTAATTAGACTTTAACAAGCTTATTAGGCAGAGGTCTGCAAGAGAGAGACACTTTGTTGTCGTATTCATGTTCTGAGAGGTTTTTCCCTTCTTCTTTTAAAATCAATTCAACAGCGACAGAAATGCATATGTGCTTATACCCACATACTTATCTATTTATAGTCCATGTACAAATCAGAATGGATGATTTTAATCAGACTTGACCACCTTCACTTCATGAATAACTAATTTTTTTTTTAAATCCTCTTTTGTATATGATGATGGAGTGTTTATAAACCCTCATCTGCAAATCATTGTGTCCCACTCCTTCCAGGTCATTCACCCTGCTCTAAATATTGTACTCAGACAAACTGCCACTGCAACAGGCTGTAGATGGGAAGATACATTGCTGGTGACATTTAAAAGGAGTCACTACCCCCTCATCTGCCCGTCCATTGTCAGCATCCTCCGTGGCCTATAATGAGAGTGTGCACGCCCAGGCCATTATAAATAGTCCATGTCCTGGTTAAATGCAACACCTCTCTTCGGGTGCTATTTGGGCTTCATGATTCACTGTGATTCATGCCAGTGTGTGTTCTCTCTGTTCTCACAGATGAGTTGGATGACCGGGGGGAGGAGATAAGGACTGCAACATGGATCATGGGCATGTGTGTGTGTGTGTGTGTATGTGTATATATATGTGTGTGTGTGTGTGTAGGCTGTGCCACATGGTTAAGTGGTAAATTGAACAAAGAGAGAAAGAGATGGAGAGATTGAAAGTGCCCAGCTGAAGTGCTAAATTTGTCAGCCCACTTTGAGCCCACTTTCAGAAAAATCAGGCCTACTTGAAGGAGGGAGAAAAGAGCGAACAGAAATGAATAAAAATTTCCTATACAATGAACTGCAATGGTACATCTGTGATAGGAGTGCCTCTGAGTGTGTGTGTGTGTGTGTGTGTGTTATTCACGTGCAGGGGCTGGTGCAGCTACTTAAAGAATGGGCAATCTTGTTATCACGCTGCTGGTATTTTCCTACTGTGCATGCATAATGTACATTACCTCCTCATTGGCTGTGATAGACATCATGACTGAGTGATGGACACCTATTTAATTGAACCCTGCTGTGTGATGTCTATGCACCAGCAAGGTAGGAGGGAGAGGGAAGAGCTAATGGATTAGTATGAAAGCTAGCCATGAGGACAAATACTGCACTGAACACTTTATGCAACCTAATATGCTGCCTGCTTGTTTAGCTACTAATTATTTACACTGATATCACTTGGCATCAGCTGCTGGGTCTGCATGCATGTGTGTGCATGCATGCGTGTGTCCACGTCCATGTGCTCGTCTGTGATTTCTAGTGCACATCAGCTCCCAGTGGCCATGTGGGTGTGTGGTGGGTAGCTCAGAGTTACATTAATAGCCAAAGGGCAGGCAGGCAGGGAGGGAGGACATAGACAGGAAGGGGAAATACAGTTTGCTGGTCGCCCACCACTTCCTGTGTGTCTCCTACACTCGCAGCCCACGGACCAGAGCCGCTTCTAAAACCAGTTTGTTTGCTTGCAGTGTGACAGAGATAAGACAGAACCAAAGGTAAACATGACAACAGAAGGGCGAGGAATGGCAATAACAAAGTAGTGATAGGTTTGTCACCATGCGAAGGTTATGCAAGCTTGCCAACACCGCCCTACCCTCTCATTTTCTGACTTGCCAAGTGTGTAAAGAGAGGCAATCAAGTGTTGCATGACAAAAGCAGCAGCAGATAACAGATCTCTCCTATTTAGCTTCATCTTATCACTGCAGGATCAAAGTCCAGTATTAATAATCATGGTCCAAATTTCAATAAAACTTCAACCTAGTTTCGCTGTAAAACTGAAAGTGTGGCTGTGTAACAAAGTGTAACAAAGCTGACACAAATTATTTAGAGATAACCAGGAGGGTTGCAGGATCAAGACATGTCCAGCAGAGGTCCTTCTCTCATTAAGTGTTGTAAGTGGCGGTCTGTGTCTTGAAGTGGGGAACAGCAGTGAATTGGTGTTGAAGGTAAACCACAACAATTCAGGGAGACCAGTATTTCAGCTCTAACAATACAACAAGGAATCGGATACCGACACGATCGTAGCAAACAAAGTTTCGTCTTAAATGGTAAGAATCTGAGTCTTAAATCTGACTATTCCAAGCACATTTTTGACCTTTCACCCCTCTCAAGGGGCTCTACACCACCAGGCAGTCACCCGCCACTGCTGACAGTTTGGACTGGCCGATAAGAAGCCCTTGGTTAGCACACATACTGTGCTCTGGTAAGAGGCAAACCCCCTGCCCTTCTGGGATCCCACATCCCCATTGAACTTTCCACCCACTCACCAAGGAATGCGCAAAGAGGGAGGGAAAGAGGGGGCTGCAAGAGGCAGAGATGGGGGATGTAAAAGAGAGGGGAGGGACGGGGGGGGAATGAAGAAAGAAGTCAAAAGATGAGGAAACACTGAACACAATGAATTTTCAAATACAGAAATAATAAATTGCCCTCATGATAATACTCAGTCTTCTCATCAAACTGTTTATGTGGTAATTAGTTAATATGAGAATGGGGACAGGAACGCGACGACAAAGCCAGCGATGACACATCGTGAGGGTCCACATTGCAGAGGGGGCCTTTAAAAGGAGGGGGGGGCCTGCATGGCTGAAGGTTTTTCCGCTTTGTCTTAAACAGGTGAGGACTGACATGGACAAGAAAGGGCATGGGAACAAGACAATGACAGCCACGCATGGGCACATGCACACACACGTGCACACAAAGTGCACATGGAGACACGTGAAAACGCACCAACCTATATATATAATTATCTAATGACGTGGTTTTATGTGTCAGTGTCTCTATAATTACTACCATTTGTTCCACATAATATATTGTGTGTATGAGTGTGTGTTCTTTGTGTGTGTTTGTAAGTTAGAATTAGTCAGACAGAGAGTCACTTCATTGGCCAAGTATGTGTACGCATACAAGGGATTTGACTTAGGTTGTTAATTTTTCTCGATATACAAAACACAGAAATGAGAACAAGGACAACAAATACTGAACATATAAAGTTAAGGAGAGTAAAAAAGGTCAGATCAGGGCTGTAAAGTACATTAGTATGTATAAAAGATAAGTGTATACATATTAAAATCACAAATTATATAAAATAATCTTTTTTGTGTCAAATATTTTAAGTTGAAAGCTACGCAAATAGTGCAAAAACATACATATATTGAATTTATATGTCTACATGGATTGGATCATTATTTACTGTGTGAATTTATACATTTCTATTTACATTATATATTATAAACGTATGTGTTAAAAACAGAATTTCAAATTGTAAAAAACAAAATTTGCAATATTAGCGTAAGTAGGTGTTTTGGTGTTGGAGGGTTATTGACACTGTTTTGTTTTTGTCCCAACAGTAAAAACCTGTTTGTCCCACATGACATCACAAGCCCCGAGGTGCTTGTTTCATTTGTTTTTTTGCCACCAGAGTCTTGTCAACAACTTGCTCATGCCTCTCTCCATCCCTTTTCTCTCTTTTCCCTCAGACTTTCTCAGAGGACCTTAGCTCTGATGAAAGCAGGTGCCTTGGTACGCCTCTCATTGAATTAGGAATTCCACAGCGTAAAGTGGCAGCATTGTTGATGAAAGGTTAGAGCTGTTTCAAATTCTCCCCCTAAATGAAAAGGCCCTCTCTCCAGCGGTTGTACAAAAAGAGGGATGACATTTTGGTTGCATCAGCTGTATATCTAAAGTGTCTGCAGCAAAATGCCAAAACGATCAAAGCCAAATAGGGAGGATAATACACACAGAGAGCACCTAGGCGCTCTTTGTTAGGTTATCTACCCACAGACCTTAGTCAGACCTCATAAAAAGTCATTACGCCCCTCAGTGATAATTCTGTGAATACCCCCCCATTTATGATAAACATTTACATGGTGGCAGTGAAAGGAATTTATCAGGTCTTTACATTAGGGATTAGATTCGGTGTTTGAATTAGTGTCTGTTCAAGGGCAGAAAGGATTGGAAACTCAGTGGGAGGAACATGAAGAGATTTCATAAGAGGAGGCAGGTGGTGGTGACATGAGGCATTAAAGGCTCCCTCTCTTTCTTTGGGATCACTCTCTGCATCTTTCTCTTTCTATCTTTTTCTTCTCGTGCCTGCCTCCACACACACACACCTATGTGACATACTGCAGATGTGAATGGACATCTTCAGTTTGAGGTGAAGGCTGGAGGAGATGGAAGGAAAATGCTGCCTTTTTTTTTAAGAAAAAGGTGCTGCAAAAGCGGAGGATGTGAGTGTCTGGATCGTTGGCCTTCATTGTCGCTGCCTCGTGTTTAGGTCGGCCATGTTCACGTCACCATCTTTCCGTTCCATCGTCATAAAGAGCAGCACGCTCTCCGTTCGGACATGCTATCTGCTTACTTCACCAAATTCGCGGCCGTTCTGGAAACACAGACACTCTGTGTCCCACTGTGGGCTCAAGCACTTCATGTTTGCTCCGCTATTCAGCGAGTGGCATCCCACAAAAGGGAGTCATCAGGCCAGAGGTTCGGCCGTATATAAGGATTATCAAAGGAACATGATGTCGAAAGGTAAACTTCCACTCCGCGCCCGCCCAACAGGCAGACGGAGCTGGGAGGCAGCGCAAACAGAATGGATGTATTTGCTTTTCATGTGAAAATCAATGGGCCCAGACAGATGGCGGTTTGTTTCCTCACTATTTACCCCCCGGCTCCTTGACAAATGTCCTCACCGCCCCTCCTGGGCTGACGGTGCACAGGTAAGCAGAAAGCCATCCCTATCCCTTTCCCAGCCCCAAATGGATGACAGATGTGGCAGCTACCGCCCTATTTCTTTCTCCCTCGAAACCTCCATCTATTCTTTGCTGTTGACCTAGCTACGGCAAACAGCCTTGAACCAGTTTCAGTGGGAAAGCTTTATTTGTTTCATAAATGACTCCATCAGATAAAACATCTTTATCTTCGTTTTTATCAGAAATATTGGCCACCTAACACTTTAAAAAGCCAACTGGAATTATTCTGCTATCAAGAAACACAAGGCTTTTATTCATACAGTATGGTGCGGTGAGTCATGTTGTGGAACAGGAGACAGACAGCGTCTATGGTCTGTTACAACCAAAGATAGATAGTGACAAATACGTGGATGAACACTTCATGCCAGCCATGCCTGGAGTGTCGGAGCTCAGAGGAACCAGTCAACTTGACCAGGCTCATGTGAAAGCAGCAGACAAATGAAGCATTTTTTTTCTTTTTTTTGATGAAACATACAGAGGATACCTCTTGTTTGACTCAGAGATATTAGAACAAAGTGACTGTGTATTCATGTAAGAACCATAACATCTCTTGTTGATTCGAGGCACGCCCACTCTGAAGCCATTTTTTTCCCCGGACACAAATTTACACTTTGCTTTTACTGGAATCTGTTTCAACTGAGACTGTCTGTGAATATTTTTTTTTTTTCTTGATCTCAGTCATTACAAACTCCAACTCTAGAGGCAGGATCCTCGCTGGAATCAGCCTGAGGTCTGCACTGCTGAATCTGTGGGTTTTAATAGAGCCTCATGTGGAATCAGACTTTCCTTCTGCCGCTTATATTTTTAGTCAGACACTGGTTCTTTTGCTCGAGTACACCAAGATATGACAGAAGTTCTTTTTTTCTGGGACTTTTTTTTTTTTTTAATAGTGACATGATTCACATTCACATGCAGACTTCTGATCACACAAAGCTGCAGCTTGTAACAGGGGATGCTCGCTCCCTCTTTATTTCTCCCTATTTTGCAAAGCGAAGGAGGGGTGAGAAATGTAGAGGGGGCTGGGTGCGGGTGAAAGTCAGCATTCCAGCTAGACCAGAGCGGAGCAGAGGTCGTTCTGTTAGAGAGCATGGGTGGAGGTGTGGGTGTTGCGGTGGCGGTAGTGCAGGGGCGTAGCAGAGTAAAGAGCAAAGAGTTCCTGATTCCACAGCCCTGAGCTCACCACCTTTGCGCCTGCCGCCAGCCACTCCTTTTCTCCTTCACACCATCCTCTTCCTTCTCCTCCCAAATCCCCCCTCCCGACACCACCCCCCCTCCTCCACCATGTCTCACCATCTGAGGTGTTAACTCCTTGTTGGGCAGTTCCAGAGCCACTGGCATCCACGCCGGTTTTCCTGGAAGCTTTGGGAAGAGACTGGCGCGCGCTGCTATGGATCCTTACTGGAAGTGAAGCCGTGTGTGCTGGTAAAGTCGAAATGATTCACTGCGCAAATGTTTTTATCCATTTGCAGCACCACATAATCCGCCTAGCAATTAACTGTGACCTGGCAGGATGGACGTGTCAGCACACACACACACACACACACGCACACGCGCATGCACACACACCCACAGATACAGTGTGGGATCAATCAGCGAGGGAAGGAGCAACACAAGATGAAACAGGGTAGACTGAGGAGGAGCCCGGGATTGGTCACGCCTGTGTTTAACCCATAAACACTGGGTTTAGTCAAGCTATGCTAATTCATGAATGTTGGCTATATGAGCATTAAAGACAATAGCAGATTAGCGATAAAGCCAACTGTTACTGTGTCATCCCATTGAATATCTAATGCTTTGTCCACAATGGAGCATTATTTTAGCAAATAATAAGACTCATTAAGCCAGACTGACAGGTGAATACAAGAATAGCACAGGACAAGAGACGGTGACACACATTCAGTACAGTGTGTCATGGAGGAGAATTAACAACCTAATATGGATGGGCTAAGGAGAGGAGGAGGAGGAGGACGGGGTGGGAGCGTCTTACACAACACGTTACCTGGAATGGACTGGGTAGGGCTCCGAAGGTGAGCGCGATCACTCTGCGCCTCTTGCTTTCAACATGACAAACAAGCACGTGTGTGCATGGTTGTGTGAGCGTGGCATTACACAATTCAAGCCGTAGACGGTGACATTTGAATGCGCTGATTGTCCTTTAGTAGGCTACGCACAGGTGACACGTATGTGGTGGAAAGAGATGACCTTATGATAGATCAGATGTTAATGCTCCCTCCTGTTGACTCCCTCTTTGCTTCACCCTCAGTCTCAAGCCCTGTCCTTTGTCTTGTTCTACCCCACCTCCCCACCCACGCTACCTTGTTTTTCTCTCATACGCTCTTTAATAAAATAAACATAGCTCACATGGCCACTTATTGTCCTCTGGCCACCAGAGCTATAAAAAGATCCACTCGGCTGCATGTATTTGTCAATGAATCTGGACTGTGCCTCCCCTGCTTTCACTCTGCAGGATCAGGTGGTATATGATTAAGGACGCTATTACAGTTAGGCAGCTCTTGACTTTACTGCGTGACCTCTGCTGGCATAATGTACTCTAATGTGTTTGAGTTCCATTTGAACTTCCAACTATCCTGCCATGCCGAGCATGAGGATGAAAAATGTCCACCTAACATGTGCAAGTGTAATTAGCGGAGAAAAAGCCAAAGGGTACTTGAATGTTA
Organism: Ctenochaetus hawaiiensis; assembly: GCA_029783645.1. Taxonomy (NCBI): domain Eukaryota; kingdom Metazoa; phylum Chordata; class Actinopteri; order Acanthuriformes; family Acanthuridae; genus Ctenochaetus; species Ctenochaetus hawaiiensis. Next base: position 20,280,171 of record JAPZDY010000021.1, on the reverse strand, counting down.
AGGCATAAAACATGGCACGCTTGTGTTGCTTGGTTATAATGATGCACTACTTTCTATTTCTAAACTTGCTATTTATGTCATGATGTTGTTTGCTCTTACTTTCATTAATTTTCCTTGGTAAGAGAGAGAGAGAAAGAGAGAGAGAGAAGCTGGTTGATGAACTTGGTTTCTGTGCATCTGAGTGTGTTTCTCCGCTGTCGGGTTTGCGTTGCTGCGGTCCACACACAGAAGAGAGGATGTCAATGTAAACACAGTCAGTCAGCGTAAAGGAATGTGTGAGGCACGCAAAAAAACCCTGGGGACAAAGTCCAGAGGAGGAGGAAGGGAGGGGTGAAGAAAGGAAGGAAAGAGAGGGGGAGGAAAATGGAACGGAGAAGAAAATGGGGAAGGAGAAAATTAGGTGATGAAGAGCAGAGGGAGGAAGCATGAAACGATGTGAGGAGTTGAGAAAAAGAGTGGGAGAGGAAACAGATTTTTTTTTTGGGACGAAGGAGGGGGAAGTGAAAATATTAAAGGAAGAGAAGAAAGAGGACGAAAAGATGGAGATGAAAACATGAGGAGGACAGAGTCGAAGGGAGAGGGATAGAGGCCAGAGGAGTGGGAGTACATGGAGAGGGAGCAAAACAGGAGGGGAGGGACCTCACCCTCCAGGCAGATAGATGGAAAGAGGGAAGATGAGGAGGAGGAGGAGGAGTGGTGAGATAGGAGAAAGAGAGGGTGAGAGTAGGAGGGAGGGTGGGTGAAGTGCAGAGGTGGGTGTAGATCATTCATTCAGAGTCGGGTGGCGTGAGGACGGGAAAAGCCATGAGCAACTTCAAAGGCAGTGGGAGGCCTTGACAGAGAGAAGGGTTAGAGTTCTGTAATCCAAAGAGAGGTTAGAGGCCTGCAACTCCGGTTCCTGGTGCTGCTGAAACTAATTTAGCCAGCGGGCCCCAGAGGCCCTTGAGAGGGGCCAGGTCGTAACCAGAGGAGCTGCGAGTGACAAAGTGCAGGGGACTGGAAGCAGAAAAAGGCTCGAACACACTCGATGGGGGAGAATACTTTAAGTGGCCCTCGCTGGTTTACAGCACATATACAACACAGATTTGTCATGTACAAACACATACATGTTTTTATTAACAGATGAAAAAATGTGCAGGATCATACATATTAATATTAACAGATGTTTTTTTTCCCCCTCAAGGGGAAACTGAGTCTGTTGTTAATAATGCAACGTATTTGTTATCAGCGTTTTCTTGATCTACACCGAGACCTACATATTACAATGTTACATTTGTGCCTCTGTGAGAAGAAATGTTTGGGTGTGTTACACCATCGCACGGCCTCTGCACTGAGATCAAAAATGATCGAAACAGATGCCTCTCCATCCTAACTCAGCCTAATTGACATGAGGCAGAGAAAGGGAGGGGCGCGTCACATTTCAAATCATCCAGCAACACACCATTCACATTAAGGAAAAGTTGAGGTTTTATGTTCAAGCAATTATGTTTTACAATCACCCACACTGAATTCCTTCTTTGCTGACACATATGGAATTACTGTACTGGCTCGGAACCACCCAAAATGACAGAAAACCGTAAAATACGAGGAGGCTCTGTGAAAGGAGACACTCATGTGACGAAGCTTCGGTGCCCGGCGCAAAGCCTTTTCAAAGGGCTGAATGTCAACTGCAGAGTCCAAGTGTAGTCACATTGAATAAGAACATCAACAGCCACAGCCTACATATTAAGAGCACAAAAAGCATTTGACATCTGGCAAGAACTCTATACTGAAATGTGTGTGGGTGTGTAGAGTAAATGCATACATACATTCCCTTTATGTGTTTAATGATGTGTGTGCTCTTTCAGTGTACACCTATGTGTGAGTTTGTTTCAGTGTGTGTGAGTGTGCGTATGCGTGTGTGTGTGTGTGCATGACGGGAAGCCACGGCGAATGAGTCACGCCGTATTAATCATACAGAAATGCTCGGATCTCATTCAAATCAGTGCCTGACCACCCATTCGAAAAACTGACCATATACTGTGTGTAAATGTAAACAGGCTGGAGACCGAGCGCACCGCACGAAGATAATAAAACCAAGACAAAAAAGGGATGTAATGAGTTGACTCACAGGGGTAGTCACAGGAAAATTGGCTGTATGGTGTCTTAAAGTGGAAAAAAAAGGGATTATCAACAAGGTAGGCAGCAAAGAGGATGTGGGTGTCTGGAGTTTTGTGGAATAAGAACACAGGAAGCACAATTAAAAGCTGCAGGTAAGTGCTCAGAGCTATGCGAGATTGTAGGTGTGCCTGTATGAGCAAGTAAGAAAGCGTGTTTGCAGCGTATGAGTCTTTGTGTGTGAAATCATGTGTGCAATCATGTGTGCGTGAGTGTGCGAGTGTGGGCTGCTGGCCCCTCTGCTCTGTGTGGGCTTTGGGTGTTGGTTTGATTATAGTGTCTTTGAGCCAGGAACTTTAAGCCCTTCTGTCTGTCACAACTGTGAGCAAAAGCACAGCAGACACACTGTAAGTCATTCAGAGGCGTTTCAACTCAAGCTTACAAAATGTAAGCTTTTTACAAATAAATGCTCATACACAACAGTGTCTTATTTAATGGAGCTGTGTGCTTATTTATCCTAAATGTTTTCAACAAAATTCAAACTCAGAGAAATCTGCATTTTTTTCAGGGCAGTGGTGCGTTTCATTTTGTCACCTGTCTCTAACCTCCAGGGTAACACCAGTCAGAAAATGAGGAAGGAAGTCGACAAACGTGACTAAAATGTAACATAAATAAAACTTCAATGCGTTACTCCATCTGTGAACATTTCTGCATGAGTCAGTCAGATAGACTTCCATCCACGACCGCGGCTGATTAACAGTGAAATAAACAAATCCCATGATCTCAGGCCACTTCATGAACGTCCTCGAGCTGCCTCCTTTGTTTTCACTGTTTTCACTTAAAGAGCTCCATTGGCAGAAATGACAAATTAGAGGCCTACATCTGAATGTAAGACACATTTCTGTCCTGAAATGAGAGTAAGCCAAACTTTTGATGAATTATAAGGCCAAATTCTATTTGAAGTCTTATTTCCCTGTAAACCAAGTAGTTAAATAAGCTGAAATTCAGAGAACATTTATGCTTAGATTTTTTGTAGTTTGAAGAGTCACTTCTTCATTTCGCATACAGTCAAAGAGCTGCAGCTACTCCTGTTTGAGTCACTGTGCTCCAGCTTTGGCACAAAGACATCATGTGAAACTGCAGCCAGGGCAGTGGGGTGAAAACTGAATTCAACTCTAATCTTCATTACAGCTTGCAAAGTTGTCCTTATTGTTAAAAAATGCATTAAATAAGGCAAGTTTCTGTCATATGTGTTTTCTACAAACTATAAAGTAGAAGAGTTTAGAGTTAAACTCTTAACAGTACATTCATCCATCCAACATATTATTTTAAGTCAGAAGATGTTTCTGAAGTTTTTTGAAGTCGTGTGAATACAGAAAGATTGAATTTGAATTTAATACTTAAAATAAATAAAACTCAAAAAGATTATGGATACCACATGTTTTGTGTATGATGTGCACAAAGATATGAGGAGTACAAAGTAATGCAATCACACAAGTGTGAGCACACACACATACATTTTCTTTCACCTCCTGTTGTGATGGTGATTACATTCTCACAGGTAGAATGGGTAACTACAAACATGTTCATACATGTTTGATTAACATCAGTGATGCTGTTTTGGTACCTTCAATCTGAACACATGTACAACCTCTTTTTATAGAAACATGAAAGAACATGATGCAAAGAACATCAGGCTCATTGCTGCAGTAAAATACTTGTTATTTTCAAGTTTCAGATTTCACTTAGATGCTTGAAATGCTGCAACATTATTCTTTAAAAAACTGAGAATTGCAGCTAGAGTTTCAGTCCTCTATTAAAAAAATAAAAAGGTAAAAAAAACCACATGCATCTTCCAAACATGAAGTCTTTTCCTTGCAACATGCTGCATGCATTTTCATGTAAACAGTACTGTACAGTGAAGACAAGCCAAGATCAAAGGCCCACTGACTCATGACAACACGTTTAACCACACGGGGGTTGGCTCAGGTGTCATCTTAAGACCTACATGCTAAGTAAGCAAATGTTGGTCCCCAAAGTATTGAAAGAGCAAGAGCCAAGAACAAAACACACATGCATAAGAAACAGAGTAAGCTTATATTAAGATTAAATCCCACCTGAAATTAAAATGCATTATTTGCCCACTGCAGTACCATGAGCTCTGAAAATCACTCCTGTATATCGCACTACGGGGAAGTGGGGAAGATATATTTTTTAGTAGTTCCATGATGGCGCCTCATAGTTTTGCATAAAGTAGTGCATTATATTGTAGAAGATGTGGATTACAAAAGTAAGTCTTTTAATCATTATGATGCAAAATATTAACCAAATCCAACACAAAAACCTTGCAAAACAGCTAGAGAGGTATTTCTTCTGTGCCATATGTATCATTTGAATCACTGAAACAGTCTGTGACACAGGAGATTTAGAATCAAAACAACAAATAAAATCGAAAACCCATCATATCTTGAAAAGACTGACATGTCTCAATATAACCAGACTGGTTCATGGATATGATTGGGAGTAATATTATCTCTAAAGCTGAGCTAAAAATTAGTACTAAGTACTGGTATGACTGGTACTTAAAGGGCCCATATAAGCACTGTATTGGGTTAATATGTTGCAAATATCTTAGGTATATCTATCGAATTTATCTTTCTCAGAAAATATTATACATATCCAGTCAGGGATTGTAAAAAACAAGCATGTTTGATTATGCATAAAGCACCAAATGTCTGTTTATCAAAAGGAGTGTCATTACAATGCAATGACCTTTAGTTACCTCTCAGGAAGAGCAGGATGTTATGATATAGATCAGATGTGTTATAGGTCATATGCTTAAAATTCTGTTTTGGGGTGTAAAATAGAACTAAACTTTCTATTAAAATGATGATTAAAACTATTTTAAATTGTGCTTAAGTGTCAGGTTTCTTCCTGCATAAGAGATTCAAGGAAATGTGGCAGAACTTAAAACTATTAAGGGAACTAAAATGAGCTGTCGTGAGGTTTCACTCCTGTTTCAGGAACCATTTTGTTAGTCAGCAACACAGTTTAAGTAAAACATTTTAAATCTAAAAGTGCTTCATTTTTGCATGAGTGCTGTATTATAACTGTGTAATTGATGGCTTAATGCACAACTTGATTGATACAGGTTATTACAGCTTAAACACACCGTAGGTGAACAGATCTAATGAATTTTACAGAGAAGCACTCCTCTGAAAGGAATCAATAGGGATACGTCGACCTCATTTTAGTGATGCACACACAGCACAAAAGACTGGCCTGAGGTGAAAATAAGTGTTTACCTAGGGAAATAGAAATGCTAAAAAAATGATCATGGTAGTAGATAGGGCATAATGAGCATTCCCCAGATGGAGATTAAGGTGGACATGATAGATCCCACAACCCTCGATTCTTCCTTAATGGAGAGAAGTTGGCCTCTGTTTGCAAAGTGCAGTGCTCACCCAGACACCCAAAGGTCCTGAGTGACCTAGTTAGTAAGTCCCTGTGGTGGATTTTAGTAGTTCTTCTGACAAGCTCTCCCTCGCATGTAAGCTCTGTTTTTAGCTACTTCATTTCCTATCCAGCTCTCGCGCTGCTGCTTACTTCGCTCGGGATCTCTGGCCTCTACCTCCCACTCCTGCATTATCTGTCCGGTTTCACTGTGCAGTTGATGAGCGTGGCTCACCTTTCAGCTGCAGCCTTTGCATGTGTGTAGGTACATGTTTGTGTCTGCGTTTTATGTGTGGGCTCCTCATGCATACTAGGTTTCTGCTTAAGGTAAGCGTGATTCTAAGAACTGTCTATTCAGGAAGAGCATTGAGGTCATGACTCGACAGGTGAGTGTATGTGTGTGTGTGTATGTGTTTGTGTACAAGGCAGAGTGTCACTGATGAGATCATCAGATGATGGCTGTGGGGGGCTGAATGTCACTGCGGGGAGAGCTGTCACGGAGGAGGAATGCCGCCTCTTGCGATAAATGTGACAAGTTTGTTATCCATCTCTTCTTCTACTTCTTGCTCTGTGCTTGTTGTGTCACTGCATTAACATGTGACGTGCATAAGGACACAAACCATTGTCCTAGAAGTCAGGACACACTGCATATCTTTCAGCAAGACAGGAACTATGATTCTATCTATCTTTTCTTTATATATAAATATGAAAACATGCTATCTCAGCAGATCCTCCTCACTCTTCTGTTGGTGCAAATAATAATAGTGAGGCTGCTAATTAAGGACTATATGTTGAATAATGGGAAGAGTCTCCCACACACTTACGCACACCCACAGAAAAGCAGACACACAGGTGTTTGCAGTCAAGGATAATCTCAGAGCTACATGGTCACCAAGGAAGATCTGCGAACAGACTCAATTAGCTGTTTTCACATGCATGAATTCATTATTCTCAGCTTTTCACGCCTAATAGCTTAAATGCATTGTAATTTAAAAAAAACTGGCTTGATGATGAATCACTGGCTGCGTAGTTTTCATTGAAAAATTGGCCATGGCGTTTGTAAGGGTATAATATTATTTGTGCACGAACACAATGGCTAATATAGCGAGGAGTGATCTAACAAAGAGGCGCACTGATGTATCACTGCTACATGCAACACATTGTCTTCCATGTGAAATGCAGTGGTGGAAGTGCGAGTGGGTAGAGGCAGCTGTCATTTGTGGGATGTGATGAATGACGGATGGTTGGTATGGAGGGGGGTTCATCCCAGAGCCTGTCGTGACTCCCATCCTGACCCATGCAATGACCAAAGGAGTGGGAGGAAGAGAGAAGAGAGAGAGAGAGAAAGGAAGACAGATAAACAGAGAGCGATGGCCCAATGTGGAGGAAGTAAAAAAAGGGACGAGAGAAAAACAAAAACAACAACCAAAAGAAAAAAAAAAGAAGAAGAAAGAGAACGTGGGTCGACCTGTTTGAATTTTTCTCGGCAGTGAGACGAAGGACACGGCAGGAGGGGTAGGTGGGTGTCAGAGTGGGAATGGAGCATCATCTATTTGTCATCTATCTTTCTCACTCTCATCCCGCTATCTTTTTTTTCTCCTCCATTTCCCTCTTTCCACGCCTCTGTCCTGCTGTTTCTAGCTTCTCGTGGGAGTGTAGCGAAGGCAAATAAACAGAGGAGATTGTTTATTTCTGCCAGTGGGGAATAACAGTGCATTATTAACCTTGTATTACCTTGCCTTGGGTTACCTCAACCCACTAATTTATTACGGAGAACATAGTGTAATGATTTCTTCTACTCTGGATATGTCTGCATGACACAGTGGCTGTGTCAGAGGAGCAGAACCTCCTCCATCTCTCACAACACGCCAAACACACACTTGGAACAAATGTACACACACACACACACGCTCTGCACGCACAAACTTTCAGGGGTTTTGCATGCGTAGGAACATTCACACATACATCAGAGAGTACTAATATACATAGACACATACGTACAGTGCAAAATACACACACTTAGATGCACAGAAGTAGATACGTGTCCCTACGGGCAGACAGAAAATGGCAGAAACACACACACACACTCGCACATACACACACAGATTATTAGCTTGCAGTGCCAGATGTGCCACCCACGCATAAAGACACAAGGCATCATCGTTTGTCCTCAACAATCACAGGAAGTTAGTTTGTGTTGCTTCTAATCTCCCCATGGAGGAAGTGTTTCACCAAACAGGGACACTCACCGCCATAGTGGGCATAGAAATAAAAAAAAAACCAAAACAACAACCTTCATCTGTCACTATTGTTGTTCCGAGCATCAAACGCCTTTCTTCTTCATTGTTCTTCATTTAAAGATACATTTTTGTCTGAAGAACAGTGAAGCTGAGGAGTTGGAGGAGACAGCGGCCTTGAAAGTGTTTTTTATTCTGTTATTCTGTTTTCACATTGGAAAATTTACTTTAAATGATATCCTCAATGTGAGTTAACAAAGAAACACTGGACTGTCCTGGATGGTGATCATATAGGTTTATGTTATGACCATCAGTGTTAATTATTTCAGCTCTGATAATCAGTCTCTGTTGATCAGTCTGGCTTGAACCTCAGCCTTAAACTACAAATTACACACAGAGGAAGCCAGTAATCAAAGTATATTTTTCTCAGCATTTTCTCAATTTTTCTGTATAATTTGGGAACAAAACACAGCGCATTAGTGAGCTAATTTATCTAAAATTCACCCAGAAAATTAAAGTAAATGGATTTTAACTGCAGTTTGACTCACATGGGCAGATGTTTATCACAAATGCATGTTGGGGGTCGTAGTTAACCTCTTTGTTGATGGTTCAAGCTTGTATACATGCTCAGATATTTTCAAAACAACGTTGTTCTTCTCTTGTACTGATGATTCAACCAAGAGAGCTTCATGTCCGTGTAAGATGTTGAGGAGTTCAAACTGTGAGTCACTAACAATGAATGGGATACTTACATTCAACCAGGGGTGCCTGAAATAGCTCCTCCCACCTCCCCACTAAAGAAAAAGATAGAAAAACAAAACAAACAAACAACTAATAAAAAAAAAACAGTGTGGGAAAAAAGGGTTGTAGGCACTTTATAATGTGAAATATAAATAAATATGTGTGATATATAATTCAAAAGTTACAAATATAAAATGTATCAACAATTTGTTTGCAATTACCTTCAAATAGTAGTACTTTACAGAGGAAAATATGCATTTTTACATTCATACATGCATTTATCAGGAAGCACAAAAGAGTTCTAGCATTTGATGTTATTTATCAATTAAACTGTCTTAAATAAGAACACCTATATGTTCGACGGGTTGTAAAAGACACTGTTTTTTACAGGCAGTTTCATTTTGGTAAAACCACTAAAAGGTGATAAATCAAAATTCCTTTCAAGTGTGGCAGAACAGCAACATCTCAGTCTTTACAATGCTCCATATTTATATTGCACTGCACGTCTATTTTAGTGAGTGAATGTGACATATTTTCATGTTGTTGTGTCTAATTTTTTGCATTTTAAAAAGATAAAAAAAAAAACTTTTTTAAGGAAACTTCAAACCATCCTCCTAAATTCCTATCTCTGGTCTATATTTGCTCCTCCTCCCCACGTCAGAGCCAAAAATGTCCCAACCGACTAACCCCTACAAGTCAAGTGTTTCTAAAAACATGAGTAAACTATCCTGCCCACACAGTCTTGCTGCGAATCCCCAACTTCGAATTACTGTGGTGAAAAATTTGACAAGACACCCGTGTGACCACTGAGCAGAGACGGAGAGAGATGACAGATTTTTAGCAGCATTTTTACATTTCGGGCTCTGTGGGTTAAGTGGTAGAGGCGTAGTAGGAAGGTTGGTTGGTGTTGGTTCGAGATATATAAAAAGAGACAACACCAAGCAGAGACACAGCGGTGTGTCTGACATTCTGACACAAACACACACACGCTGATGCATGCAATGGGCGTGTACCTGCTCCTCTCCAGACAGCTTCATAGAGAGGTGATAATTAGCTCATGCTGTATGCTGGTTGACCCGACCCGTCACTGTTTCTGAAGTATGAGCAGCCTGTTTGTCTCACAGCGAGGGCCCTTTTTTTTCTTTTTTTTTTTTTTTATAGGTGTGTGCTCAGATGGGTGCATGCATACATATACTTGTGCATGTGTGGTTGTTTTTCCTAAAGCCCCACTGAGGTTTGCACCTCCCTCCGTGTGGCGTCTCCTCTCCCCTGACCCAGTCTGGAGGTGGCCAGGCTGAAGCAGCGCTCCTGCCTCCAGGGGATTCACTGAGTAACAGCACAGGCTGCCGGGCACGAAGCTGATGTCCACCCTGCTAGAACACAGACAGAAGAACACCAACAGAAGCTCCCACATATGGGGCGCAAACAAAGAGGCATGCAGCCACATACGCTGATCCTCTCCACCCTCTCTTTCTTTCTCCTCCATGCATGCATGCATGAAGAGATGGGAAGAGAAAGACAGAAAGAGAGGAGAGGCAGCATTGATTTTTTGCTTTATCGTTTCAGAAAACCTGTTTTCTTGAAGAAATCTGACGCTGAATTATTAATATCTTCATTCAATTTTGATGCCTTTCTCTTGTCGGAAAACTAGAAGTTCCTAAGTGTGGAGGCCCCTGCACAACCTACTGAACACATACTGGTGCTGTATGCAGCTCCACCACCTCCGCCCGCATCCACACTTACACACACACACAGACACACACACACACGTCTGTCTGTCTTTCACCTCCTGGCACTCCCTCCACCCTCTATGGCTTGTGTGGGAGTGTGTGTGTGTGTGTGTGTGCGTGTGCTGTAGAAATGGGAGGGGAAGAAGACAGATAGAGAGGGAGAATTAGATCATGTAATGAGAGCTGCTGGCAGTGTGACTAAATTGGCTAACTATAGCTAACAACATTACACACTGTCCATCTGGGGCCTAGCCTGTCCTCCCTCTGCTCTTCTTTGTATACTACTAAAATCAGCCATGTAAAGGACGCCCTATCTCTCGGCCGGGGCCTTCCTCTTGAGAATTAAATGTAGAGCGAGCAGAAAAGTACCATGCTGTAAGGAATTTAATGTGCTGGATGGAAATGTAGCATGCTGGGATAGAAAAGGAATACTAAACACTTTGGAGATTTACAAGTTCAATGCCATCAATATCTCCAGAGTAGCTAAAATGTCAAATTTAAATTTTAAGTGTTAATTGAATGAGTCTAATCCAGCAATCAGATACTCATTTGGCAATTACCATCCATGTATAGATTAATATACGGCGATTCGTCCTCACTTGCCTTTCTTTACTTTTAATTGGTAATGGAAGAAGCCTGTGCTGTGTAAAGTCTGTGAAAGTCTCAACCCTCTGCAGCGTCCTCACTGCTGTCTCTGTGTCCACAACTGGCAGCTCGCCTGGTTATGAGGCCAGAGCCAGGCAATCTGTGCTCCAGCACCTATGCTGACCTGGCAGCTGCCGGACACCATGTGGGCTTAAGAATGTGGGCACTGGGCAGATGCTACGAAGGAGGTGAGGATGGAGGGATGCTGCAGGAAAAAAAGAGGGCTGAAGTAGAAGTTTGGAAATGAAGGGCAGCTGTTGCTTTCTGACCGATCTATGCCATTTGAAAGTCATGACGGTGAAGACCTTAAAAGATGCTAAGAAACCACTAGCTTCTGTACAAATGCTGAACTCAAAGCTTCAACTGAGTCGAGCTTTGCGGTGAAGTAATTTTTGACTTTACAGAAGGAACAGTGAATGGCAAAAAAGGCTGTAAAAAAAAATTGTGGATGTTTTTTCTGTCAGATGGGTGATTTGGTGTACCAAATGATAGATGGAGACACGGAGGGTCTGCCTAAGCATGGGTGGATAGCAGAGGTGAGTAGCTATGAGAGCAAAGAGGGGAAAGAAAGTAAAAGAAGAGACAGAATGAAAGAGAGGGGATAATGGCCAAGGAGTAATAGCGCGAGACTCCCAGGCAAAGATGAAATATTTGCAATTCCACTGGGTCCCTGGGCTGCAGGCTCTCACTCCATTTGTATGGAAATGAGTTTGTCTTTCTTTTTCTGAGCGCAGAGGAGACCAAAGGGAGGGCGAGAGGGATGGAGATGGAGGGATGGTGGGCAAACTGTCTGACTGTCAAGGATATTGTGATTCCTGCCAATGCTTTTGGAAGGCTGGGGGCCCTGGTTGTTTCTCCGCGGCACATATGGATAAAATAAATCTATGTGTTTATGACAGACTGATCTATGCGCCCGTCGCATTGGGAGCCGGTTTGCTTGTTGTAAAAACCCTTTGTCTGTTATTGACAATTTTTTTTCTCACCGAGCTCTCTGTCTCACCTCTCACTTTCTATTTCTATCAGTGCCATCCTCCAGTCCAGGCCCCACAGCTGGGACTACTCTGATCCTGGACCCAGGCCTGCTTTCTGCCAGATAATTGGCAGATGTTGTGGAAGGGCCTCTGTTTTGCTATTTTCAGCTCCTGTCCTTTGCATTTGTATATTAGATCTGTGTATGCATGTGCGCGCCCCGTGTGTGTGGAGCGACGCTGCCGCGCATGTATTCATGGCCAGCTGCTCATCTCTGCCACTCTGGGTGAGGAGTGGTGGTGGTGGTGGGGGTGGGGGTGGGGGGGCATCCCATCCATGACGCCCCCCCGCCCCACGACAACCATCCCTTTCCCTCTTCTCTCCCCTCCCCTCCCTTTCTCTTCCATTCTGAGTCACTGCCGCCAGCCACAAGTCTGCGTAGGTCTGAGTCATGCCTCAGCTCTCGTGAGATGGGCCCTGCTGTCTGCAAAACCACAGACATGAGATATGAAAAATGGGAAATGAGAGAACAAACAGACACACACGCTCACTTGCACAAACACTCACATATGAACACCCACACAAACACACAAACACACACACATAGAGGGATATATTCTTGAACCAGGAACATTGTGGGATGAATAAGCTGAGAGCCAGACAGGAGCACCTGTCTCTCAGTGTCTGTGGCTTTGTGGGACAAGAGTTTGATGAGGTTTTTATCTGAAGTTAAATTTATTTTGTATAATTACTGGTCAACTGTGACCGAAAAGATTTGAATATTTTCCAGAATATTTTTAACTCTGATGGAGATCTTCTAAACACAATCGCTTGATGAATTTAACAAAAGCACTACCACTTCTTAATTTCCGTGAACTTGCGAAGTAGATCTAAGCAAGTTTTTCTGACCAGCAGCCACTTGTTTGGCTACAAATGACAAGAACGCACAATTGGTTAAAGATAAAATATATAAGAAAAATACATTATTATAAGAGTAGCACTGTTGGAGAAGAGTGCAGCAGCCATGAAAGTCCAGCACACTGCAGCTAAAGAAAAACACATACAAAAAGGCACAAGCAAACAAAAATAAACACCTTTTTCATTTTCACAACACAAAGGCTTTAAAAAAAACACTGCAAATAAATAAAAAAATAAACAAGTGAAGAAACAGATTTGCCATATGACAACAAATATCCAGCAAACACAAAGTGTGTAAAAACACAAGCTAATACAGAAATGCGTTAAGTTTTGCACAATATGACATACATTTCTGGAGGACAATAAAAAACAGATGAATACTTTGACCGCTCAGATGCCAGAAGCTAACAACATTTTTCCTCTACCTTAAACGTTCGATTCCATGATTCAAGTTATTGCCTATATGGCTATTTATAAACATAAATAGCCATAAAAAGCTACATTTACTATTATACTGTTTATTTCATACTATCACAATCCTCCAGGACTTGTATTGTTTAACTTTCTTATGTACAACTTGTAGTGTTTGACAGAGAGAGCTCGTAATAGAAAGCTAATGTTATATGTAGTCAAAATCTCAAGTATTGAAGGAATCAGGGAGTCATTTAAAAAGTGAAACAGAAATTGTTCGCTCCTTTACAAGCATTACAGTATATTCATCAGTTGTTTTATATTTAAAAAATGTCTGCTGATTACTCTGGTTTCTGTATTAGCTTGTGCTTTCTGCAGGTTAGCTGTTATGGCTCCATGTCACACATTTTTGCAGTTTGTGGGTAAGTGTTTTTTTTTTCCCTAAATGTGATGTATGAGGTAAACTTAGTAGCAGAGCGCTGAGCTCTCTCAGCCACCAATCTGACTCATAAATAACAGTTATTCAGTACATTAGCAAATATTAGCCACAAAAATGATTTTTCCACTCATATTGTGCAGACCAGCCAGTATTCTGCCTGTGATTGGTTCTGACAGTGACAGTTATTATAGCTCTAATCATCTAGCCAACAATGTTATCCTAACCCAAACAAAGCAACAAACACTAGCTGTACAGAGGGATGTGGGGCCTACTGGGATGTTAAAATAAAGGGTTTTTGTGACTATGGCCAGCCCTCTAAGATTATATAGGTTTTGCATTAGGGTTAGCTTGTGTTTGTCTTGTCTGCTGCTTGTGTTGTTAATCCCGCTGTGTAGGCTGATACTCCATTGTGTACATTTGCCTCATCTTCCATACCAGCTTAGGTTTGACTTTTTTTGACTTTGAGAAAACTTTATTTTACCTCAATACACTGTCTCACTTTAGGTGAACAGTGCATCCTCTATAGGCAAAGTACCTTTGATGACTTTTTTTTTTATAAACTGTCTAGTGCTCTTATATGGGACAATGTATTCAGAGACTCATTTAGTGTTGCGCTGTGCTGTGCTGTGAGTCACTGCTGTTATAACACCTTAAGCATATCTTTTGACACCCACTGAGACCCACTATGTATTCGCTCGTGCGTGCATTCTGCCACTGTGATCTTACGTGTGCTGAAATCCCGAGAAACAAGCCCCACGTTAGACTGAAACTGGAAATTGTCATATGGGAATAAGGATTGAAATGGTTGTTTTTTTGTAAGTAGCCTAAAATCAGAGTCTGAGGCAACAGCAAGGCAAACGCTGGAAGGGTTTTAGACCTTAAAGCCGCATCCACGCACAGTATCATCTCTAATGTAGACACTGAAAAAAGCTTTTCCAACTCCAGATCAAAGAACTTTACCTTGCTGATTAGAATGCAGGGCAGCTCCACTTTCAGATGCTGCATGGCAACACCATTCTAGCGTAAGAGGATTAGTGATCTGACTTGTTAAACTAGACAACAAAACCTCAATAACTAAGGATCAAAAATGTGGAAACCTAGTTTGAAGTGTGGAGAAAGGTATCCATGTATGACATAAATAGATTGGGGGAGCTTGAAAAGACTCACTGAGTTCAAGTTTTTGAGTTTTTGTGCTTTGAAGTTTGTAGTCTTAATTTCAATGTTACCTTTTTCTTCTTAAGAGAAGGATTAAATTGCTCTGCTTTGATGTGCTCTACATTAACGCACTCATATACATCCCAGTGTCCCTTGCCCCCCCCTCCCCCCCCCCCCCCCATCAACTCCAATTTTCTTATAAATCTCCCACATCATCATTGGTCGCTGGCCCTGCCCTCTGAGGTCAGCTGCCTCTGCCAGCCTGCACCCCACTTCCACCGTCCTGCAAATTCCCCCTGCCGTCCTCGCTGCTCTAACCAAAGGCCTGAGGCGACGGTCAAGAGCTATTGATCCCCAGAGGTGGCAGTTCACACAGGGGCAGCATTGCCAGAGGTCAAAGGTCAGAGCTGAGTGGGTCAAGTGAGATTGAATGTGCCCGCCTTGTTGCCATGAGCCATGAAGGTCAGCTCAGCCCAGTTCATTCTGTGACCCCGGCTGGTCAATAACGCCTCACCTACGTCTATAGAACTCTGATTCGTCATTAAATTTTTTAATTCGTAGCCTGCACATATAATTCCCTGGAAGATAGAGAAATGGCTGTACAGATGCACATGTTACTCCCTGGATTGATTTTGGATGGAAATCATCTTGACCTGCAGGCAGGGGGCTAGCGAGGAATTGGTGCTTGTCAATAGTGAACAATGGTTGCTGATTTGCTGTTGTTTTCGGCGTATGCATCCTCTGTTTAAAAGACATAGCTCATCAGTTGGGTCAGAGGGCCAATTGCAGATTTGCATGGATAGACATTTTTAAACAATCTTTGGCCTTTTCAGCATGCATGCAAGAGAGAGCTTAAAGAAATCCATTTCCCTCTCAGAACCAGGCTTTTTAAAATTATTTTTGTCAAATAAATAATATCAGCAAGTCTGATTCCTAAATTTAGTTTTAGTTGGAGTCTCAGACTTTCTATAATATCAGCAAACTTCTGACTCATTCCTGATTTTAAAGCAAAATATTGCCATCTATTCTCCAGACTGTCACAAGCATCAAAAACTCCCTTGGAAAGAGTAGAAAGTCATTTGCATTCCATGGGAATTCTCTGGTTGTCCTGCGTACACACACACACAAACGTATGTACACCCAAACACACACCTACAGACACACATAAACTCTCTCACACACATACGTGCACAACAGTTACTGATGCTCACACAAGGCTGTTAGCTTTGGCACAGAACAGGGAAGTGAAGACAGACCGGAAACGTGAGGAGGGAATGTGGGGGAGCACAAAAAAATAAAGATGGATCCACAAAAAAACTGTTTGTATACACAGATATTCAAAGAGAACACACCAGATAATAATGTGGGGTGCCACTGATTTGGAGAAATGATAGAAACCGGGAGGAAAGAGTGTTTATTGTAATTATTTTCTGTCACTACTGAGTAACTAAAGTCAGCACTGCAGTATTCAAACAGGCTTACAACGTCTACTTTGTCCTCTACTGTGTATTATTAATAAAAAAAAACAATATTACATGTTGTACTTGGTGCTCACTTGTACAGTTGAGGACATTTCTCTCTCCTTTCCCTTTCCACTATTCTTTTTTTCTTAATCATCTTTCATTTATACTTGTGCCCCCCTGTTTTTTTTTTTCTTTTTTTTCTCCTCTCGCGCTCTGCCTGTCACTGTGCGGTGTGTGTAGGCAGCATTGTGATAGGAATAGATGTTCCCCCTAAGCGAGACCTGCAAGAGCCATTTGAAAAAATCAGCTTAATGGAGAACAGTAGGTAAGGAGTGGGCAGCTTGTACTTTTCTTCCCGAGCCTGTTTTTTTTTCTCTTCTGTTCTTTCTCTGCTGCTCCCACTGTCTGTCATTTGCTCCAGATCTCTGTCTCCTGCTCTCTGCCTACCATTCTCCGTTTTGTTTCCCTCTCTGTGTGCCCTCATTCTCACCCCCGTCTTCGACTCGAGCTTGTCTTCCTCCACTCCAAATGTTTCTCTCTCTCTCTCTCTCTCTCTCAGGTGGCACATCCTCCCTCCTCAACCCTCCACCCATCTTCCCACCACCTCTTCCTCACCTGCCACACTCTCCCTCCCTGGCCTCTCTCTCTCTCTCCCTCTCTGTCTATATCTGTGTCTATCTCTCGCACTCTCCACCCCCTCTCCTTGCTATATTTTTCTTTCACTTTTCTTTCTTTTATCTGGGCGCACATTCCTCTCCTCCCACACTTGAAATTCTCACTAAATGATTCCAAGTGTCTGGGCCCCGTGCCTCCCTGAGCAGGCAGCACAGCCACCACATACACAAACACACACACACACACACACACACACACACACACACACACACAGTACGCACAGTAACACCCACAGAAAGATGTACGTAAGCGCACACGAGCATCACTCTGAGTGCTGCAGAAAGGGGATAACAAAGTTAACAAAAGACGTTGGGAGAGAAATGGGAGGTCTCTTTGTTCCATTCTGTATTAGGAACTGCTGTTTTTTCTCTCCAGTCATTTCTTTTTATCAGTTTGCTCATTAAACATCCATCCATCCAACCAGCTAACAGAGGTATTATTTTTATTTTCTGTTGTTATGTCCCAGTTTTGTGCTACATACTAGTTCTCAGCAGGTACTGAACATGTGAATTTATATTTGTGGTGTGACACGAGAGACATGCATGCTTAGTCACTCCCAAATCTAGTGTGCTATTGATGTGTGCTATTGTTCCATATACAATCAACAAACAGAGCAAAATATCAAGAAAAATATTGTCATATTGTTGGTGGTTTGACAGCTTCTTAAATTTGTATTTAGATAAAAGAAAGTACTAACTTTTTACTGCTACTACTACTTTTTTACTACCATGTTCATACAGTGCTCTGTACTTTCCCAGCACCAGTGGAAAGTTTATGATTTTTATGTTTTTTTGTGTGAAAAACTCTGATAAGAATGGTTAAGTTCAAGGCTCTGACCATGTTACTTTTCAAAGTCAAGCATGATTATGTTTTGTTTTAACTTGTTTTTCATCTTCATCTTGCTGTTTTAAACTTTATGCTCAGCCATCACAGGCCGACACACAGCATCTGGGCCGAAAGAAACTTCAAATAATGGTTAGTTAGCACTGCAAAGTAAAGCTTAGAGCTCCTTACAAACAGAAAAAAGGTAACAGAGGGATTAAAAGAATGAAACTACAAAGTATACAGGCAACACAAAGCATTCATATTGGTTATTGTTTCAAGCAGAGATACAGAACATTAGTTAGGAGTTAGGACAGATTCACATCATTAAAATCCTGATGTCACAAACATATAATGTACAAAAGTGACGAGAGCTTTTTTTTTTCCTTCTTGCAAATGTACTTCACAAGGCCGTGGACCTTTGCACATCATCAAATGGCGTCTGCAGTGATTTCTTCTAAAATTGTAACCTTCAGGTTGATGTTTAGCTATGACATTTTCCAGGTTCACCACCTAAGTTAAGAAAAGTTAAATGTTAGCATTTGATAATTAGCACCAAAGGCCAGCTGAGAATTACAGGGATGTCAGCAGTTTTGCCAAAGGTAAAAACAATCATTTCAACCTCATGCTAGCACTGGTGGAAAGTAAAGGGATAATCAACTTTGTTCCATTTCATATTGATTGCAGCATAAATGTTTTGACCACATCCATTAACTCATACACTAGTTATGGAAATATTGATGCTAGTAAGGGAAAAGTTAGGTGAACATCAAAGTCATTAGGTTTCGCCATCATTAATGTCTGTGCAAAGTTTCTTGGCAAGCCATCAGATAGATGTTTGACTGTGGATCAGCGTCTCTCCCTCAAGCTTTATTGCTATTGTGACTCACAACAATAATTATAAAACATATACTATTAGCATGGAAAACTGTTTGTGTCTGGGTGACAATATCATTCTGTTTTTCTCAGATACACAAGCCTCCCCAGTGTGAGAAAACATATTTGTGCTTTTGCTGTATATATTTGAGAATGAAAACAAGCTAATAAAAAATATAATAAAGCCCAAGTTTTATACTCATGGCAGTAATCTTTTTTTTTTTTTTTTATCTGATTAAATGTCACATTTTTCATTTGGTGAATTACTCATTTTGGAATTAGACTGTAAATAATGATGAAATCATTTTACTTTTCTCCATCTTGCATCATGCACCCTCCCTCAAGACTGCTGTTTTCTGCTGCCTGTGTCTGTATTCTTTAAGACATAAATAATTCAGGCATGAAGTTTGAGGATGAATTATTCACATGCTGATGTCAGACATAAACGCATTGCGCTCGTGTTATGGGCCTGTACCCCACTTTTAAAAGAGCCAAAGGACAAAAGGGGCCTACCTGGGTATCATAAAGTCGGCTCACATTTAAGCCACACTCCCACCCTCGTTCCTCCTGACTCTATCCCTCTACCCTCTCTGCATTTTTCTCCCTGTCAGCCATCCCATTTTCACTCCTTTCATACACATTCAATTCTCTTTTCATTCTTTCTTGTCACCTAGATTACATGCATGTAGAGCAAGGCGCTTCTGTTTGAAAGAGACAACACAGGGACAAGGATAAGTAGTGGTGGCTGAAAAAGGGATTTCACTGCCTATCCTCTCAGCACACAATGCAAGCCAACAATCCTACAAACTAATCCCATCGCTGCTTAAAACTCGAGGTGTAAAAACATTGGGGGGAGCCAGGCAGGAAGGCAGGCAGGCAACAGTAGCATGCAACACAAAACATCTCTGTCAATTCGCTCACTTTCTCTCGTTTTTCGCCATTTTCTTCCCCTCTGTTTTTCTGTCATTCTCTCTTTCTTTCTCTCTCAGTCTTTTACTGTCTATTTTCTCATTAAAACATTGCTAGTGTGAGTCATAGGCTATTACTGTATTATCTAGCCTCTGGGTCTATTTAGACACACACTGCCTCCTTAACAACTGTTCACATTAATCATTTGATTCAGCGTGACGCTAATTAGGATTTGTCAATACTATTAATCTGCTCATCCAGCCC
>JAPZDY010000021.1:20238052-20250798 GCA_029783645.1 Ctenochaetus hawaiiensis | reverse complement strand
AGGAGAACAAAAGGAGACAGGGGTTTTTACTCAGAGTCATCAGCGAACAGGACAGTAAACAGTTCATATCTTCCTGGTTTTTGAGTCCAAGGCAGACCAGAGTCGCCGCAGAGCGACAAGGATCAACAGAAGATGGAGGGACCAGCATGCAATCTCAGACAAACACCGGCGATGATGCTGAAGCTCTGGAAGCCTTTCAAAAACAGAAAGAGTCAATGAATAGACAGTGAGTGGAACAGTCAACAAAGCAAACCTTCTGGAAGAGAATGGATTCTATCTATCATTTGCATGTTTAAGCTTGGAGCGTTAAAACCCACAAAGAGATATTTGCATTCTCTTTACAGTCATTTGCAAAGGCAATTCAGGAATGACAGGGGTGCCTGCTGTGAAAGACAGATTTCTCCTGTTCATTGCTAAAAAAAAAAAAAAGAAAATGTTTAGGATGTTTCTCGGGGCCGTCTCATCTTTAGACTAATGTCTTGGTGGGCGCTACCCCTGATTGTGCATTCCACTTTGTCTAACTTGAAGTACATGTTAAAAGTTATATAAGGTGGTAATGGACGAGTCTGTGCGTGTGTGTGTTGCTGCTACTTTGTTTCTTCAGGCTCTGTGAGTGTCTGACAAATTATCAGTATGTCCTGAACAGTACTAGGAAGAGTCTCAGACGAGAGCAGAGGGAGAAAAAAGCAAATAGAGGTGAAGATGAGATATTGTTGAAAGAGTACGAGCCCCCGGGCTGTCCTATACACAGACAGGACCCTGCACGTTATATGACCGTGAGAGAGCACACACAATCAGTTAGACGGTTAAAACATGTATCTGGCATTTGAGACGAAGAAAGCTGATGACTGAGTTTATGTGTTGACACTTCGAACCTGCATTTTCTCGCAAGTCTTAAAAGCTCAGGTGTGAACTTATCATGTTAATACAGCAAACGGCAAACGTGCTGCAACAAAATCTCATTTAAATATTTGCAGCAGACATGTAAATGCGATGACTACATGTTTAAAGAAGCGCAGGAATAATTTTAGCATTTTAGAGGTGCAATTATATGTTTCACTGACAGTATATTTAAAGTATCAGGCTTCATTTAAAAGATGACTGAAGGAAACACTTAAACTGCCTCTTATGAGAATAATTTAAAGGTAGTCAATAAAGATTAGTGATTTACAAACGTCATAAAATAAAATAAAAAACTGTTAAAGTATGAATGTGAAAGAAAATTATCTCACACACTTTTTTTAGGATCCAGAAACGTCTAAAAAATTTAAGAACACACCCACGCATTAATAGACAGGGAAGTGAGTTTAAATACGGGTCCATTAAAACTATCCAGCCAAGAGGCTAATCATAATAGACACAAGTCCCATATTTAAGTGCTCCAAATGTTAAAAAACAGGGTGGTAAGAGGAATCGGATGAACCGCTATTACTTTGGTCGCACTCCACTAGCAAATGTTCATACGGTTTTTTGACTATAATGTATGTATTTCTCTTTTAAAGTGCTTTTGCCCAAAAAATCTGTCCAGAAGATCCCACAGAACCAGTTATTTGCTAAAAATATAGTCATCATATGCCATTAAAATGAAGGCTGTAATTTAAAAAAGTTAAAATTGAGTTCAGTTTTAACAGACATCTAGACTCTTTTCTGTGCTCTGCTGTTACTGCATCAGCTGCTCCAATAATAAACTTTGGAAAACTTCAACTTTGGAAAAAAAAAAATACATAAATTAAAAGCCCCAAAGCTTTTGCTCCATAAATACATTTTAATTTCATAAAACTCCATTAAACTCTCATTTTTTGAATGCGTTCTGACCGGCATGCCAACAGTAACTCCCACAATCCAAAGATATGCATTTGAGTTTAATTGGCCTTGTTGGTGTCAGTGTGATTGTCAGCGGTTGTTTTGTCTCTATGCGTCATGGGATGAACTGGCAACCTATCAAGGGTGCACGCAACCGCTTGTCGTTGTCAGCCGTTTTTTTTCTTTTTGGCTTCCAAGTAAAATATTTTTTAAAATCAAACCACCAAACAGCTAACACAAATATTGTAGTCATTTTTATTATGTCGGATAAGCATAGTATGATCCATCAAAGCATTAAATCACACTCCATTCCCATCATTTATCATTTGCCAAGCTGTTATCACACTTCTCACAACACACAAGGCCAAATCAGCACATTGGCAATTGATGTCAATAGTCAGTATTGGGTTTGTAAAGTAACTTATGCAGTTATGTTTCATTAATGCAACCTTGGCTTTGCAGCTAATGCAGCAAAACACATGAATTAAAGGAAGAAAATATTTAGTGAATCTCTACAAGAAGGCTGGATATTATGAGCAGACTGTTACTGCAATGTTTACATATACTCCTATAAATATCAGCATTTGATTTGCATTTGATAATATAGACCTAACTTTTTAAAGCAAAACTACTAAATGTCTTGCACTGCAGTGTGAAGGTATCAGTAGCAAGGGATTGTGGGATGCATAGTGATAAGAGGCAAGGTGATCAACTAGCCAAACTCCAGAAGAATTGCTGCAGTATTTTTGTAAGTATTACTTGATATTGTGACACGAAGTCATGAAAATCCATACTTAAAAACCCAAGTGCATATTTTGGCGTGGAAAAGTGAAAAATTTGTAATTTCCTTTCACTATAAATTTCCCACTTTTTTTTCCCTCCCTCTGCTCTTCCTCTCCTTCAGTTTCTTTCACTCTTTTCCTCCACACTGTTTTCTTCTCTTATTCTTCCACCCACACTAATCCTATTTTATTCAAGACATACTGTATAATATAACACAATATGCAGGACCTTGGCTCCAAGAGTGTTTCAAAGGGCCTCCTCATTGGCTAGGGCCCCAGTTAGGGTTGAGTAGTCCATCTTCTGCACCATCCACCATTTCTCATCCACCTGAGGCCATTGTGGGTGCTGACAGAGGCTGCGGCCAGGCTTGCGTCACTGAAAGGCTGAGAAAGCAGCGTAAATGTCAGAGGAATTAGCTGCCTTGCTGGCGCCCACGGAGCCCAGGATGACAATGGGTGGGAGAGGAGAGAGGACAGTGCGTACAGTAGCTGTGGAGCATTCATAAGCTGCACGAATCCATTCTGCTCTCAACTCACCTCTACTTCTCCCTCTCCCTCTCTCTCCCTCCCTCTCTCCTTGTTTTTCCTGTCTGTCTGTATTTCTTCTCTCTTGCCAACTCATTTCTTCCTTACTTGTCCTCACCCTCCCCCCCCTCTTTCGCTCTCTCCATCCCTTGCTCTCTTTCTGTATCACTGTCTCGCCCACCTCGCCTCTGCCCGCAAGCAGTTTGGAGCAGATTATAGCCCTGCCACCCCCACTCGCCCATATACACAAACATTCACTCTGGCGCTGACGCAGACAAATACACACACACACATAAATAAATGCACACAAACACACTTTGAGACTTTGTGTATCTTCGCCACCTACAGTGCCACTACATCATCCTCTCCCAGCGGCGCTCAAGCATGAACTTGTTTAGAACATCCTGTCCAGTCCAAATGTGGTCAGACATGTGACAAAATGCCCCTGTGAGCCAAATAACCAAACATACCCATTATCAAAGTCAAACAGACACCTCCTCTGACAGCTAAGGTTAAGGAAAGTGATATCAGGGTGAACCGCAATGCAACCAGTGATTAGATGTCCAACAGAATCAAGCTGTTTTTGTAATCACATGTTTACAGTGTGTAGTGGTAAAGCAAACCCATAATTAGGACCCATGGACTCTTATGTAATTGCGGCTGGACAGTCTGTCAGAGAAAAATGAAAGTTTTTAGGGCAAAAAAGAACCTGGTTTTTAATACTGTTTACCTGCTTAACCTTTACAGTGTAAAATCAGTTCCTTTTATATTAAATCTAATGCAAGTGCATCATGATCTTGAGTGTGTTGTTATTGACTTTAAACAGGATAATGTCGACATTTTCACCAGTTTCTCGATAAAGTAATATTCATCATTTGTTTTACTGAAAGGGGGCAGCAGCACAGAGGCAATGAAGGCACCAGGGTACATTTTTGGCAGGGGGAAGAAACTTGTGTGTGTGTGTGTGTGTGTCTGTCTGTGTATGTGTGTGTAAATATCTATGTTTTGTTTTTTTGTGTGTGTGTATTTGTGTGTGCGTGCACGCATGAGCTCTTCTTTCTTCCGTCTGCGATGCTGGCCCCAGTGCAGCCAGTGTGTGCTGCACACTGTACGGCTGAAAGGGGACTGCGTGGGCCTGACCTGCGATCTCACCGCCCACCACTCACATAGACACACAGCCTTGGTAACTGCCTCTGTTTTAGCCTGCAAGAAAGAGTGCGCTGTGTATGTGTATGTATATGTGTGTGTGTGTTTGTGTTTGTGTGTGTGTGAGTGTGCATTTGCAGTATAAATACAAATAATTCCTTCCTTTTTCTTCGGTCTCTCTGTTTTCCTCTCTGTGTCGGTGTGTCTCTCCCGTATTATTAGTGTTTCTACATCCTCCTCCAGGGACAGAGAGGACTGCAGCTGTCCCTATGACAACCTCAGAGCTACTGTCAATCACCGAGGCTGCCTCATCCTCCTTGGCTTATATTCTATATTTCTGGCCTCCTCGGCTTTGACAGGTGTGCAGATGGCACGTCACATAACTGTATAGCCCACATCAACAAATGTACACCACATTAGTGCCGCACTGATATTAGCCTATTCATGTGGTGCGTCTGAAACAGTGTTTTTGTCAACTGCTTGCCACTTTTGATCTAAATTTTGTTATCATAAGTACATGCTCTGTATGTTTTTATGCTGAGGCATTAAATGGATAGTAATAAAAGAAATGATTCAGTCCATTTAAATGAAGTATAAAACAAAACAGGAAAAAATAACTTTTTGCAGACGTAACTCTGCAAATAACAGTTGTTGTTGATGCAAGTTGGACACGTGCATGTGAGTAATTGCTTGTGTGTGTGTGTGTGTGTGTGTGTGTGTACGCATCCCCGAACTCTACAGTCTGTTGGTAATGAGTGCCCTGAGCGCTCCCTACTACACCTAACTGATCCAGTAATTGCTTTTCCTCCTCTGCATTTATCATCATCTGCCCGGCCTGTCATGTTAGCTGAGCTGAACTGAGCTGAGGTGGACAGAGAGGGGTGTAGGACTGCGAGGCGGAGGTGGTGGTGTGTCTGTCTGGATGTAGCAAAGGTATCGGTCCACTGCCTGGAGCGGTGGGACGGGGAAGTGAGAAACAGAGGAGAGGAAGGGAGGGAGAGAAGAGGTGGAGAGGACACAGGAGTGGGGCAGAAAAGCCAGTGATGTAGCGGTTAATATAATCCAAGACCTCCAGCCGGTCATCATCATTTAGCAAATAACAAACAATAACAGTTTTTCTTTCTATTCCATTGTGTTTTCAAGCATGCATCCCTCAAATTAAATCGCTTTGACACTTCTTATCATAATTTATGCTCTTTATGTCAAGTTTAAAATGGAGATATTTTAGAAATTAAGGCTTTTTGTCAACTCAGATTGTTGGTTAGAGTTTTTATTTACTGACTGCTGTGAAAAGTGAGGTGACAGTCTCAGTGGGTGCTGTTGTTTGTAGGTTAGAGTTAGAAACAATGGGCAACACGCACACAAAAAAATTCAGGGGACGGTTCAGAAGATTTAAACAAATAGCCTTCTTTTTGCAAGGCCTGCAAATGAGGTGTGTGTGTTTGTGCGTTGGTGAGAAAAGGGGGAGCGTACTGTATGTGGGGGAGGGCGTGCTGCTGCTGCTGTTGGGGATTTGATGCTGATGAGGTCTGTAATGGGAGTGAACAGAGAGCGTGAGGGGAATAGATTGGGACTTCATTGGCGGGCCGACGCTCCCTACGCACCGCAGTATGCTTTCCTATTTATTCCCCCATCTCAATGCGCCTTTGCTTTGACCTTTCTCCAGCCAATGACAGTAAAATCACATTGCCACCAGAGAGCTACACATCAGCTACTGAGCACCCCTACATGATTTCCTCATTTATTTTTTCCCTATCGTTCCCCACAGACACACAGTCCAGAGCTGCAGAGCTTCGGGGGGGGGCTCAGACTGAAATGAATTGTACCTATGCCATCATGTAAATGATCACAGCTTTGACTATGCATATTCAGCGGCAGAGAGAATGAAGCTCAGTGCGAGGAGGAGGTTGATTAAGAGAAAAAAAACATCAGTTCACATTCAGGCTTGAGCATCATCCATGTATATGCTGATGGTTTATACATAACAGAGAGGAGCATGTGACAATCAATAATTCAAACACAAGCAGATATACTGTTGGTGTCGCATGAGGAACCTCATATGAAAACTTTGTATCTCCCATATTGATTCTTATGTTTTGTATAATTGGAAGATCACGAGACAATATTGAATATTTGGATTGAGATACACTGATTATTTTTATTGATGACGAATTTTCATGTTAAGGCAAAACAACAATAAACTGATTAGTCTAACAAGTTTAAAAGAAGTTTGATAAGCTAGCATCTTTTTCTATGTGCTGCAATTGAGGTGAAAATGTGAGCTAAACTGCCCTGATTTAATATAATTTTTCCTGTCCAGAGGATTGTGTGTGTGTGTGTGTGTGTGTGTGTGTGTGTGTTTCACTCATTCTCAGACAGGTTTCTGTCTTGACTCTTGTAACAGCAACTAGCTTAATTGGACCAGGCAACCTCTCTCAGTCTTTCCCTGGAGCCATGGCATCGGTGCGTCAGTGAGCAAACTCTTCAACGTGGTTTTTCAATTTTTAAATAAATGAGCAGTTCCTGTCAATCCTGTGAGTGAAATCTTCAACTTTGGAAGATTGGAAATCTTCCCAAATGTCCCTAGCATGTCTAAAATCTCTCCAGTCAGGTGAAATTCCTTCCTCCTAATGATTCAGAGCCACCTCCCCCCTCTGGTGTGACGTCAGTATGACTCTGCCTCTTTTAGCCTGACTGAACAATGCTGACTTTATTATAAGACATTATCATAACAGTTAGTCTGGGAGTGTTACAGCAGCACTGCACATTATGTCTTAAGCTGTTTTGCACATACACTTCTACCCTGAAAGCAAATGTCAGAATCAGTTGAACCAGACATTAACTGGAATTTACTCTGTCAGCTAACTACTGCAAAGTCTGTGTTATGCCTGACTGACAACACACAGAGGACTAAGTCGAACACGAGTGTATGCACACAGCCTGCACAAATTCAGTGTAAACAAGGACAAAGAAAATCTTCTGTAAGAGGTAATAGTCCAGATGGTGAAACAACCGCATTCAAAAACAAACATGTGCCCAGCATGATGGCCTCAAACAAAAAGAATAAATTCAGCCAAAAAGCAGATGGAAAACACTCCCTCAGTCTCTTCTCCTCCCTCATCCTCTTTCCTCCCCTCTTCCTAAGCCCTCACACACACACATGCACACAACACAACACACACATACACCACTACAATCCTCCCTTTTCCCCTTTTTCCCCACAAATCCATCCTCCCATGTGGTTCTGTGGAACAGATGCAGGCAGCACAGTAGAAATAGAAAAGGGTTAAGCAGTGTTGAAGAAGGCAGAGAGATAAAGGCAGGAAGCACGAGATGACGCTAAAAATAAACGTGTCCTTGGGTGAAAAAAAGAAATACTCAAAGGTCCTAAAATAGCTGGTCAAACAAAGGCATGAATAAACTAGAATGAGTGTGAGAGGTTTTTTTTTTTTCAGGAGGAAGCCCCTCTGCTCTCTCTCTCTCTCAAACACACACATACACACACACACACAGCGACACCCTGGTTGCTAGGTTACGACACTTGTGGCTGCCATCCACGGTCTGAAGGTGCTTTTTGCATCTGAGAAAGGAAACCTCCTTTTTTCATCCATCATTTGAAATTTGGAAGAGCAGAAACGGAAACACATGCATTGTCAATTAGGGGAACACTGGGCACAGTACGAGGAACGTCCCGCAGATCAATTTGTACAAAGACGGCTTGTATTTCAGATGTACCATGGAAACAGATGACTTTTAATTACCTCAACAAACAGCCACAGCAGGAGGACCTGAAGGGAAGTGGAAAATTTCAAATCCCACTTGTTTGTTCATCTGTATCTGATATTCATAGTGAGTACTGATGCCAATTTTGACTTGTTATCCATCACTGAGGCAACACCAACTGAGAAACGGAGTCATTTTGTAATGCCAGGTGATGCTTTTAGGTCAGTGAAACATAACTTACAGTCCGTGGGCCTATATTTGTTTGTTCGTACAAATTAGTCAGAGCTGTACAGAGCGACAGATAAGCCAGTTTTGTATTATGGGATATAAAATAGGCTGGTAATGAAAGAGAGAAGGCTGATCTTTGCACAATGCTCTCTTAAGCTGTACAAAGGCCAGTAGGAGAAGACTATGAGATATGCAGAGAAAGAAAACTATTAGCTAAGGAGACCAAAAAAAATAACCCAAATTAAAATTATATAAACCTTCTCGTATTGATTTTCCGCTTTGTCATCCTTTGGAAGAAAGTTCAATCAATTTAGTAGCATCTGAAGGAAAAAAAAATATGAAAAAATTAGGTGAAATAAGGACTGACTTATACGCCTGACTGTTTTAGGGCTCAGTGGCCCCTTTAATCCTCACCAAATGTCACAGTTCAACTCCATATACAGCTGTTTCAGAGGGCATAAATCCTCCCTCATCTGAAACCCAGAGTGAGAAGCTGCTCATCAGTATGGTAAAGGTCATGGTGCTTTGCTGAAGGATCATGTGCCAACTGCCATATTCAGTATGAATGAACAAAGAAACTGGTATTACACATAGGTCATTTCCTGGTACATTTATCAAAGCATCAGCCTGGTCTGCGTAAACTCCTCTAACTCACTCTGTCTGTTAAAACACAAAGCTGAGGAGATTTATATAAATTACAGCAAATAATAAAACCATAACACTCCTCTATATTACACTCACAACTGCTTGGATTCATAATTAACACAGAGAGAACAAGAGAGAGAATGTGAGTTTTCTGAAAAACAGTTTGATTTCTTCGTTTCCAAAATCTATAAAGTAGGAAGTTAACAATTTATGCTCATTCACAGGATGAATTTGTAGCCTACACAAACTTGGGGCCATTATTGCAAATGGTGCAGAACCAAAATCAAAAATGTCTTTTTACCATCCAAACATGCAACTCAGTAAAGCGGCCAGTCATTATTTTTGAGTTATTTGCAATCACATAACTGTATTCTGTAACTCCCCAATATTTCAAAAGCACAAACTGACAAAAAAAAAAAAAAAGGCTCACCAACACAAAAGCACAATGAATAACCTACACACACACACACCCTTGCCCATTAGAGACTCGAGTTCAAACAAGTTTACACCGCAGGGCAGGGCCCATATTTCATCAGGAAAAGGTGGGGGGGGGAGGTCAAAGTTGAAGCCCCAAGGACATGCGGTTTCCTCTCCCTCCCAGGGTTCCAGAGGGCGAGGCGGACATTGTTTACCGGACACCAAGTCTCCCTGGGCTCCCTCTGGACAGGAGGGAGTTGGCTCGCTTTTAGAGCCCTGCAAGTCCCATTGATTTAAAGCACCTAAAGCCCAGGCATTATGGACCAGGCCCGGCTCCCCATTCCTCCAGTTCCTGCCTTTCATTCGTCCCCCAGTAAAAAGATCACAGTGCTTGTGTTTCAGTGTTTTCAGGAGGTTGTTATTGTGTCCTTGGGAGCTGATTTACAGGGTAACCTTGTATGCTGGGGGCTACTTTCATTGGTTTGTTCTTCTGTCTTTAATTGTGGTCTAAAGTACGGTGGTCCTGACGTGGAAAACACGACATTTCAGAAAACACATGAGCGCTTAGCACACACACAAATAACACATATTACCAAAGAGGCAGGTCTTTACTATCTTTCTCACTCCTAACTGTGAATGGATGTTGATGATGACTCGAGCAGGTGGTACGAGCAATCGGCCCTGTATCTCCTTGGGATCACATCCATATCGGATCATTTGACACCTCACATTTCACGTGCTATGCCAACATTCGGTTACAAAGTGAGAAGTAGCATGCCGAAAGGTGCAATGAGGTAATCAGGCAAAGTCAGGTGAAGAGGTAAGACTGTGAAAGTTGAGGTCATGGATGGTTGTTCAGTAATTGACTGGAGTTTTTGTCCTGCAATCAAAGATTTCTTTTCATTAACTGTAACAAAGATTTACCCCAAACCTTTACAAAGTGTTTCAGAAGCCTAAGCTAAAACATTCTTCATTTGTCCCTCTTAACCTTAATCTACCATAGCTACAGCAGATTCAGATACAACAGATTGAACAAAACAAAACAAGAACATGTATATTTCTGGCATTAAATGAAAATAAAACTTTTAACTCAATCTAAATATCAATATTCTTGTCTGGCAAAAGAGTCAGAGCGGTTGATTAGAGGGGTTAAGTGCACTCATTTGTGCTGGCCCCTTACAAGAGGACACACTACATTTATAGTCCTTAAAGTGAGGCAATCCTTCCTCTGAAGATTTATTCGTTAAAGTATCTCTTTTTAATAGTAAAATGGTTTTTAAACAAAGATCAGATGAGACTGTCACTGGTTTGTAGCAGTGTCTCTTGCAGTTTGGCTCCAGGTTTCCTGTTGTGTCCTGCAGGCTTGTGGGCATGATTAGTGTAGACCTGCTAATTTCCATGCAAAGCTCTGATAGATCAATCATTTACTCTAGACACCACTATCTTGGTGCATGAAAGTACTTTATTTCTAGGGCAATTTGTTTCCATACTGTTTTTCTTATTCATGTTCTGGTGGCTTGTTTGAATTTTATTGTAGAGAATCTAAAAACTTTGCTTCCACTTAGCTTTTCCTCCATCTCGTTTGAACAGCTTTTATGTAGTAAAACCCGAGCACAAACAACTTCCGTTTCCTGAGGGAATGAAACTGATTAATTGTGTCCTGGTTAAATATTTTTTTTAACTTCCGTCACTTTGCACTGCTGAGCCAGTTTTTAGTATTGAGTCAGTGTGAGTAAAGTCAGCTGCAAGCATTATTTCAGTATTCAATGGCTGAGGGATGCACCTGTAAGAGAAACAAGGTCATCCTGGTCATGTGTCTCTTACAAAAGAATGATAAAATAATTGCATATTGAATTCAACAAAATGTCTGACACTGTTATTGGTCATTGGTGACATGATTATACACAACCTCAGTATACACAGTGTATAACTTTGAATGTTTGACTGTCTCTACAAGAAAAACATTGTGTGTTTGAAATATCAAAGTGTTTCGTACAATTTGATCATATTTTCTGGTTTGTAAATTTGATTTGGCAAATAAAGTTGTGTTTTGCACCTCAAGGCCACCATACGGCCGAAATCAGAGTGTACACATACACATACACATACACATACACATACACATACACATACACACACACACACACATACACGTACACATACAGGTACTCAGTGCTTTTGGAGAGAGCTCTTGCCGCTGGCAAACAGGCACTAAGAAAAGGGAGATGAAATGTCTTATTAGTGAGGGAATGGGAACCAGGCGGGCCTGAGCAGGACCAGGTCCTCTATTAACCTGTCCATTCAGGGGAGAGGCTCGTAAACAAGGTGATGATGGCAGGAAGGGCTGGGGGAGCCGGGTAGGAGTCGCTGGGAGATGGGAAGGTAAAGTAGAGGCCTCCATGAGGGTTGGAGAGGGTCGGTATTATTGCCTGGGGGTGGTGGGTGGTGGTGGTGGTGGTGGAGGGGGGCACCTCAGGGACAGCACTTGTTCCTTCAAGGGAAAGAGGGAAGAGCATTGATCTGTGTGATCCCTCTGATGTAGAGGATGTGAACACAAAAAGGGACTAACGCATAGAGACGCTCTGGATGACAAGCTGTCATATCCTTTTAAGTCTCCATGTTGGGCGATGCATTGTTTGTGGGAGTTAAGATGAATCTTTCCCATTAGCCTGTGGCTAGGACTTTTTAGGGCCAATAAAAATCACTCCGACAAACCTGTGATTGATTTCAAGAGAGTAGAAATGGCAGCGCAGCAGCTCCGCTCGTCTACTGCTCAGTGTTACACTTCCATTTCGTATTTCCTCGTTCCTCTAATATGCCAGTGAACACATCATCCATTTCTCTGAAATGCATTGTAGCCTTAAGGGTGGGTTAATATGGAGCGCAGACAAAGAAGCGGGGCATTTCAGACTACATGGTTTGACTTGACTGACAACGACAAAAACAAACACACGCTACAACAAACAGACATGTAAATATTATCGAGGCAGTTGAATGCAAAAACCGAGGCTTTTGTTTCTTTTGTGGTACTTTTGCAGATGAATAGAACAAACATGGCAGAGCACAGAAATTTAGGAGGAATGAAATACAGCGAGCCTGGAGAAAAAAAAAATGAGGACATTGATGGAGATGAGGAGCAAAATGAAAAACAAAGGTCCTCTCCTCTCTCCTCTCCTCTCGCCCCCGCAGCCTCCTGAGCACAGCTGTCTACATGGCTGGGCTGTTTTCACTGACAGGCTGTGAGAGCCATGAAACAGGAGGGCACCAGGGACCTGGGCCACCTCGACAACATGCGCCCCCACAATCTGCTGTTCACAGTGTACCCCAACCCTCTCTCTCTCTCTCTCTCTCTCTCTCTCTCTCTTTCCACACTAACAATCTCCTCACTATTTCAAATATTTTATCCCTCAGGCTCTCTCTTTCTCCCTCCAGCACAATTTTTTTTTTTTTTTTTGAAAAGTCTCAACTCAGTTCTAT
>JAPZDY010000021.1:20220126-20235572 GCA_029783645.1 Ctenochaetus hawaiiensis | reverse complement strand
AGGCACTCATGAGAGCCCCCGCACACACACACATGCACACACACACATGCACACAAACACATCACATTGTACATGACATGTAATTATATACTCTGATGAATAAGACATGTCATTATTGGAACCTAATAACTCCATCGATGAAGCCTAACATCTGCAGTTCCACTGGACTTCACATATGATAGAAACTGAAAACACCTGACAGGGATTTAAACCCAACATACATATAAACACACACACACACACACAGACACACACACATACAAATATACACAGAGAAAGTCACAAACTTAAAAGGGTGAAATTAAAGGCCATATTTTTTTTTTTACAAACCTCTATTTCTTCACCCACTCTCTGAAGCAGGGAGTCAAATTGTTGACAAGACAGCACAGGACAGGACAACAAAATCAAGACTGAAATAGTTTTGCAAAGCCGGAGCAGCATCATGTCAAACTCACAGAACTGGAGATTAAACATGATTAAAAATGTGTTGGTTTAAAGTATAGTGACACCCTGTTTCACGCTTTCTGACCAACTTTTTGTGTCTGAATTACTCCACTCATGCTGTAGATTAATGAGACAAAGGACTGGCTGCACCAGATGAGGATGGAGCAGGAGACGAATCATTTCCTGTCAAGCATCAGGCTGCAATATTCATCCCGTCGATTATTTGATCTCCTGCTCCTATATAGAGACCAAAGGGATGTCAGCACACCACACAAATGCACAAACACATACGCTGTGTACTCTGACCTGCAGGCATGCATAGAAAGCTTCAAGGTTACCTCCAGCTACCATCCATGTGAAGAGACTGATATCTGGACAGCATCTTTGATGTCAAAATGATGAGAGCATTCTGAGAGAGCATAGATGAACACAAAGGTAGCGGAGCAGGGTCAGATCTACACAGGAGGATATCTGAGCCTTACCGTCACCTCTGGTTTAACTTATTCATCAGATGCCTGCGCCGGGAATACACAAAGACACGGATGGTAATTCAAAAGAGGAATGGTGTTGTGAGGGGGAGTGCTGCAGTATACTGTAGTTTTGGATCAAAAGAATTATACATATGGCACACACATGGCAGCTCACACAAGTTATTCCGTCTCATTGGCATACAAACAGTTTAATCTCTTTTTTTTTGTTTTTCGTTGCTGTTTTATCTGTTTTTACTAAATTTATACTTGATTTTTTTTTTTTAAATCAGCTTTGACTGTGCATTTGTTTGAATTTAGAAACAATAAAAACTGATTTAAACAGGCCAGTCACAATTTTACTACAAGTTCACTTCTGTAACGATTTCTGATTGTTAAAATAAAGAGGTTACACAAGTTTATACATAATGATTAGACTGTTATCAAGGTAATTAAACTGAATTAGCTTGCTCTTCCTGCATATAGTGTCACATAGCCATATTTTGTAAAATAACA
Source organism: Ctenochaetus hawaiiensis (assembly GCA_029783645.1). Lineage (NCBI taxonomy): Eukaryota > Metazoa > Chordata > Actinopteri > Acanthuriformes > Acanthuridae > Ctenochaetus > Ctenochaetus hawaiiensis. Next base: position 20,234,145 of record JAPZDY010000021.1, on the reverse strand, counting down.
GTCATGTCAAAGAGTAAAACCTCAAACACACTGGAGACCTGCCCACTTTGAGCACTATATTTACGGCAGATAAAACATGTTTTTTAGAGCACAGACACCCTTTTTTTTTTTACATATCCAGTGTTTGTTATCAATTCAAATTTCACTGCTGGGATAAGAATATCATAAGTATCTTGCAAAAAGATGCAATGATAACAGCAAAACTATCCAAGTTTAATTTGTGCTTTTAGTAGGAAGAGTAAAAGTGTGCATGCGTGCATGTATGCAGGGTAGCAGGCTGATGCAGGAGAAATGGGCAATGCTCAGCGAGAGGTCATGAGAAAAATATACGTGGTTCATCAGCAGCACATGCCTGTCAAAACAGAAATCCCTGCAGTTTTGCTCAGCGTGACATTATTAGTGTGCGGAAGTGAAACCTCACTGCTGTCTTGTGAGCGAAGGCGACTACCTCAGCTCAGCATGCCGGCCTGAGCAGCAGGTTCACACCAGATATGACACTTCTTGTATATGACTAATTCCACTCTGCACGGCTCCTATTTCAACTTTGCGATGCAAACAAAAAAACAAGGCCTATAAGGGCCAAACAACAAGGACCGAGACAGCAAGAGAAGGAGCTGAGGAGTGGGAGGAGTGGAGGACACAGGAAATGGAGTGAGAAACACAGGGCATTGCTAAAACAATAATGACTTCCACTAATTGTGTTTCCTATGGCCAATGTGAGTGTGGTGACATTTCAGTTCTGTGTTTGTCGGTCAAAGGATGAGCTAATTAATATGGTAATTTAGCCCCAACGCCTCCAGTGACAGCCACACCCCCTCGTTAGCAGCCACAAGGACAAGGGTCGGATGCACCGGGAGCGATGGAAGGAGGGAGACACAAGTAGAGAGAGAGAGAAAGAGAGAGAGAGGGACAACCAGAGAGTTTTTTCTGGCTTTGCCTTCTCAGCAGCCCTGGAGTCACACGACTCTGTCTCTGTAACGGGAACAAGTGATTATTTCTGAAAAATGGGGAACTTTGTCAAAACGGATCCCACCCACACACTATCTCTCTCTCTCTCTCTCGCCCTTGCTCTCTCATCCACTCACACACACACAAGCACAAGCTCTCTCTCTCTCTCTCTCTCTCTCACACACAAACACACACACACATTTAAACTTTCATGTTGAGCATGTGTGGGCACACACGTATTAGTACATTGGTGGGCATATACATACACAGCTGTGCAAATATGCAAACACACACTTAGGAGAAATGTGTAAGCGCTTGTCCATACGTGCATACACACACACACACACACACAAACACACACACACACATGCACACACACTTAAACTCCAAGGCTTGTTGTCTGATTGATCACATCAAGCCAAGGGCATCTCTGCCTGTGAGGAGTCATGTGGCATTCAGCATCACTCTGACAACAAGTCGAGCATCAGTGAGGAGGGATGAGTGGGTAAAGCGGGTACAAGCTCCAACTAAGATCCGCTCACATCTGAGAGACATTAAAGCAGCTCCACAAAGCCAAATCTATGACACTGCTGCACCTCACCTGCTACAGGGTGAACCAGGATGCATCAGTGTTGGAGGATTTCATATCATTGACTTAACAGCTTCACAATAAAATATCTTAAATAATAATATTTTTATACATTTTTTTGATTTGTATACCTTTTTTATTCTAAATGTTTTAAAAATATTCAAACTTGGACTTATCCACCAGTCAGAGTGAAGGAGGAAGTCGGCAAACGCGAATGAACGTTAACAAAATAAAACTTATACAACATTACATTACTAATAAATTATTAATACATTATTTTGTCTTTGAGCATCTGCGTCTGAGTCAGGCAGACTGTTTATACTGTAGTATTTCTCACTATAGTATAATGTCAAAACACTTAAAAGTAGTTATTTTTAGTATAAAATTATGCATCAGGAGCATTTAACTGTTGGGACTTTTAACGTTATGGTTGTTTCTAAATACAGTTAGTGTAATCCTGTGGTTCCCACACTGAAGGTCAGGCCCTCTCCAGTAGGTTACATGATAAAGCCAAGAAGTCTTGAAATGATTAATTGGGAAAAAAGACTGAAAAAACAAAGTTTAGCAACAAAAAATTTCGTATTCATTTTTCTTTTCTCTCATCCTGCCTCCTCTGTTTTCTGTGAAATGTCAGAATCATGGAGGTTATTACTCATTAGTAATTGCTGCAGTTTAGACAAACATTCAATTTGCTTGTTCCACAACATTAGTCAAACAGGGAGAGGGAGAGCGACTGTACATATTTTAGATGATTGAGCTGTGACATGTTATCAAACTGAATTTCTCAATGTGCAGCTTGCCCCTTTTCCTAGATCCCTTTTTTTAAACTTTAAAAAAAGCGAATCCGGAGTCTGCGAGCTGCCAAAACACACTCAAGCGTTCACCACTGCAAACAAAAGGAGACAGCCCAGCACTAGAAATTCGAGGAGGCACATAAATGTTTGCATGTATACGTTCCAAACAAACCTAATTGTAACGTGGGTTGTCAATTAGAAATGTTATCTAAATGTCACACGAGGGGAAGGTTTGTTTTGGAAAATTGTCAAACAAATGCAGTCCAAAATCAATGTTTCATATTGAGATCTTTTTTCCACTGTGGCTCTTTTTTTCGCATAGATCTGTTTATGTTTCTGATTCCTTCCATATTAGTTTCTCTCTTGTGTCCCTATCTTTCCTTGGTGGAGAAGTTTTTATGTTTTTGTGTGACTGTACGAGTTGGAAAACTGACAATGATGCTTTTCTTAACCTTTTCAATGACTTGCAGCCAGTAAATGAACTTAAAGAAGCTACGACTGAGATTTTTTTTATTTTAACTGTCGCATGATAACGTTTTGTGAAAGAACTGACTCGTAATGTTCAACCCACAGAGACTGACAAACCCCAGAAGTCCGAGAATGTCGGAAAACACCAGCCCAAAGTCCTTCTGATTGGGCCATGTTCGTTGCTCGGTAAGAATGGTTGGTTGGAACATTATGATTAAAAAAAAAGTGTCAGGTTCAGAGGCACTTAGGGGCAGAGTTGGGGCAGGTCTTTGCAGAATACAGGTGTGAACAAAACATAATCTGGGGAGCCGTAATAATTGGCTGTCAGGACAATGACAAGCCCATGGGAGGTTATCACTGGACTCTGCAGGTTTTATGAACATGGATTAACCCACAACAAATATGCAGCTGACTTTTTTCCTATCATCAGTGGATGAGTTTGCCATTCTGTTATTTTCTCCCGGTGCATTACGTTGGACTTCAAAACAATCACAGAACAGGCAAGATTTTAGACCAGGTCATAGTTTTAAAATCCGAAGTCAACCTCAAGTCCTAAATGTACTTAAGTCAAAATTGTACCAAGTTTTGAGCTTCTGTTATTAAGCAAGATAGAGTTTCTCTCAGGAGGTGGAGACCAAAAACAGAGCTGAAAGACAGGGAACACTGAACCTTAGGTAAAAGTGGTGTAACAAAATGTACATAATTTTATGATGCAGTTCAAGTAGGACTTACAGTTACTTTAGGCAATGCAACTCATATCTTAACCTTTAAAAAAAGACCAATACCGTGCATGTACTCTTAAAGGTGCAAGATGTACTTTCAATTTAACTCAAGTTTATCCCACATGGGCATTTTAGATTCATTTGACAAGGACTGATGACAAATCTTAAGCTTCCTGAGTACGAAAGCAGCACTTCCTCTGTTAAAAAAACAATTGTTTCCTAAAACAATGTGAAGATTAGTAACGTATACTTTTTTCTGCTTATCATCAATTCATTGATTCTGAATCAAAAAAGGAAACAGCTTATCTGCAGTCTGTGCCTCACCGGCCATTTTAATGAGCCAGTGAGAGGTCCTTCTTCTACCACCCACCACATCATTCCTCTAAACTCCCCTCAGTACTCTAGCTCCACCCTAGCACACCTAACACACACACACACACACACACACAGTTTTACACAAACGCTGGTCTGGCTCATTAATTAAAAGCACAAACAATTTACGAAAGCTGACTCCTGCAGCTTCCAGAGGTGGGGGCCTTTTTTTTCTTTTTTTTTTTTTTCTCCATTTGTGAAGGAATGTTTGGGCGAGCTGAGCCTTCTTGTTAATGTAAATAATTTACCTTTACCTTTATCCTGATGGAATCTTAATTGTGCCTCTCCGGCTCGCCTCGCAGCAATTCATCAACGTCCTCCTTGACCAGAAAAAGATGCGCGGCCTGTCGTTGAGAGAGGAGGGGGGGGGAAAAAAGCAGTAGCTCTTTGAAAAAGTAAGTGGGTGCGCAGACAATGGGGAGCATCCACCCACACACACACACGCGCAAAAAAAACACTCACACACACTAGTGTAGATTAATGACAACTCTCTACCAATTAAATGAGTGTTTGTTGTTTTCATTTGATGCTGCTGGTCATCTATTGTCTCTGGATATTGATCTTTATTTCAATTGAGCAAATACAACAGAGAACAATAAGAGCATTAGGGTCTGAGGCCATGTCAGCCCGAGAACATTTGGAGCATTATTGGCGAATCCATTCATTCCAGCTCAAGGTATTCATTATACTACGAGACTGATAAATGCAAAGATGAGCTGCAAGCTGCATATGAGGTTGGAAGCCATTCAGAGGGCAAGATACCAACTATGTGCATATGTGTGTGTCTGTTGGTTTGAATTTGTGCAAGGGGAGGGGCATGGTGGTGGATGGGGGGAAAGTGGGAGGGGTTGACTCTTTATTTTTCATTCTTGAAATATCAGCCTCGGAGGGGCCTCGGCTGTGCGATAAAAAGTCATGCATCTCGGTCACGTGACGCGCAGAGTGTAATTGCCAGCCTCTCGGTCCGAAATGAAAGCAGCGTTCGGCCATTTCTCAACACGCAGGGCTAAAACGAGACCACAAAAACCCACCACTTCCCTTAGTGAGAAATGTCCCTGCACTCCCACACTCAGTGCTTTTACCAGAAGCAGCAGCAGCTGACAAGGCAACAGTGGCTGCATATGTGCGTATGTGTGTGTAAGTGTGTATGCACACAGGCAGGGCCTACGCAGGTCTCTTCTGATTTATCTGTGCTTAATTATGTTGCACTGTGAAGTCACAAGCCAATTATTTGCCCTTTTAAAACTCACACACATACTGAGAAAGAGTATAAGATAAGCATGTTTTTTGCATAATGTAAGAACACAGATGGCTTGTCACAGGTACATTTTTGGTATTCATGGTTAGAAGTATAACTGGGGTGCTGGAAAAGAAAAAAAAACTCTACTAATACAACAAATGCATAAATCTACTCAAGAGTTTATCTAAAATACCAACTTCCTCTGCTCTTACAGGTTTGGGTTTGAGTGTAAAAGGCATTTAAATCTCTTTCAGTTCAGCTATATACACACTGATGCAATATGCACTGACTAAAGGAAAGTTATATGAAGGAACGAAAAGAAACGTTTAAAGCTGATGTGACAACAAACCAATGAGGTTAGAGGTCAACTGTGTGTGTGTGCATGTGTATCTGTGCGGCAGCAAGAGAGGCGCAATTGTGCGTCTGGGGGGACAGGTGTGTGACATAGTGTGTGTCCTGATGATGAAAGGTCAGCTGAGGGTCACAGTGATCCAGTTACACTCACCTTTCCTCTGCATTGATCCCCTCTGATTCCTCTGTTACACTGCTATTTCTATATTGACATCTAACCATACAGACGAATGCTGGAAGGCATACAGTCTTCCAGTGTCTGAGCTCTTTATTGAGCCATGCGAGAGACGCTAATGACCAGGATAGCTTCCAGCAAGCCTGCATGCCATTCCTCTCCACCTATCTTGACCTCTGTTCTCATCTCACATACGATCGCCTCCGGCCACGATGTCATCAAGACCTCATGTCTGTCTTTCAGTCTTTTTTATCAATACTAACCTCTGTCTTTCTCCAATTTGTCTTTTCTTCTCCTTCTCGCTCCTACTATAGTTTTCCATTTCCATGACTGTCTCGCTACCCCTCCATACCCCTCCTCCCTCCTTCGCTGTGTTTCCCCCCCGCCCTGCACACCTGCTTAGGGACCCAGATCTGTGCCTCCCAGCTCGGGCAGGTTGGGGAACAGACGGCCCCTGTGTTTTCTGATAATCATCACATAGCTTGCATGCCTGCTCCTCTTCTCCCTCTGTCTGTTATTTCTCCACTCCTCTGTGCCCCGCCTGCCAGCTTACCTCAGCCAAGCCTATAACCACCCCCGCCCCCACCCCCACCCCCACCCTGGCCCTGCAGCTCTCCCTTACTGCATCTGCCCTGCCATACATCAGCCCTCTGACAGGCTCACTCAGCAGCCACAATGCCTCGGTCTTATTCTTTTCACCTTTCGTCATCAGTTTGACGTTGCAGCTGTCAATTGCAAAACAGACATCCAAGATGAGCGTTGTCTCCAGGAAGAAAGAAGAACTGATGTGCGTGTTAAGGAAGAGTCTGACATTTTGGAAATACACTTATTTGTTTTGTTTTTTTGCAAAGAGGAAGATATAAAGATTGTCACCATTTATTTTCTCCCCCTTTTAAATATAAAACTCTAACCTGCAGACAGGGAACAGGGAAAAACAGACGTCTTTGCTCTGACTAAAAATAAATAAAAAACTACTATCAGCACCTCTAAAGCTCGCTTATTAACACTGTTGGTTGAAAGTAAACTGATGAATAAAGAAAATATAGCATGTTAATAAATGATTTTGTACTTTTTTTTCAGTTACTTAAAGTAAGAACCAGGCAGGACGTGTCACCCTGTTTCCAGCTCAGCTAACCAGCCGCTGACTATGGCTTTATTTCTGAGAGACAAATATGAGAGGGAAATTGATCCTCTCACTCAACTCTTGCCAAGAAAGCACTAAGCATCTCTCTCTCTTTCTTTCTGCCTGTCTTCTCTCCAACCCCACCTTTCCTCTCACCTAAGCCTTTCCACCTCTTAACCCTGACACTTTTTTTTTTGTTTTTTTTGCCGCTCCTCCTCCACCCCTCTCTCCCATCGTGCCTGTGTCTCGGTGCAGGTGTTCCCATTGCCGGTGGGTGAAAAGCAAAGGAGCAAGAGGAGGCTGAGCTTTGCTTCATTCAGCTATTGAGCTAATGGTTCCTCATTCACCACCCACACTGCTTATTAGGCCTGCTCCAAATAACCGAAAAAAGAAACAGAGCAGCGGCAGTCGGTTCCCTCCCAAATGCTATTCACAGATCCCACACTGCACATTACTGTGACGGCTACATGAGCGAGGGTATCAGCTCTTGGTGTCATTATTTGATCAAGTGGTTCTCAGTCATGCAGTGGTTTGTGTAGTTAGTGCTTGAGGGAATGAACACCCCTGTGGGCCCCTCTAAGCGCCTATTGTGTCTGTGTAAAGAAACCCCTGTGGAACAAGGGGGCCCTGTTGTAGAAGAAATTGTTCATTTATTAATTCATGCTATCAGGTTGCCGGGTTTCATGTTTTACAAAAAGCGCCAGCAATGGCAGATTAGTTATCAACACCAGCTGTCCAGACTAGACTGGCTAGACTCTCGATCCCCTCCCACTCCGCCTACAGTTCCTGATGTATCATCCTATCTGTGTTTCTTGTGTTTATCTCTGCTTTGCTATCCTTTCCCACCCTCCCCACCTCTTCGTCCTGTGTACTCCGTGGCATTAAGGTCTGGATCAGGCAGATGGACAGAGCCGTAGATCAATCACAGAGATCAATACTTCCAGACTGGCTGAGGCGATCTGTGCAAACTGACGGACATCTGACGGCCGGTCCAGTCTGGGCTAGTTTCCTCTGCTCATGGATCGGCTTAGTTTAGCTTGGTTTGGTCTAAGTCCTGTCTGGTCTTGTTCAGGACTGACATGTTAGGATTTCAGCTTGAAATGTTGTGAGAAAATGTGAGTGAATGCAGATTCCAATTCATAGATCAACATTTAAAAAAAAGATAGAATTTAGAAGGCCCGCATCTTAACATAGTAAGTTCTTATGTTAACATTGAAAATAACCTTATTTTTAGATAAAAAATGTATTTACTCTACATGTGTCTGTTCTAAACGTAGAAGTCAACAACAAAATGACTGATGGCTGCATGGATTAGACGGATGCAAAAAACAGTTGTGCACGTTACCTCCTATCTCTCTCTTCATTCACAAGTCATTCAGACAGAAAACAGTTCTGCTAAATGTCAAAAAGTTGCAGGGAGGAAACCACAGACAGAAACTGGTTTCATTGTTATGCCCTTTGATTATACACAGGTCAAGTGGAAAGTCTATCTTCATCCTCTGAAAATAACCTTTTCACAAAAAAAAAAAATGGCATGTGCTGTATTTTGTAATTGCCCTGAACCAAGAGAAAGGGCTGCAGATGAATGAGGATACAGTTGCCGCTTGACATCAACTCTGATATTCTCATTTTCTCTTCCCCTGAATACAAAGCTCAGACAAGTCTGAAACAGAAGAACATGCTGACAAAAAACAGACTGAATGTTGGCTTACATCCTTCTCCACCTGCCTGACACCCCCATCTATGCAGCGCAGCTCGTTCTAGGTCAGTTTTTTTTTTTTTTTTTTTGATGATAGACAGTGACAGAGCCGAGCAGAGCTTCACGGTTCCTGCCTGTCTTCCGGCTGCAGCGTCTGGTGTGCGTTTGATGTAGTCCAGGCTCACCGCCGGTCCCGTCTCTGTCTGTTGGCCCATGACACCAAACTCAGACAGAGCTGAAATCTGGAGGGGAGGAAGGAAGGAAGCGCACTTCCAAGACAGACAACTCAGAAAGAAAAACAACAGCCAGTCATCACTCAGTCAGTGCTTATACACTGTGACACAGTTCAAGGGCTTTTGAGTTGAGTTGTTTTAGATGGAAAGAAGTAAGGCAAAATAATAAGATGAAAGTGGGAATAAATGTGATGTTCTGGCCATTTCCTAAAACAGAAATAATTACTCCTATTACATGAAAACACACAGGGGTGAATTCACAAAGAATACATTGCTGCTGCTGCTTACACTAAGAATTACGCATCATTTGCACCTGCTATCTGCCTCGTCTCAAGGTCTAATTCACAAAGATGTGGCGCTTCTGGCATTACATGCAAACACACACAGAAAGTTTGCAGCTAAAAGCAATTTGCCCTTGTTTTTTGTCTTATTGCATTTATTCATGTGGCAAAGTACTGAATAGCTTCCATATATTTACCTTGCCTTGACTGCTAGTAAGTCAATCAAGCAGTTTTAGATGAGTTGAGGCTGTGGTTCAATGCTAATTTTTGCACTCTTTTCATTATCTCCAATAACATTTAGTTTTTTTGTTTTGCTTTGTTTGAGTTTATTCTGGATCTATTTTGTCAAAGTTTGCTGCGCCTTTTCGTACCATAAATTAGTTTAATTTTTAACATGTGGCACCATGAGCTGTAAACATTTATTTGCTTTCTTCAGATGCTGATGGGTAATTATAATAATGTCAAAATATTGTCCACAGACTGATCACTGCTGCCTTAGACACTGAAAAGTCTTTGCTTGACTTCTTTTATAGATGTGCGTCAGTTGCACCAAATCCTTGAGTGCAGTATAATTTCCACTCTGTGTTTCTATTAGCACTAGCTAGCCACAGGCTGGCTATTAGCGCTGGCTACCTTTGTGTAGGTCTGCTGTCATTGCTTTGAGTTTAATCACTTTACATGATGAGGATCATCTCAGCCATTTTTTTCATCACTGATGAGACAGCAGAGCGGTCACTGTATTACGTCAGTTTTAATGACGGCTAAATGAGCTTTAAATTGCCATGATCTGAGGCACTTTGAAAAAAAAAAAAAATTTCAAAAAGTGTGACAAATTACCAGTCCAAAGCAGTAACATTTTTTTTAAAATAAATGACAAGAAATTAGTGTTAAATTATGTTTTAATGCTTGCCAGAAGCTTGAGAATCTCCATATGTTGATATTGGACAGACGCTCCGTTTGTCATTAGCCTCTAAAAGAGCTGAATGCCTGTAGCAGTAACCTTTAATAAGAAAGTCAATGCTCTTGCTAAATGTGTTAGTCATTATCATTTTAGTGAACTTTCTTCATATTTCTCTGAAATTCAAATTGCTTGTGGAAATGTTTTTGTAGCTAATAGAAGATTGACTTAAGATTTGCTCAGTTGTCTTTAATTTGAAGACATTTCTTTGTTTTTGTCCAGAAAAACCTCCTGTGGCTAAATGATGGATGTTCGACAATGGATGATGTTTGGAGTGGATGCGAACCTGACAGCTGATTCAGTCCAACTCATGTTCATCGTCCAGCGTCTTTCCTGCTCCTGTCACAAGCATTTTTTTAAAAGAGGATAGGAATGTTTTTAAACTCCCTGCAACAACATATTTTACACAATGCACTGAAAACTGAGGAGGGTGGAGTAATTAAGACTGGGCAGTTTTCAGGGGGTTGGAGAAGCTCCAGCTCTGAAGGTGAATTGCTTCTTAGAACCACAAGAACTACTCTAGATAATACTTTCGATACTACTACTTTTAAGATCAAGATTTTACATTTAAACATGTATGGTTAAATTTATGATGCACCAATTCATATTCACAGTGAAGGATAAATCACTTTACTTTGACCAGCATCAGTTTAATTTTTTATGCGTAGTAATGCATCATTAATAATGATTCAACATGGGTTATTGTGCTGCATAATAAGCATTTTTACTTTAAATGATTAATCATGTTTTCTTGATTGTTCATTTTTAATCAAGTGGAATTTTTTAATGCAGTTCTTACATTTGTGTTTCAGTGTTTTAACATTGTCACATTTGTGCCTTCAACCCGTAATCTTAATTCTTTTTTCACCACTGAGTTACAGTATGATGTGTAATAAGTGAACTAATTATGTTGCACTGAGCTGTCGATAGGATGCTGATTAATTTTAATTGTTATATTGTCACCTGTCGATAGGCTCGCAGTTTGAATGAGTGTTTTTTATTCTGTTCAGTAACAGTCTCACAATGCAGCAATCTCACAAGTTCTCAGAGGAGGGTGGAAAAATAGAAAGTTAATAGAGCTGTAGCAGTTTTTTTTATCATTCACAGTTCATTAAGCATGAATAAAGCACACTATTGCAATGGTATGGTCTTCTGTACCGTTTCATTGTAGCATAAACAAGCTGCTGAAAATACAGCCCCTTTAATGCAAAACGGTGGGTTTCCAAGAGTCCTACGTACTAAAAAGCTTCAGTCTTCAAAGGTGATGGTAAAAACAGTCTGAAAGAGTCAAGTTTTGTAGGCAAACTAAGTGGAAACTCTTACTACCTTCAGCCTCAGTGTCTCCCCTCATGTCTTGTGGCTGTGTGTGATTCATATAACTGATATTATTTACTGAGGCTAAATTTAAATGTTAAAGGGTGTTGGCAAAGACACACTCGCACCATAAGAGACATACAAATGCATATTTTGATTCTTCGAGCGTTAAACCACCCTGCCCTTATCCCTCAGACACCTCTATAACTGGTTATGTGATGAGGGTTTGGCTGAAGGTCATGATGTGAGTCACAAAGCAGAGCGGGCTCATGTTTCCTGCCAGGGGAGTCGGAGAGTGTTTCATGCTTCCTTGCTGGGACAGGAAGTGAAGGGGTAAACAGAGGGAATCCCACATGCTGACAAGGAAACTCCACAGTGCCGTCCTACACTCACCCCCACAGGGACTCATGAGACTACCTCGTGTTTCTCTCTCAAACCCACCCCCCCCTTTCATGCACACACGTTCACGCATTGCTACCCACATAAGTACACATAAGGATGCACAGACTCCCTCATGTCCTCAGTGTGAGACAATAGATTTCTGTGATGTTTCTGGCAGAGATTAGGTTTTCAATTGCATTAGTTCTTCAAAGATTTTTTGCTTTGCTCCATTCAGTAACTCCTGCAGATATCCACTTTCCGCTTTGTATTAAAAAATGCACAGCATGAAGCATTCTAATTAATCTATGTGCTTGTTGTGATGGCTTATGTCCCTTTGACAGTGAACACAACTGCCGAAAAAATAAGAGCTGCAGGGGGGGAAAAAAAAGAGTGACTCTGATATGCTTTGAACATGATCACCATCGTGATGCAATAATGTGCAACGTGCCCTTTCTAAATTTTCAGGGGAATTAGCCTAGTTTGTAAAATGTCATAGCCATTGCTCACCTTGGCGTAGCGCTTTCTCCCCTGTTAGCATGTGACCTTATTTCTCTTATCTGTGTCAGCCATGCAGGACCTCCGCTCATTTGTTTGTGTGTCAGTTATTTGCGGTGTGTTTTAGTAGAATCGAGGTCTTAGGCGGTGCTGACGTGTGTACGTTCAGGCGCTGGGCTGAATGTGTGGTTGCAGTTTTGTTTTGACAACACTGTATTACCACAATCTGCCTAATGGGAAAGTGATCTGGTGCCTCCTGAATATTTGATGTTAATGTAATAGGAAAGTCATAAAAGCTTTTCAGATCTCAATTTATCCAGCCAAAGCAGTCATTGATTTAACCTGCAAATTTATAGATAGCCCCTTCCTGCACCCCCCACGTTCACCGCAGTGAATATTATGCCCGTAAATCGAGCATCCAAATCACAATGAGGATTTTTTTTTTCCATAATTTATATTCCAAAGGGGTTAACTCTCTGATTTGAATTATTTACTTGTGGGTTTGATTGAGAGATTGGGGAATAACTATTGATCTGGAAGATTAAGAGCCTGTTGGCTAAGCTAAATGGCAGCATTGGATGGTTTGAAAGCGTTTGGGGAGGGGGGGTCCTGGTTATCAATTCTTCATAAAAAAATATGTAAAGAGGAGTTATATAAGTAAGTAGAACAGAAGCAAAACCCTTCTGTCATTTCTCAAAATATATTTTTTACCAAAGGCCAACAAAACAGGACTAAATTAACCAAACATTTCACGCTGACAAATTTTCATAAAAGAGGCCTCTTGAGCATTGACAAAGCTGTCACAACAGATTTCTGCTTGTATTTTTTCATCCTAAAGCAGCACCTTCATCAGAGGCTCAGATGCCACTTTACCGTAGGCTTTCAGGAGTTGTGTGAAAGGTCTCAGGCAGCAGATGTAGAAGCGATGCAGGGTCTCCACGAAGGGGCTACAGGCCACCAACCCTAATACTGGTTCAAACTGCCACGCTTCTGTGATGAGGATGATCCAAGGAATCGTGCATGTGGGTCAATGAGTGCCTGCCAGGACTGCAAAGAGGTGTGGGGGGGGGGGGTGGAGAGGGAAGGAGGAGGGAGCCAGGGATCAATACATAATATCTTACAAATTGAATTCGACCTGGATCGACCCAGAGGGCGTGTGTGACCGGCTGAGAACTGTGGACGAGTGCACAGTAAATCCTACTGATCAGTGCGCAGAGGAGGGAGGAGGGAGGAGGAGGTTGAAGGAGGGTGAGGCGTCCTCTCACAGGGGTGTCTGCTCAAGGGAAGGAGGCGAGAAGAGTTGGGTTTATAGGAGGGTGATGGAAAGGAGTAAATATGGAGCAGGAGGGGTGATGGAGTGAGGGGAAGAAAGAGGTAGTATCGGTTTATCACCTGCAGTCAGGGGGTCACTCTGTTCTCGCTGTCATTATCTTCAAGAGGCTTCACCCCTAATCTGTCTCTATAATGGCGGGCTTGTTTGGACAAAGTCAATTTTATTGTCTCATCTGGGTTCTTCAAGTGTCTATTCGTGACTGGCTGTGTGCATGCATGTGTTCAGACAGAATAAGCTTGTGTTTTTAAGTAGGGTTAATGCAAAAGTTCAACATTTTGGCCGAATAGCTGAAGAGTTAGAGGAGAAACAACTCTCATATGTTTGTGCCTTATACAAGGCTATAGTTAGCAGCTGGTTAGCTTAGCACACCAATGGAAAAGCCCTGGGTAACAAATTCCCCCCAATAGCACTTCCTGAACTCAATGACACCTTACTTCTTCTTGTTTTATTTAACAAAAAACGTGGTTATTATGTAGGTAAATCTTAAAAATTACTATTCTGTAGGTTTGTTTTTGTTTTTTTTTTTTGCTAAATTAAATGACA
>JAPZDY010000021.1:20193450-20212187 GCA_029783645.1 Ctenochaetus hawaiiensis | reverse complement strand
ACATGGAAAGTACTTGTTACTTAAAAAAAAAAAAAAAAAATTTTACTCATGAGTATTACCTGTAATGTATTACTGCTCATCTCTGCTGCTTTGTGATATCAGAAATAAACATACATCTATTAATAGAGGCAATTACAAAACACAAAGATCAGTCTGAACTCATCTCATCATTAAAGCATCATGGTTGTTTGTCATTGGTGGCAGGGAGCTCCACTCTCTGTATGAACTGCTGTAACATTTACAATTTTACTCATAAGTATTTGTTTTAGTCTTAAAATAAATTACCGCAGGTTTGATAAGAGAACGCTCTCTGTGCTGCTTTTGTTGCTAAGCAGCTTGATCCATTTATATTACAGTACAGTAGGTTTGTGCTAATGCTCTGCGCTCGTAGCCTCCACAGACACAATTTCCACTTCTTTCTCTCCCAGCTCAGTGTTGTTTGATTAGTGAGTGCCATATGTCTGGGTGGGTGTATACATCCTGTTTACCTAGTTTCCAGGGTTTATTTTAACCATGACCTCTCTGCCATTTCCCCCCAGGTCACCAGGTCAGGCTCTGAGGTCGGCTCCACACTGATGGGGATAGACAGCTGAACACCTCTGAGTGCAATGTGAGCATGTGTGTGTGTTCACTTGTCCAGCAGTGGCCCAAAAATGGCTTGTTCAGGGTTTCACAGAGGAATTGTATGCATGTGTGTGTGTCTGTGTGTGTGTGTGTGTGTGTGTGTGTGTGGAGCCTGAAAAAGATATCAAAGGTTCTCTTCACAGCCTCACAGCTGCATAAATATCCATCAGGTAATGTTTCAAACAGAAAGCCATTCTTCTCTTTCAACTGTGCAGGGAACAAACAAAAATAGACAAAAGACAACAAGGTCCCTGCTGACCATGCGAACAGCCCTGGGTCTTACAGAGAAGGAAGGCTGAGAGGCCAAGCTCTGATGTTTATGCCCTGATCTGAAGAAAATGCATCTTCAGTGTGTTCGCTTCATTACACTCCCGTGCAGATGGGGCTTTCATTAGAGCAAAGAGGTTGTTTGTTGGCCTTATGTAAAATGATAAAAGCATGTACCTAAATAAGAGATGAAAAAGCCTAAAAAACAAAAATGTGAAAAGTGAAAAGGTTTTTTTTTTCAAAGAACAACAAAAAAAATGAAAGCAATTTTTAAGCCTTAGATCTTGCACCTACATCTCTAGGTTGCATAGTTTTGTACATCACTTTGTGTTGTGTATAACCTAAATCCATTCACACATTGTAAGACAAAGACACAAAAGAAGCACCAAAACATGGATCTTTATGGATGACTACATAATACAGAATATGTTAAATATTGACATTTCTTTAAGGAATAACATTTTTTTTTGGAAAAGAAAAAATGCGTAGGTCTACTTGCTTTCTTGTAGAGAGTTATGTAAAATGTTTGAAAAAAGCTAGCCTATTGCCTGCAGCTGGTTAGCTTTGTTTTTAAATGTATCTTTTTGTACAAAAAAAGCAAAGGAGATAACTGTGTTAATTGTTAATGAAATTTAGAGTTGCTGGAGTTAAGACACCTTTCGTTACCTTTGGACAAAGCCAAGCTAGCTGGGTGTCCCTGCTTCCAGTCTGTGTGCTAAACTAAGCCAACCGTTTCCTGGCTCTCTAACTCCATGTTTTTAGCATGCAGCTATGTGAGGGGTAGAGATCTTGTGATTAAGGCCTAACTCTCAGCAACAGAGCAAGTGAGCCTTTTTTCACGAAATGTCAAAACATCCTTAAGTGTTTGATTCAATCAGCAAAGTGTGAAATCGTATTTAAAAAAAACAGGTTTTCTTGCGGTAATCTATCCTTGCGATCTTTTAAGTAAGGGGAAAACACATTTTTACAGTAAGTGCATGCATCTGTTTTTTTCTTCCTCTTTAAAAACTTTGATTATCATTCAGAGGTGTTTTACCAAAGTCTGAGAGCACATGCACGCAACAATCACAGCAAATTCACATGGACAAAAGCTTCATTCGATTCGTACACATGCTACGAACTTTCATTATTACAGTGCAGGTACATGATACTTGCTTTTGTGCAGCGCGACATCCTGGAATATTTTCCGTTATGCCTGTATGTGTGTTTGTATGTGTGTGTGTGTGTGCATGTGTGTGTTTTCAAGTGAAGGGAGGATACAGCTGAGTGTGTCTTATCTTAGATCATACAACGTGTGAAACCCCAACTCTGCGGAACTCCTCTCGATCCCTGAGCCACAGGGTTTCAGTTTGCGGTGGCAGCTGAGCCTTTGCCTCTCCTTGCTGTCTGTCTGTCTGCCTGCCTGCCTGCCTCTGTCTCTCTCTCTCTCACACACACTCTCTGTTCTGTTCTGTCTCTGAAGACAGTTACATCCACAGACAGCAAGCTTGCAGAAAGCAGCAGACGTGTGCGTGGAGGCTGACACTGACAGTCAAGATGCAGTCAGAAATAGGCAGCGACTTCTCAGAAGAGGCTCTTGATAGGTGCAGTATGACTGGAAGCTTTAAGAGTTTATCAGTGTGATGCTGCACTTCTTGCTCATGTTACATCCAGTAAAATGTTGAGCTGTAAACAGTCAAAAAGCAGACAATCACAAGAAGCATGAGAGGAGACTGTTAGTTACACCTGCAATATTCATGTGAATATGTGTCAACAGTCTCACATGTGGTTTGTTTTGTTTCACCAAATGACAAACGGAGGAGAATCTTATCAAAAGAGCATACTGACTTTTATAACATTGGGTTCCGTCTTTTGTTTTTTAACCGTGTTTTATTCGTCGTTTCCAAATATAAATCAAAGAGAAAACACATTGAGTCTGGGATAAGGTTTTCTTATTTCATGATTCTATTATTGTCAGCATCTTTTATGACAAGATCAAACCTAACACTCAATTCATCCCATTAACACTTAATGTTTATGTGTTGAAAGCCTCAGGAAATGCATCAATGAGCCACACTGCTCCTTCATTACCAAGAACAGGGGCACATTACTTTGTACGTTAAGGAATAATATATGATTATTTGTGTGTTGCATGATTGTAATAGATGAAACCAAAGTGAAGAAGTACCTGATGCAAAGATCATTTATTCATTTCCCCCTTTTTTCTTTTTTTTTTTGCAGTTTTAAGTCCTGCAGCTACGTCTTACAGGTGTTTTCATTACAGCAGCTCACTTCCAACTTGACACATACAGCAGCTTGGTCAGGGACCTTAATAGGAACCAATTTAGCATCAATTAGCGATGCACAGGGTTTTCAAGTAACTAGAATGTAAACCTATCCATGGCAATATTGGACACTCAGAGCAACAACACTACTTGACAATGTACACAGAGTGAAAAAGCCCCAAGAGGGAATTTCAAATGGGCCCTTTGGGTTTTGAAAGGTGGTTGTGGGGATATAACTCCAAAAAAGCAACTCGCTAAATAAAACAAAATGACAGACAAAAAGAAAAGAATCTGACCCAAAACAAAAGAAAAGAAAGTTAGGACAAACTGGGAAAGGGGGTCATAAGAGTCTGGCTGAAGGATGAATATATCCACCAATTTAAATTAAAGAAAAATACTTCCAACACACACTCATCTCAAATACAGACAGCCAACTAATGGTGTTGACTGCCTGGTGACACACAACCAAACAAGCAGGGAAACGTCAGAATTCTTATATAACCTCCTCTGAGCCTGATTGCCTTCAGCTGAGGAAGAACATCACAGATGCACCCAATAAATCCTGATGAAGGAGGGTGAGTGAAGCCTGTAACCTGGATTTTAGGATCCCTCTGGTTTTTACAATGGCATAATTTAAGTCAGTCTTACGTACACACATGCTGCTGCTGTAAATACTCATTAGACTACCAAATGTGAATTAATCCACAGCTGAAAACAGTCCCAAGTAAATGCACTTCTCCTGTTGAAGTACTGTTTGCTGAATCTATGGTGCCAATGTGTCTTAGGAGGAAAAATGAGCCTTTCTGTATAAAAAAGATAAACTGTGTAATTGTAGCTTGTTTTAAAGATTAAATCTTCAGTAGACAGTGAAGCAAAGTCAGAGTTATTGTTCCATTTGTGAAATAAAGATTATACAAGTCTGGTTCATTCTAAATCCCAATCTGTCACAATAGCTCTTGAGTTTATTTACATTTAAACATCACATTTCAGTCAATATCTGTGTTGAGATTCCACTTCAGATATGTTTGTGTGGAGCTCAATGTCAAAATGTTGAATTAACCTGAGAGAGTCTGGGTACATCCTGCCCGGCCAGAGGCTGATAAAATAGCTTACTTTGCTCCGTATTTAGCATTCCTCCTCTATCTATTCCTGTGGTTTTCAGGGAAATGCATGACCAGTGGCTAATCAATGAATGAGCTCTCATCGATATTCCGCCTTTCATCAGACTCCCCTTATCAAACTTTGTTGGCCCTGCGTTCACCACAGGCCACGGACAAAGTGAAAGCATGTTTGCTTATGTGCAGAAGGCCACTGTGTAGGAGGCTTTCATTACCAGAATCATCTCTGCAGAAAGAGGAACGGAGGCCAGGCATGAGAAAAGGCCAAGGGACATATCAGAACGAAGGTGTAAACAACACCGAGGCATCTGGGCCGCCAGGCTGGAACGCATAACTTTTTAATGTGGACTAAAAAGACATTCTTGTGCTCCATCTCAGAGATGACAAATATTTCACGGCTTTTGGCTGAATGGTTTCAAATATAGAAGATGTTTTACTTGCAGCTTGATTAATAACAAATCTTGTCATGAAAAAACAAAAATAACGTGTCTGAACTGATGTTTGATTATTTTTGCCTCGTTAAGAGATATGTAATACGTCAGTCTATCTATAGACTATGAAGTGCCGAAGCAGCAGTCTGTCATCTTGCGACGTTGCAGCTTCTCACAGTGTGCATGCTGTTATTGGCGCCCCACTTTGAGATGCTTTGACATACAGTAGGTTTGCCCTTTCATGTTCTATCCTCTCTCAGCTCTTTTCTTGATGCTCCAAGTCAAGCTCTGTTCTCAGCCTCGTCGGTTACAAAAGCGGGACGCTGCTGCACAAGTGCTGCTTCAAAAAACACCTTTTTCGCTGTGAGTACATGTGTCAGGAAGCAGGCTTCACATGAGGCACGGCTCTCTCTCTCCTTCTGCAATCTGTCACTCTACTTCCATATTCTGTCTCATCTTGAGCCTGGCTGCACTCACAGATGTGGAGAACATTTCTGTTGGCTCTCTCACTGAACTCCCTCCCCACCTCCCCTCTGCCTCCCCACCTTCAACCTCCTTCCACCCACACACTCACACACACCCTCGGTCCCTTGGTCTTTTCCTGAGCATTTTGCAGGTTAACCAAAAGTCATAACTGCCAATGTTGGTTAAAAACTGCACCTACACTTCAGTATTCTGTGCAAATGTATTATGTATGAAATAAAGTAATAAAATAAAGGTGAAAATATTCAATTGGATTTAAAATTATGCAGTCAGATCAAGATCAGGAGGAGAAAAAAAGCCTAAATGAGGGCATCTACGTTTAAATTGAGGTCTTTGATTTTCCAAAAACAAATATATTAATAACTAAATATTTTGAGTGGGACCCCTCAGGCCCCTTCTACCTGGTAAGTCCATTATAATCCATCTATAGGCCTTGTCCAACCCTTTGCTAGCTGAGGTGGTTCAGTCCAATCATCAATTACATCAGCTTTGATATAGTGTAAGGCCATATTTTATCAATGCAATTCGAAGCTTCTAGTCTTTCATATGACACTCATATCGTGTATCCTCATGAAATAGATTCTCACATGAAATATTAGCCAGAGGAACAGCTTTCACTCAATGTTTTGATTTGGTTAGTAATAAATACTCTCAGACACAACCTCACGTACTCATTTTGTTTTTTATTTATTTATTACCTAAAAAAAGAAAATGTTCTATCACAAGTCACACTGAAATGTATTGCTTAAGAAAAAAAATATATTCATATATTTTTTCATTTTTTTCCATTTTTTTTTCATTTTTTTTCTTTTTCAGAAACGTGTCTCGTTTCCATTATATTCCACCAAAAAACAAAACTTTTTTTTTGTTTTTTTTTGTTTGTTTTTTTTTAACGGACACAAGCATCAGCTGCTGCCATGTCCCGACAACCTTCTCCCCCGCTTTTTAAAAAAAAAAATGCACAAAGAAATACATAATTCACAGTTACCATTTTGGTTTCATAAATTAATACAGTCACACATGTGCTACACCGGTCTAGAGCTAGAACATTGTAAATTGTATTCTTGAATCCTGTTATTTTCAATAGTTGGCTACAAGAAAGAACAGGCAACTTAAATGACGTGATCAGAATTCCACCAACGTACTGTTTTTTATCCTCTCTATAATGCTTTTGTCATCTTTTTATGTTTTGTTTCATCTTTTTGAGTTTCACACAGAAGTGAGGCACACAAAGAGTATAGTTCATACATATACAAAAGAAAAATAAATAAAATTTGGGAGGGGCAGGGGATTAATTGTCCTTTAATAATGATGTATTCAAGGAAACAGGAAGTGCATGTAGTCTGGAGTCCTCAGAGGACCTTTCTTATTCTGGATCAGGGCTGTTTCTTGCCATCTAAGTACTGTGGTGTAAACTTCCCCAGTTAACATAAGTTACACAGATTTGTAGCCTTTTGCAGCTTGTTGGTGGGAGGACTGAGTAAAGAGGGATGTGAGGTTTCGAACAACGGAGACCAACAAGCATGGCAACACAATGAAGAAATGGGACAAAGGCAGTGTTTGAGGAACAACACCATTGGATTCACTCAAACATGCGTTACCCCGAAAATCTACAACTCTAATGGCTGCGAATACAACAGTCCTGTGAATCAACCAATGGAAACAAGCTTAAATCTGACACTGACACAGCAAGGGCAACATTTTTAAGGCACAGAAGCCTTGACATAATAGAGACTCCACCAGCTAAAAGCACTAAACGACAGATGCCCAGTGTCCTCAGTGACAAAAATGGCGCCTTGATGACAACAAGTCCGACGACGATGCACACAGAAAAGTTTTAAAAACAGAACAAAACAAAACAAAACAACAACAGCAAAAAAAAAAAAACATTCCCGCCCCCATTTGTCCCCAAGTGTCTCATTTTTTTTAGTGAAAGGTAAGGCCACTTAAAAAAAAGATGAGGTTCACCAAAAAGGTAATCTCTCACTGCAATCTCTGGGAGTGCAATTGTGGTAGGGTGGTCGATCGATCAGACAGACAGACAGACAAAGAGACAGACCAGATGCTTCTCTCCAGTAGGTGTTTTTTTGACGGACAGTACTGTAAATCCGCTGGTCTGTTGGTTCCCTGCCAGAGTACGTCCACGCTAGCCTCAGTCGGCGTTCAGGCTGGGAGGAGGGGAGGTGGCTAAAACAGTTCGTATAGGCTGTCTGGGTCCTTGAGAGTCATAGGGGGGTAAAAACCGGCGGAGTTGAGAGTGAGAGAGAGAGAGAGAGTCAGTTGCTCTTTGCTCATCATCTTCATTGTCACACAACAGGAATGTTCAGTGCTGAGCAAGACGCGAGTCCACACTTCACTTCATATGTTTTGGTTTTGCGTCGTAATACTTTAGCAGGACACTGTTGTTCTAACGTTGAAAAGTAAAAAGTACAAAACCTAACCAACGAAAGCAGCATTGTTTATTTTTCTTCACATAGTCATGCATGTTGTTAACCTTCATTCCCACAGCACCAGTTTTCTTTTTTTTTAATTTCTTCCATCAATAGAAAAAGGATCAGTGTAATTTCACACTTCTGCATGCAAAGAAAAGTCACGTTTCCCTCTTGCTAATTTTTTTTTTTTTTTCATCTGAAGTCTCTGTGTGTAGCAGCGGAACTGTGAAAGGCCTAACCTGATATGTCAATGGATGCACTGGTGGAGGCACTAGATAAATGATGCTGGATACAGATCCCACTTGTTCTCCCTCTTTGCCAATAAAAAAATAGAGTCATTATTACGAGGACCTGTGATAAAAGTACACATCGAATGGGCCTAAAAGTGGGAACCAACTACAAATTTGACATTTTATCCTGTTGCGATATGAATTCATGACCAGTGCATTCACTGCAGCTGATCTTCAGGATTTTGTGAAACTAAGAGGTTACCTGGGAGAAGACGACTCGGGGGCAACAAACATGGGATATTCCAAATCAATTTACAATAAAGTCAAACAAACACACCCTCATAAACCTTTTGCCAATTGTCACATTTATGTACACAAACTAATACAACAAGTCCATTCAGGTCTATAAGACATGAAGGTGGGCTGGATGAAAATCGATCTTTCCGTATCACCTGTTGTGGCTAAGACAGCTATAATTCATGAATGAGCTAATGAATGATTGAATGGATGTACGTACTTGTTGGTAGTCAACGACTTGACTGAAGCCACAGAGGGCTGCTGTTTTTTGAAAACAGCAGGTAGGAAGAGAAATAAAAAATAGATTTTTTTTTTCCATATACATTTTAAAGATTTTAAAATCCTCTAAAGCACTTTCTGTTAATATTAATTCATTTTGTTTATTCATTAATCATTCCTATCGATACCCTATGTCACTGAGGTTCATATCAATACTTCCATATTCATTTTCTTAGTCTATTTCAGGCCCCACCTCCTCCTTCTTGCACACATTGACCAGCTGTTATAAATCAAGAAAATGTGCAAATCAACAACTACTTTGAACTGTTATATGAAAACCTGAATGCTTTGTGAACAATGCTACATATTTTTTTGTTTATAAAATATAATAATATGTTTCAAAATGGAAAAAAAAAAGAGTTTAACCACCCCGTAACAGGTTAAAAACTAGACTCTGGTTGGTGAGTTTTGAGATCGTAAAGAATGCCCGCTGGAATAATCCATAGTTTGGCAATTCTGCCTTTCTTGTGATTAGGAAACACTGAGGCCTCTGGTGCTCCTGTCCTGTTCATGAGTCCAGTGTGGATCTCTTCATTGTTGTCCAGAGTGCGCTTTTAAAAAACAAAACCTTAGAAAACAAAAAATCTGAAAAAAAACCCACCACCACCACCACCCACTGAATTCTGCTATGCTCAAGTTCAGGTACGGTCTCTGTCATCATACCGTAAAAAGTCTAGTATGCTGTCGAGTCCAGTTGTTGCCTGTCCAAATCCAAGCATCAAAAGAAAGTTCTGTTTGCTATTGTTGCTGTTTTTCACAAGGTCAACTGTGAGTGACAGAATGGGATTAGAGTCTGCAGGGAGCCTTTTTTTTTTCATGTGACAGACACCAGTCACAAGGACAGCTTTGATTTCCTCTTTGCACAGGACACCTTTGCTCAGTTCGGTGGCACCTCCTGCCAATCCTCAAAGTAAATCCCAAGCAATGCTTTGCACATCTTTGAATCTTCCCCCCCCCCCAGACGGGTTCAGACGGGTTCAGGCCATGACGAACTCGGACTTCAAGTCAGCCTTGACGTCAGGCTTCCACACTGAATCGTCAAAGTCCAGGTCCAGGGAGCCCTCGCTGGACATGCTGCTGTTGCTGTTGCTGCGTCCTGCCTTCCGGTTGGGCAGCCACTGATAAGGAGCGCGCTGGTCCCGCCTGGCCTTCCTGCGCAGACGCTTCTGCTGCATCAACAGCTGCAGGCGCTCCACCTTACAGCGGGTTGCACGGTTCTCGGTCTGACGGATACGGTCACCTGGACAAAGGACAGGAGAGGGTAAAGATGGTCAGTAAGGTATTTCTCTTTGATGCTGACTAATTTGTTTGCACTGGACAGAATGAACACCAGCTAAAATTAGCTGGAAGAACGTCAATACATGTCTGTGTGCTTTAGCGTGTGTGATTAGCAGGTGGCTGATAAAGTAACACAGCCTTGATGATAATGCTCTGACATGCTAGGATCATTCCATTGACTCTTTCACACACACAAACACACACACACACACACACACACACACACGCATACACCCACACACATACCATGTGCACAATGTGAAATCTGGTGCTTAACCTCCCCCACTGAGCACCATTAGCCCCCTCAGTGGCATCTCATCCCCCTTATCATTGTGTGGGGAGACCTTGTTAGACCTGAATCTCCTTGAGAAACACCAGCAAGGCCAACGACAAACAAACACAAGCCAGAAAAGACACATTCTGATAGCTGCCTGTGATATCTGCACACATAACTGCAGATGACATGCCTCAGTGACTGGATGTGGTACTAAGTGCATTTCTAGCTGTTGATGTGCCTATAGGAGAATACAGTCTCGAGGGAGAGGCCATGCATCGCACTGTGAATGCTTTCCTACAGTGGCCAAGTCAAGCCTAATTCAATTTATGCATATATTCAGGGGCTTGGAAGGAAAGGAAAGCAACCACAATCTATTAGCCAGCTCCATTAGTATCTGTCTGGGAATTAAATAATTAAATAATGGGCTAGAATGTCAATAAACCGAAGCACAGCGGCCATCTCTGCCTCTGCTGCACACCAAAACACACGCACACACACACACACACACACACAAACACACACTCAAATCCGCATTTGAGTGCATCATGTATTCACACAGAAACACATACACAACGTGTAGGCTCATGCACGTATATATATGCACACGAAAAACACACACATGCACAGCTGCACAAACTCACGGGTGCACGCACGCACACATACAGCAACAGCAGCAACAGCCGCAGTAGCTTTTAACGTGGATCGATGGCAAATTAAAAAGACCTATTGATTAAACCTTAGCTCTAGTGCAGCCATCCATCTCGGGCCCAGGACAACGCTATTGGCTTTCAATAGAAAATGCAAGCGAATGGAAATTGTAAGCGGAGAGAGAGAGAGAGAGAGAGAGTGAAAGATTGGGTTTTTTTCTGCTATTTTTTTTTCTTTATTATGGCTGTAGCTTCCCACTCTTAGCTCATTGACCCAATCATTCCCCCCTCCTCTCTCTCTCTCTCTCTCTCTCTCTTTTTTCCCCCACCACTTCCACCCTTTTCCCCCTCTCACACAGACCAAGAGCCCCCTCCTCCTCCTGCCTCCTCTAGCTCTTGCCCCATGTCTCCCCAGAGACAGATAGGTGGGGCAGTGTGAAGAAGGGGAAGCAGGAGGCGAGAGGGGGTGGCGGTGAGGGTTAAGGAATTCCTCCCCCAGAGGCGAGGGGGATAGAAAAAAAAAAGGACGGAGGAAGAGGGTGGAGGGTAAAGGATCAGCCGTAGGTGGCAGTTTTCCGAATCGATTGTGCCCTCTGTTGCCCCCCCCCTCCCCATCGGAATGAATTCCGGACCCTGTGTGGGCTTAATTTACCCTCTTTCCCTCATTTGCTTATCGGATCGAGCAGCGCCAAGCCTTTTTTTTTTTTTCCAGCTATAAATATTCACCACAGTCTGGCAGTGCATACTAAAGAACTAAACTTTTGTCAAGCAGCTGTATTTTTGGGAGCAGAAAGGATGTGAATAGTGGCACTTAGTTAACAGAAAAGAATACCCCCTTCACATAACACTAAGCCACACAGACAGAATGGGGTTTTTCCATTTCCTGCCAATATGTTCTGCCCTGATACAAACGTATGTGTGTGTGCATCCAGATGCCGTTTTTTCGCTGTGTGAGAGGGCAGCGTGTCATCTCAAGAGAACATGGGGGTATACCAAAGGGGGGGTTCCTCTACATTAGAGCCATTGTTCTGCTTCCTCGACTCCATGTGACATTCATATACGCTGCCGCAAGGCTTTGTTCCCCCTCCAGTCCTCCCTCGTTCCCTTATTTTCTCTGCTCCGACTAGCCAACAGCAAAACCGCCCCTCGGCAGTGTCGAAATATGGCTGTACACAATGAAACGGCACGAAGCCAACACATGCCCACTTACAAAATCTGTTTGTCTGGTACAATTTCTCAGTGTCTCAGTTTCAGTTCTTTCTTTATTTTACCAGGCTAGTCCGCTCAGCAGTGATCCTTTTTCCAAACATGTACATTTCCTAAGAAGACTCAATAATATATAAGAACAAAAGCACACACACACACACAATTTAAAGGGCAGTTTGCTGGTGCTGTAGGTCCTGGCCTTTGGCTTGGCAAGAGCTCTGAGAATGTGCCTGGAGCTACACCAAACACAGTGTGTGTGTGTGTGTGAGTGTGTGTATGTGTGTAAGTGTGTGTGGCCATTCATCAGCGTCACTACCGGAGCCCTGGGCGGCTGGGCCGGACACAGCTGGCCGCAAGGATCTCCAGACTATGTTTATGACAGTATGGCTATTATTAGGGCTGGCTAAGAAGGACAGACTATACACACAACACACAACACAGATACACACAGACTGGGCTGGAGCCTGGATGCAGAGAAAATGGTTTGACGTGAGCACAATAACCTTGAAGGACCCAGAGAGAGGTGGCTGAGAGACACAGGGAATGAATGAGCGAATAAGAGAGAGAGAGAGAGAGCCCATGCTTCTATGCAAGCCTATGTGACACAGAAAAGAGAGATGAAGCAACAACAGAGCTTTTCTTAGACACGAGCGGTGGAAGATACCAAGCAGAAGACAGGTCAAGGGCACAGAGAAGAAGTTAACGCCGGTCTCCTTTCCCTCCTCGCTCGTTTTACTGCTCCTCTGCCTGCCAATCACACCAAAACACACGCCTTTTCATCCCCAAACTCTCCTCTCTGAAGACTTTTGACACAGACCCCTGTAAATACACGGAGCACTGCGGAGAGAGAGAGCCATAGAAAAACAGACAGAGCGAGAGAGAGAAAGAAGGGGTGATCTATGAATAATCGATGCGTCAGTCAGTTTTCCTTGCCTTTGAGCCCAGCCCAGCAACACAGCAAGGACTGAGATAGGGAGCACACGGGAGGGGTGGGAGGAGTGGGTGGAGGAGGAGGAGGAGGAGGAGGAGAGGCAGAGGATGGAGGTAGAGAGAAAGGGAGGAGGGCTGCAGTGTGCAGGATGCACAGGGAGATTAAAGGAGCTTCTCCTTTTATTGATTGTATAAAGATTGGCCTTCATTTGCAGTTGTCTTAGTGCTGTTGTTTGTTTGTTTGCCTTGATAAGTCTTGTGATCTTGCAGAGAGAACATTGTGTTTGCTCAGCATCCAGGGAACCAGGGGAAAGAGGGAGGGGTGGACAAAGAGACAGCGAAAGACAGAAAGAGAGGAAGGAGAGGAAAGAGAATCACATTGCAGCAAAGTCAGCCTTGGTTTCCTCCAGTAATTATTATTATTATTTTTCATTTCTATGTGTTAATAATAGAAGAAATATCAGTGTCACAAGAATTATCGCTGTTTTTTCTTGATGTTATGAATAGCTAAGTTCAAAATTTCCCTTTTATAATAAGAAATTAATATGAATTAACAACCAAACATGGAGCGTGCTACGGAAGAGTCTGTCATCATTAAATGAAAAGTAATGTTTCATATTTGTCTGACCATCAAAGTCAAGCATTTAGAGACCAGTGGCTCAGGAAATGCACTCTGGAGCACAAATTAGACATAAACCTGAAGAATCCCACCTATCTGGGAAAAAACGATCAATGATCAAACCATCGGTTCAACGCCAAAGAAGATACTGGACCAACTAATTGGTCACAAACTGAAGCAACCAGTCAAATCACAGCTGATATGAGCATTATGACAGTCACTGAAAAGGGCATTGACGGCCCTGCAGGGACACGAGCTCTTCAATGACTTTTAGACTTCATTTGCATTTTCTCTCCCTCTCCCTCTCCTTGTCGACAATGAAAGGGCACCTGATGTGCTTGGCTGGCTTTGCTAGATAGCTCTGCCGCTGTGCTGTGCTGTGCTGTGCTTTGCAGTGTGGCTGGGACGTCCGTCAAGTCACCGGTACACGTGTGTCACACCAAACTCCCGCGTGTGACGACAGAGGAGTAAAGCCTACCAATGCGCCTCAGCCAAGCAGGTCAGGGCTTAAATACAGGATTCAATGAGGTTATGGCTGAGGGATCTCTCTCTCTCTCTCTTTCTCTCTGACTGTCTCCCTCCCTCCCTTCCTCCTCCTTTCGTTTGCCCAGTCCCAGCCAGCACGAAGCTAACATGACCTGACAAATCGAAAAGGGGACAGAGGAGGGTGAGGGGATGCGGAAGGCATACAAGAGAGAATAGGGGGGGGAGTTGGAGGAGCTATAGGAGCAAACTTTGCTCCTGCTTTGCCCCTCTCTGCGGGTATATGTTGAACTAAGGCAGCTGCAGTCGGAGTGGGACTAAAAGGCAGGCCTATAATCCCACAGCCCTCCCCTCCTCTGCCCCACAATGGCTCAGCCTGGTGCCCTGTATGCAGCCCCTGTCTCTGGCCCCTGCACAATAGATTCGGCCGGGCAGGGGGCTGAAGGGGCTGGAGGGGGATGCTGGGGAGGTCCACCCAACTTAGTAAAGGAATTTAGCTAACAATCAGCCTGCCAGGCCATTCCAAAGCCCTCCCGTTCAAATCCAACACAGGTCCTGGGCTAACAGATCCACACGCTCCACAGTAGTTCGCAGCAAAGCCTCGAAACCAAGCTAGTCACCCAAACCTTTAACCAGGCATGTGTGGGGCGAGTGTGTGTGTGCATGTGTGTGTACGTCCAAGCTTTTTATTTACGCTTGTCTTCTCTCTATCGCACATGAACTTGCAGTAGAAAAGGGTAAAGGCTCTCCGGAGAGAGCCAAGCTATGTGACATTTTCAAGAAGCTGTCTCAACCTAGAGTGCGCTTGCACACACAATTTTGGCAGATGGGAAGTGCAGGTTATTCCTGTAGCTGAATGAAGGCAGGTTTCTGTGAAGCAGTGTTAAGCCGCAGTGTTAAGTCCAGTAAGTCTTCCATCAGGTGTCGACTGATAAGACTGCCTGAGAGCGCTTAGTCATCGGCTTGCTTAGGACACCATGTGGAACGGGATACAAATAGGCACGCGGCCTCTCTCTCTCTCTGCACACCAGCACATTCATTGTCTCAGCGAGCCAAACTGTGCTTAGTTAGGACGGGTTAACAGTTCACATCACTTTCTGGAAGTGCACACTGTGAGCAGGAAGTTGGACGGAGGCGGTAAAGTCAGAAGGGGACGTTAGATAGGCTATTCTTTTACCCTTTCCTTTTTATTTTTTTTTCTTTCTTCCCTCTCGGTTAATCAGTGGGCAGTTGGTAGACTGATGGACAGGATATAAACACCCATATGATAAATGGAGGCTTAGTGTTGTGGTTTTAACAACCCCCCCCCCCTCCGCATCCTCCTCCTCCTCCTCCTCGCTGCCCTCTACTTCACAAAAGCAAATTCTTTTCAGAGCTGCTTTTCGGAATTAATCTATTTAAAGGCCAAATGAACACAGACAATGTATTGATGCACAACACAGACGTGGAAAGAGAGGGAGGAAGACGGAGAGATGGATTTTACAGACAGGGCTGTTTTTGGACGACAAACGGGGGGAAACTGCAGCGTGGGCTGTTGAGTGCAGACGAAGGGAGTTGACAATAGTGGGAGAGGAGGGGAAGGGTGGGGGGGCACGTAAGTGGGGGCAGTAAAGGAAAAGGTCTTCCCTGAGTTAGGAAAATAAGCCTGTGTTATTCCAACTGTTCGCTGAACACTTGTAAGGGCGCCCAGGGTGATGCAGAGGAGCACTGGAGATTCCTGTTCGATTTGTATTCAGTTGCTACGACTTAAACATGCCATTCTGCTCGCAACAGAAGGTCACGAAACAGGGGGACAAAGCCAGAGTTCGACAATAGAAACGTACGCTCTTGCTCCTTAAACAAAAAGAAAACATTAAACATTAATCACCGTACTCCAGGATCCCTCCCTCCAAGACTATTCAACGAAATTTACCAGCAGCTCACCAAAGACTAGCTCGATTTCCTCTGCTGGAGATAAGGAGGCAGTAAAAGACAATGCTGTTTCTCTCAGCGCAGCCAGTCTAACCTTACAACATCGACTGAATGTTATCTGTTCTGGACATCTGTCTGACACTCAACATCCTCTGTCTCTGCACGGAAAAAGGAGGTTTTAAAACACTCAACCCCAGTCCCCGAGCGGTATCATCTGAACTGCAGCACCTGCCCAGGCCCAGCCCTTGGGCATGGGTATGTCAGGGTTTTGTCCAGCCGCAGCCCATACATGCCCCAGCTGCAGCTCCTCTTAAAGAGGGAGGCTAAACCACCCAGAGCCTAATCTAATCTAAACATAGCCCAGCCCAGGCTTGAAGGGGTAAACCTATCTCTTCGGTGCACTAAACAAAGTCAGCTCTGCTGCCTGACAAGTGAAGCCTGACTGAACAGGTCTGGAAAAGCTTGTATTGCATTACTAAGGAGAGCCCCCTCCTCCCATCCCTTCCTCTTCTCCTCCGCCTCTAAAGCCCAGGAGAGATAATATGCAAGACTGTTTTTGTTCTTTAATCTGACTTTTCTGTTCTTTGCTTTGTCAGTATTTTAAAGATGAAAATATGTGCTTGAACGAGACAATAATGCGAAATCATCCTAACAGAGCTGATAGCTAACCATGACGTGCAACGGGAGCAGCAACAGAAAAGACAAAGACGACAATGAATTTTTTACTAGGTTGCAGTGTAACAGCAGAGCAGCAAAATGACAGGTTTTAGACTGCACACACTAGACACAAGCACACACACACACTAACACACACTCCTCCAACTCCAAAGCTGTGGCAACTTCAGGAACATCTGCTTCAAGGGATCCACAATGACTTGCTGTGTGTGTGTGTGTGTGTGTGTGTGTGTGTGTGTGCGTGTCTGTGTTTGAGACATGCTTGCATGAGCAGAGGCACTGTGGTGTAGAGTAACTCACCAGGGGGTTTGCACATGCGGATCTGGCTCTGGCACTGCACCAGTGGATGAAGAGTCGGCGGAGGGCTGCTCGGGCTGCTGGCGGGCACAGAGGTAGCTTTGGCAGAGAGGCCCGTCATACCAGCAACCGGGGGCGAAGGGGGCGGCGATGGGGATGGGGAGGTGGGTGAACCACACTGGGTCTGGTAGCGGAGCTGGGTGAGAGAGGGGGGCATGCCCTGGTAGTGGCGTGTGGCGCTCAGGAGGTCGTTGAGGATCTGCAGGATGGTACTGATGTCTCGTCTGGGACGCCCATTGCTGTCCTGGCAGTTAGGGTGCAAAGTGCCTGAGGGGGAGGGGGGAGAAAAATATAAAACGTATTACAAGGTGTGTCTACTGACTAATGATGAACAAAGTTATCAAAGTCACAACATGACCAACACAAATATTCAAATTACCATAGCTTCATCTTTTTTGAAAAAAGTTAATTGTTTTACAACATTGTATTATAAATAAAGCATGGTGGTGCTGGAGATGCCCTGGAAAACAAATCTTGCTCTTTGGAGGAGAAGGAATTTGCTTTTTTAGTAACAACAACATGTTTTTGAAGTGAAAATGAAATGCGAAAATTACTACAAAATTACCACAAATATTTGTGACTCATATCTCAATATCTGTATTTTTTTCACATATCACTCGGCATTTCCATTGAGTTTTCAGCAAAAGCAGGAAATTATAGCACATAAGGTCTTTCCTACACACACATGCCCACAACAAACCTTGAGACCAGACAGGGGAGCCTGTGTTTAATTTTCTTGGTATTTTTCGTGAAGCATGCAAGTTCTCATAAAAAAGGCTTTCGGCTGGATCTCCCCGTGTGCATGGGTGATGCTTAGAGCTGCAATAAATCTTTAATGGCAGCCCAGCGTCCTCTCACCTGAAAAGGTCCCTGAGAAGACTCCGGGAGCGTGGTTGACAAAGCTCTCAATGATGGCGCCGGGTTTACGGGAGCGTGTTGAAGGACTGGTGCCGCTGTTAGAGCTGTTGGTGCTGCAGTTAGCCTGGAGGGGGAGGGGGGAGATTATATAGCATAAAGTGAAGCTTCAGGGTATGCAAAGCACTGTGAGAAGAACACGATACACAAGTATACAAAATGAATAAGGAAAAGCTCCAAGCTTGCATCCTATACTGTGTTAGCACATCAGATGACATTCATGCATAACTCGTGAAGTCATGTTCTGGCCTACACCCCTTATATATACAGTATATAATGTAAACTCCTTCCTGAGCTCTAAGTGACCTTTACTTGAGAGTGCTGTAAATATTACTCGCACTATGTAAGTAATCTATGCAGTAAAGGCTGCTGGCTATAAAAAAAAACCCAGAAAGCCAAAAACCAGTCCTTCCTTTCACACTTTATTTTCAAAACAGCCAGAGTAGTTTGCTAGTTCGCTACCTCAAACCTGAGAAAAGACCAAACTTGGCAACCCAGCTACTTTACCTTCTCCTTAACTTGGGTCATTCCACTGACATCTGAAAGTGAAATTGAAACCCGAGCAAAGGTCTCTGTGTTTGTGTTGCGAGTCTTGTGTTTGTGTGTTACACATTTGAAAGCCTGATGAGGAATAGCCATTTCCGTTTTCTCAGCACTAAACTGGCCTGTCTCTCTGTTTTTCTTGTTGTGAACCATCTCCCCCACATAGTCCACTGACATCTGGTTCTTATTCATTTTCCATAGGCTGGAGCTCGGGGAGGTAGAGAAAGTATAAACAGAAAATTTAGTTGGTGGAGACAAGCGTGTTTGTGCATGTGCGTGCAGCTGTTTTTAGAGTTATCTGAAGTTAAATAAATGGTTGTAAAGGTTAATGATAAATGGCTGACGACACTGAGGTTAATGATTAGTCTTCACATGGAAAACCACCTCCGAATCATTAAATCTGCCTCTCTTTAAATCTTCTCCTTCCCAAGCCCTTTATCTTCCCCACTTTTACCCATAAGTCTCAGTGGG
>JAPZDY010000021.1:20161957-20193359 GCA_029783645.1 Ctenochaetus hawaiiensis | reverse complement strand
TGGCCTGTTTGTAAGTGTTGGGAAGCAGGCTGCACTCCAGCGATGACTAAGTGCACTGTGGTTTGGAAGCATGCACACACACATGCAAACCTTTTTTCTTTTTTCTTTTTCAGTCCTGAGTAAACCACGGGTTTGCCCTCATGCTGCTGGAATATCCCACTAATCTAATCAATTTAATTGAGGATGATTAAGTTGTGCGAGGCACTCGGGTCAAATGGTCGTAACCCATCGCAGCCATAGTTCATTCATGAGAGGGCTAAGCGCCTCGGTGACACCAGTTACGTAAAAGTTAAGCTATTTAATCGTTATCTGTTTGTAGCATTGTATATAATAATAAGTTATTTCAGATGCTTTCTCATCATTAAGCAGGTGCTAATGGAAAAGGTGTCACAGTGGTGTAAAATCACAAACAATATGCATCACTTATATTATTTTTGAGGCTTACCTCAGGGCAGAGGACCGGGGCTACAGGGCTGGCCTGGCTGATGTCTTGGCTGGGCTGGCCTGAGGAAGGCTGGTGGTAGTGGTGATGGTGGTGATGGTGGTGAGCCGGAGAGCGGAAAAGACCTCCAGGGATGTGGGATGGGCGAGGGGAGTGGGGCGGAGGAGGAGGAGTAGGGGGGCTACAGTGAGCGGAGGAGGGCGACTGGTGGTACATGGGAGGGAGCGGCTGGTGGTGCGCGGTGGGCAGGGGGAAGGTAGGGGAGCCCGGGGAAGAGGGGGAGGAAGGGAGAAGGTGAGGCTGGGACAAGTGGGAGCTGGGGTGACCATGTGGATGATGGGGTTGGTGGTGGGAATGCGGGTGAGGGTGGGGAACGCGGGGCTGCCCCGTGGGCTGTCCCATTGCGGTCTCTGCGTTGCCCCGGGTGATGAGGTGTCTGTGCTGGAGCTGGGGACCGCCGGACTGCTGCGCCGCCAACTGGAGCTGGACGAACATCATGTGATCCCCAACACGCAGTGCAAGAGTAAGGGGGGAGCGGCCGGACAGGAAGTCACTGACCTGCAAATGAACAAAAGGAAAATTTGAGCCATTTGATTGATATGTTTAAATACAATACATCGACGCAAATCAACAAAAAAAAAGCAATGTAAACATGATCTTTTAGTGCAGTTTTATATGCAAACCAAGTCTGCACTGCATCAAGTTTATGCACTGAGAGCCAGAGCATTTCACAAGGAAGAAAAACTCCCCTAAGTATATTGACTTCCTCCTTTGTAAATGAACAGTCTGCAC
Source organism: Ctenochaetus hawaiiensis (assembly GCA_029783645.1). NCBI lineage: Eukaryota > Metazoa > Chordata > Actinopteri > Acanthuriformes > Acanthuridae > Ctenochaetus > Ctenochaetus hawaiiensis. Next base: position 20,192,125 of record JAPZDY010000021.1, on the reverse strand, counting down.
CATGGATAGCAGTTATAATGCACACAACAGTGCATTGAGTTCCCCCTCTCATAGATACACAGACACACCACATTAGCCCATCATTCAATCAATCACTATTCTGTAACACTGGCCCATTTGCATCTGCTGGGGAGCGATGGATGAGGAGACCTATTGGAAAACACACACAAACAGAGCCCACTCTCTCTTGCCTCCCACTGCCCCTCAGTCCGTTCTTAGTCAGCAGTGTCATTCAACTCGGAGACACAGGCCACCCTTCTGTCTGGCCCCGGGCCTGAAAAATCAGTCCCACGTCCAGGAAATACACCCCGCCTGCCTCTCAAACACAGAATGGCCAATTGTCCGCGGGTCTGCAGCGGATCTGGAAGGGCTGCCCATTTTTGGAGCTCTGGCAACGGCTAACAGGAGCCAAGTGTGGAGGCCTTCACTGACCCACCCGTGGCCCGGATGGACACACACACAAACACACACAGGATAGTGAGTTGTCACGACTTGGCTGGAGGATTCACACTAAACAACAAAAGTTCTCTTGTCCCTCTACTGCATGCCTGCGGCTCTGTCGCTGTGTATCGCCCCTCCACTGCCCAAGTCTGTGCATGTGTGTAAGTCTGTGTGTGTGTGTGTGTGTGTATTTTCCACTGAGAGTAAATTGGGGTCAGAAAGACTCTTTTGGTCTTGAAGACTCAGAAGTAATGACATCTCAGGTTCTCCCTGAAATAGAAGCACACAGTAACCGGCAGTGCTGGCAAATACAAAGTGACGCCTCTGTCCAAAAAGGTTTCAACAACCCCTGCAGCCAGTGTGCTTTCAGTCCCCGGAGAGGGGCGGAGGGAGGGGGGGGGGGGGGGACAGGACGACAGAAGCAGCACCAAAAAAAGCTACACAAGGGGAGGAAAGAGCACAAAGTAGACGGAGAGAAAGAATTATGACAAAACAGAGAAAAATGAGTAATAGAGACATACATACAAAGACAGCGAAAGAGAGCAGAGGCCTCGCTCCCACCAGACCCCGTAGCCTTTGGAGTGTGCTTGTGAGATGTTGGCCTGTAGTTAACCCTGTGAATCACCAGGCTCTGCCCTCCATCACTTCTCTCCCTTTTCTTCTGCTTATTTATTTCTCTATCGACCGCTGCCTCTCTGTTGCCAGGGTGACCTTTGCACATTGGTATTGACATGGTGTGGAAAAGAGGATGGAGGGAGAGGAGAGGCAGGTGAAAGGACGATGGGGGGGTGGGGGGTGGGATGATCTGATGGCTGCAATTTCAACATTGTAAATAATCAACAGCTAGAGCGGCACAGATCAGCATAAAGGACGCCGTGGGGTAAACAGAAACTCAGGCTTTTCTTTCTTTTTTTTTCTTTTTTTTTAAGTGTAAACCGAGACACTAATGCTTGTTGATAGTCAGGTCCGCTCCCGTCATGATTACCCCGGTGTGGTTGAGACGAATAAACTCAGCAGGGTGGGGTGTGAAGTGAGGAGGAGAACAACAGTGCAGGGTGCTACCTAAGTGGGCTCAAGGAAACTCCATATACAAAAGGTCACCTGATAGATCAGATGTGTGTGTGCGTGTGTTTGTGTCAGTTTGAGACCCCGGGAGGTGGAGGAGGGGGGGCAGATTCCTAAAAGTGGGTGGGAGGGAGAGACTCAAAAGAAAAAAAAAGGGTGGGGGAGGAGAGACTTAGTCTGTCTATGACGGACAGCTGTCAGGAGAATGAGTCGGCAGTTTGCCAACCCGCAAGACACACAAACACACACACACACACACACACATACACACACACAAACAGACGTGCTAACAAAGTAAGAGGCCCTGAGGGAGATCATCAACCCAGTGTTTAGTTTAAGGAGGGGGAGGAAGATGGGGAAAACACCCCAAAGGGTGAGGGAGGTATCAGTTTATCTTTGACACATTCAGACCCGCAGTCCTGTATCCACATATACACAGACCGTGTCAACACGCAGTTAAAACAGGTTAAGGTTCACACCTGGCATGTGAATCCGTCTCGAGTGATCGGCTTTAACCTCTCAGCTCACATCTGAGTTTATCTGAAGAAAAACAGCCAGTGCTGCTGATCTGGAAAACGCATTTATGTGCAGTCATATAGCGACAGGAGAGGACTGTGGTTGCTATTCTGCACTTCTACACCTTGTCAGAGTTGTTTAGAGAAGGCGAATCAACCTGCGAGAATCTGTCTAAATATGGTCAGGGACACATTTCTGTTCACACATGTTGAAACCCAACGAGAGTCCATTTTGAGTGCAGTCGTAGCTGTGTTTATATCCATTTCCTGTTAAGGAATCATCCAAGATGACGTTTAATTTCAAGTCTGAACAGGACCGTTGCTTCGTCAAGCACATGTGAGAGAAAGTGAGAGGGAGAAAAAAAAAAAAAAAGAAGCCAAATAGTGAGTGACAGCAGGAGAAACAGAGAGTAGGCTTGATTACCCCTGTAATGACTAATGTGGATTTTTCAAAACCACCGAGATGAAATTCATGTACTCCTACTGAACTCCCAATACCGCAGAGCAGGCTTCAACTTCGCCTGCGAGAGAGGCCGCGCTTCCTTATGGCTTCTCTGTGGAGGTTTGTTATGAGAGACACAAGACAGGGAGAGTGGAGGGCCCCACTTTTGTTGTGTTAAGGGCAGACAGGGAGAAACCAGCCATTCATTGTTCCCTTTCTGAAGCAGCAGCAGTGCTATGCAGAGAGAAGAGGAGCTCGCGCCTGAAGAACGAGGTTTGTGTTTGCTGAAAACAACACAGAGGATTGTGCTCATCAGAAATCGCATTGCTAATGTCACGACAGGGTCCATTCAGTGGCGTACAGGTGTTGATAAAAGAGCTGTTCCACTTCATGTGCCATCACTGCTCCTCTTTTTAACAACTGACCCCGGAGCCGGCGCAATCGACCATTTTGTTTTAGTCGTCAGGGTCCAGAAGGTGGTATTTTGTTTAGCAGGAGGCTCTGGTTGCTATGCAGTGATGGGGGGGGGGGGAGAATATGATAAGGGGCAGCCAGGGGAGGAGGAGAGGGGGTGGAGAAATGATGGAGGGAAAAAAGAGGGGGGTGGGGGGGTGGCATAGAGAGAGAGAGAGGGAGAGAGAGGGAGCAAGGATGGTGTAGGGGGATGGGGGATGCGGGTGATGGGGGTAGGGTGTCAGAGTGGTGGTGGTGGTGGTGGTGGTGGGTGATGAAATATTCAGTGAGAGTGTGCCTCTGGCTCCTTCCCTCTTTTTTTTCTTTCGACATCTCTGGCTGACAGTTTTATTTATTGGGGTCCCTGTGGTTCAAGGAACTCATTTGCAGTCGTTCTTCCTTTGCACACTAAGCGAACTAAGGGAGGGAGATAAGGAGTGAGGGAGGAAAAAGAGAGGCTGAGAGACTTGAGGGAGGGCGAGAGGGAGAGGGAGAGGGGAGGGAAAGATAGAGAGTGCTGGCAGCACTGAGCTGACATTCATGAACAACTGAGCAGCTTTGTGCCAGAGAAAAGAGGATAGAGGATTGGAGGGCGGGACAGGAGGGTGGAGAGAGGGAAGCCTTGAGAGGAGGAAGCCGTCTCTTCTTTGTGGCTCCGATGCGGCGGCTTACCTGTCGAACCGCTGGGTGAAAGGTACGCTACAAAAACCTGCTTATTAACCCGCCTATCGACCTAGATGTTTTGATCGCACCAGGACACGATTGATAGTCTCTGTGCAGACACACATTGGCTAAAGATGCAATAACAGGCTCTCAAAAGACAGAAGGCAAAAAAAAAAAAAAAAATCAATGACTTGCATCATGCCCCAAATCCTGAAAGCAGCCGCAGGGCTCTTCAAAGGCCCCATTAGAAAGATAGGCATTTGTAATACTGCCTGATAAGAAAACAGAGGGGGCTGAGAGGAGCGAGAGGGAGGACCAGCTGGCCGTCAGTGAATTTGATCGGCTGAGTGAAAAGAGAGATCAGGATGACAAAGTTCAGGATGATCAGGTTCCAGCTAAAGCCACTCCTCACACTCCAACTGTGCCAACAACTGGTCAGCTACATTGAGCCGATTCACATGCACATACAAGCCTCTCAGGCCCGCATGCATTAGCTCCAACTGTTGCTCTCCGCTGCTCTCACTCTACTGAATGCCATTTTTTTTTTTTTTTTTTTTTTACTTCATACCTGCTGATAAATACAGTTTCCCGTGTTGGTTCGAGAAGAGTAGCACTTAACAGCGAGCCGTTTTTGTGCCCAGCAAGACAAATTTGTGGATTCTGGTAAATACAACATTCTCACGAACAACAAAAGAAGACTGAGGAAACGGCATCTCGTCTGTTTGAGATGACATAAGTGGGGAGAAGCAAATGGAGAGGCTGTACTGGGGCGAGAAATGAAGGTGGAAAGATGACAAGTAGAGTGGAAGTAAAATGGGACGGTGCAAATAAAGATGTCCTTCCTTAGGGAACCTTTCCTTCAGTACTTTTTTCTAAGATGTAGCAAAATGACCTGGATCTTATGACCCCTGTCTCTCTGTTTCACCAGTAGCATATGCCTAATTGACTTCATTAGACTTGGTGGTGGCTATCAGACGTGACATCCCTGGCCTTCATCCTCCCACACAGTAGCCCCACTAGTCACGATGCCTGCTTCTTGAATCACAAAAGCTCAGTGTCACCAGGGAATGGCAAACAGCGACGGTCACGACTCAAACGCAGAGAAATAAGACTCTTCTGGCCACTGAAGGAGGGAGGAAATGCACAAAAGAGACAAACAAACAAACAGTAAAAAAGGGATGTTGGCACATGCACACACACACACACACTCGAGCAGATGCATACACAAAAGGATGATGAAATCCCCTACAAAATCCATCTCTTGCTTAATTGCCCGACAACACACCTTGATTCCCTCCACCCATCCCTGAACCCCCCCCCCCTGTTGTGCTTTTAAGAACCACAAAGGGGATTACACAGGTGCAAAAATACTGCCTGATCAGCTTATTAATGCAATTTTCAAGGCCAGGATTTACATGAGCAGGGACTGAATGGGCCTTTAGATCAGCATTGTCTTTTATTCCATACACAATTTGATTTACACATCCAGCAACAAAATAATTTCTGTAGCTTTCATTTAAGTGACAAAAGCAAATTACCATTCTAAAGAGCAAGGACTCCCTCTCTTATACTGCATGCATATAAAAAGCCTTCATTTCAACAGCAGGGGGAAGAACAGAGGGCTATAAAAGGGGGAGGATCTTCTCATATTGACCAACAAACTGACTCATTTTTCAATTCCTTGCACTCCCAAATCCTCAATACAATTACTCTCCAATGATTTCCAGTAGTGTCAATCCTGCTGATTAACTAGCATCAAGATAAGGTGGACTACAGAGCGCCGGCCTGGAAAAGAAACATATTGACCATCTTGCATTGAGCTGTTTTACACACAGCCATGTGCGAACAAACAGGCATGCACAGGTACACGGCTGATTATCCATACACACAAACCATATTCCAGCATTGCCAAAGCAAGATGGTGTCCGTCCTGTTTTGTCTTAATTGTCTTTCGTCCATTAGAGTCCCCGATGTGTTTCTTCACCTGTGAGTTTCACAAGCAAGTGTGATCACCCTCCACATCGCCTCAAACCCTCACGTGGTACACACACGCTTTGACTTCACATGTTACAGTATGAATCCTAAGCGTGTGTCTTTTCTCTTCCACCTGTCTGGCCCATTGTAGTGCCCCCCACCACCACCACCACCACTGAGGGAGGCATATCAGAGCAAATGAAGCGAGGGGTGACCCAGAGGTGACTCTGCACAGATTGTTGGACCGCACTAGTTTGCATCTGTCCACTTCCAGACACAATGACAAAAAAATGTGCCACGGAGGAAGAGGACGAGAAGGAAGCGGGAGGGGGCGGGGGAGCTGGGGTGGGCGAGGACAGGAGGTGCTTGGCGGCGGGAGGCAAGAAAAGTGGAGCAGATACGTAATAGCGTATTCCACAGGGATATGTGGAATGGCAACACAGTGCCTCCTCCCAAAGCAATCTGTGTTAGTGTTCAAGGCGAAATTTGTCAATCTGCAGCCTGCTGAGCCTCCGCTCCGGTTGGGCCGTGCATTGATTTTAAAAACCAGTATGCACCACTGTAGCTGCACTGCACTGCACTTGGGTTCAGCTTGCATCTATGGATGTACGAAGGATGAAAGAAAGGGGGGATCTCGCAGAGAGCCAAACTTAAAGAGTGACCCTTCAATCATTGTTGTGGGTTTGAGGGTTTGTCAGCTGGGCAGGTTTGGTGCTCATGCTTTAAGACAGGAACAAAGAGGTGGCTGCATGGGGGGAAGGGAAATGGGGGATGGTAAGGGTGATGCCTGCCTGCCTGGTTGGCTTTTATTCTAACATCAATGTGCATCAATGAGCAAATAGTCCCCATGTGCTGAGAGGGACATATAATCCTTCTCTTTTTGTCAAATACCAAGATCAATAGATGGAGAGCTGATGACACTGCTTTCATATGCCCAGAAAACAGAATATTGCTTTCATTTCCTTTTCACTGCTTGCCTTGTAAGTATACATTCCTTTTACTACTAGGATCAGACATTTTCTCATTCTCTGAGCAAGATCAGAAATCCTCTTAAATATATCCAGTCAATTCTGGTGCGTGTATGTGTGTGCGTGTGCCTGTGCATGACTGCATATGTGAGCTGTACACACAACCTCTATTTAGCAGACAGAATGAGAAGAGAGTAGCGAAGGCAACTGTATTTTGATGGGCTGTCAGGAGGCAGTGGCTTAATACAGCTTAGATGTCATGCAAAAAGTCTAGTGAGATGCCAGAGGAGGAATTAAGGCAGCCAGGATTGTCCTTGCTAAAGAAACCAGCCATCACGGTCAAACTGAGGCGGCTCTCTGGACTTGCAAACCACAGCACATTTAAATTATAGGGCCCTGGGAGAGCTGTTAAGCAGAAACACGAGAGGGAGAAGGAGGAAAAGGGGGAGACGAAGCGAAGGAAAAAGAAAACCCATTTCGATAATTGCCGGGGCTCCATTTCCATAAAACATTTTCTATCTAACTTGCTCCACAAAAGTCTGAAACAGCCCTGGGAGCTGTCATGTTCTGCTTGGTTGGTTGGCCAGCTAGCTGCCGGCTGTGAACTCCCCCAGAATCCTGATAAAGGAGAAGCCATAAGGTGATCAGCCCGACCCTTTTATTCCATGAAAACACACACTTCCTGGAAGAACACCCAATCCAGAAATGAAATCTTGCATCACAAAAATACAGGTGGATGAGGAGGGTCTGTGAGAGGTTCACACTCGCTTTATCTACTGCTGCATCCACCCCACATCTCCCCGAGGCTATTTTTGGGTGTATGGGCATATCAGTTATCATGTCAGACACTTTTAAGAGCTAAGTGCATTGATTGATTTTTGATAGCCCCAGAGTTAAGGGGAGTAGAGAGGAAATGAGGGAAAGCTTTTGTGTTCCTATTTTCTAATCTTACTCAGATCCTTAATCTCTCTGCAATCTATATCATTCCATTCCACTTCATGAATTATAAAGAGGAATCAATTTCTCTGGATAAAAACACAGTAAAGCAGCTTTATGCCTTTTTTTTAACCTTTTACCCTGCTACCGTTGTTTCTGTCCCTTTTACTCCCACCAACCCAAGTACGGGGATTACAGCTCTGTCACAATAAATACCAATGCAAAAGTGCTGTACTGTAAGCAATTCTCGAAAAACACAGAACCATCTGACTCATAATGAATCGAAGAGTAATAAAGACACAGAAAGGAGGGTGAGAAAATATGCCCTTTCAGTTCAGTTCAGTCGAATTATCATCTGCCTCTGGTGAAAACGACAGGCACTCATGGTTGTCCAGCAGAGGCGTAACACATGATGGGCAAGGCTTGATTCCAGCCCACTTCCATTCTGACATACACACATCCAGTAACAGCCTCGCGCACGTTCACTTACACACACCTACACACATGCAGTCATCTGCTGTCAGCGCTACGAGACGCATGCTGAGTTCACACACACAACCAGGCCAGGATTTCCACCATAAAATTGTCAGCAGGGAAGGAGGCCATGCAGAACCACACTCTGCTATCTCTGAACAGCCCACATCCTCTGATTAGAAAAAAAAAAAAATGTGACCAACTGTACAGTATCATTCCTTGGATATTTTCACCAGGACATCGCATGATTGACACACTTAACTCCTTACATCAGCGTCCAGTTTCACCATCTTGTACTGTTTTGACATCAGTCAGCAGCGCATCACTGATGCACTTACGTACATGTCAGCGTTACCCAACGCTACGAAGGAAGTTGATCTGAGTCAGTCAGTCAGCTGCACAGTGCTTCATACGTCACACTGTTGTCTGTGTGCATTCAGCCTTATCGCCTCTCTTCTCGCTCGCGCTCGCTCTGCGACCAGCGCAGAGAACTCTTTGCCTTTTTTGCTTTACTCTCACTATTGATCATTTTAGGTGAGTCATGCCACAATGACTCAAACTGATACCGTATTTCGGCAGAGTTACAGAGCTGTTTCACTGTAAGGACAGGGTGTGGGCCTCACTACAGCTGTGTATGCATGCCAGGCTTCCAGGAACCCTATGCTAATGTTGAGTGAGAAGGTCTCATCTTATGATCCAGTACTCTATTTATGAGTGAGTGAGACTATACTCAATCTCCATGCAGCCACTTCCTGGAAACTTGCCTGTGCATGTGTGTGCGCATGTGAATATGTGTGTTAAAGCATGAAAAACAGAAGGAGTGGAGAGAGATTACAGATAAAGGTACAAACTAAAAGGTGGCAGTAAGTGTTATGTGCTGGTCCTCTCGACAGCTCACAAATAAGCCTTTCTTGCGTGGTGTTCGCCCTGGCTTCCTGCAGTGACGTGCATGCACGTACACACAACCACACACACAAGCTGTCACAGATGTTACTAGGATACAGGAGGGTGTTGCTGCTTATTATATCCTAACAGCTCACACTGGATGTCTAGCTTGGCTTGGCTTGTTTAAGAGGCTGAGATTAGACAAGCAAAGAGGCTTGTGCTTGTGCAGCTTGCTCATCTCATCTCATCTCATCTCTTTCTCTCTGTATCTGTCATTTCTGAGTGTTCTCTGTACTTAGCCAAAGCTACAACCCCCCCCACATCACCCATGCAAACACTCTTTCACACGAAGCATATAGGGCCCAAAGCTCAGTTTAGACTGCAACCATGGTGGGATGCTAAGTTTGATGCATTAATATCAGTGCCTCGTCCACACAAACACTCTCTTACCTGAGTTTCTGTTAAACTCTCCAAGGCTTGCATTACTGACTGTTCTGGTCTTGATGCTTGAGACTACACAGAAAGGAGAGAAAAGAGATTAAAAAACAGTTTTAAATTAACTAAAGGGAGCAGACGTCAAGTATTCAAAAAAATATACATTCAATTATTTCATTAAAATTTCTTTCAATTTCATTTTAAATTGCATTAAAAATGTTGATACGTGGTATCTTTACTTATGTTTCAACTCCAAATAAAAAGAAAATCCCAGTCAGATGAGCCTTACCATCAGTCCTGCTTCAACTGTTGGAACAAGTGTTAACTTGCTCCCATCAGAGATGCCTAGATCCTGGAGTTTGCCTGAACTTAGTCGCCTGCAGGGTTACAGAGAACAAGATAATTAGACTGTGCTGACAATATCTTCTCTCTTCAGACACACAAACACCCTTCAGCTGCAGGGGGGGGCAGACAGACTTCAAAACTAGTTTGGAAAAGAGCCGTGGGTGAAAAGCTCCATGAAAGAGAAGTATTGATTGGGCTGTCATATTTCAATTTCGAGTATAGTGGAGCTTGACAACTGCTCGCAGTGGATATCTGGCACCACTGCCACTTGCCTAAGTGGAGGTAAGTATTTTCTTGAGGCATTTTTAAGGTGTACAAATGAGAAGCCGAAACAAACAAGCTGATTTCAAAACCACAACAGTTACAAGAAAAGATAAACAGTACAACTCGTAGCCATTTTTGGCAATGAACTGTAGAAAATTGCAAAAAGCTGTCTAAAATAATTGAACCATGTGATAAAAAAAAACACATTTCAAGGTTGTTGCGTATTTAATGTTTGGTGCAGAGCAGGAGTGTCTGCTCCACAATGGGGGTAGTGTCTCTTCCTGCAAGTCACGATGCACTAAAACCACTCACATCCAAGTGCCCGACTCTCTGCCTCTATTAGCTTAGTGGAGGATGTTTAGGACAGCCTGCTGTACAGACATGACCCAAATGTCACCCCATGCAGCTGAACAAAGGCAGCACCGGCTTGCTGTAGGTCTACAGTTTAAGGAGCAGGAGGGGATTAAAAAGGGGGTTTCAGGTTTTAAAGGATGATGTGATTTATTGGGTGATTACAATGGGTGGGAGGGGCCGGGGGCCGAAAAAACAATGCTGACTGTTTGCATGTACTAAAGCCTCCATTCTCATTTTTTGCATAGCACCACCTGCACTATTGTTAGTTCATTTAACCTGGGTCTGATTCATTTGGGAACCGCCTTGTAATGTAGGCTGCCATGAGTTTTAAATAATAAAGGTTTTAACTATTCCCTCGTCCTCATGTACTGTAATAGCAGCATGTTTAAAGCACTTGAGAAACCGGCCATCCTTTACTTCACACCAAGAAATCCACTGAAACCACTGAGGGGTTATTCTGTTTCCTAGTAGTTATTCAGTTATTCATTCTAGTTAACTAATTATTACCATTTAACTACAAGTAATCACACTAAGGCTGCATGCACATCCAACTACAGGATACATCCACCTTCCACTACCTAGTATCAAGTCCAAGATTAACAATATATATGTTCGTGCAGCAGCAAAGTAAATATATTACAGGCTACTAAGTCTGCGTGACTATACTCATTAATGTTTAACATGTTTGATTCCCGCAGCATTAGTAATTCAGTCAGGCCTCGGTATTTATAAGGAAGGAGGCATTAATCAATGCAAGTCTGCAGATCGCCCCGTCAATACTGTTCCAGTGACCGGTGCGTCCCCTACGCGTAATTCCAATACCGCGCGTCCTGATGGTCAGTAGTTTCCTTGAATCTATTGATGGGCAGAGCAGCCAAGGTTGTCTCTGAAGCTCCCGAGAGCTCAGCCACGCATAAATCCAAAGTATAGATTAAAACATATCACTGCAGGCCCGGAGGGTGAATGCACCTAAACTCGGTTTACTCACATTTTAAAGCCGCGGAGTAGCCCACACATTACGGCTTTAAATGTCGGTGCATATTAAAGATGCGGGTTTGTTTTTTAGGACAAATCGTGAATGAATAATTGTACAGTTTTTCCCCATATCTTCAATGGCTGCGACACTTCTGATAAACAAATTTTAGTAATGGCAATATCAGATGTACTCACGTTTCTTTGTGCAGCAGAGCGAGTCTCTCTTTTGGTACTTTGAGTTTTTGCGACAGCCTCCTCTTCAGTCCCTCCACGGTCTCCTCCAGGGGCAGGGAGAGCTCGAAGCGTGTGCCGGTGGTGGAGTGGATGTACAGATTCATGGAGGGTTCCGTCGGGACGGCCTCGCAGGACGAAGCCCCGCGACTGGTGCAGCTCCGGGCGCTGGGATGCTGGTCCATCCGATAACCTGTGGTCAGAGGAGAGGGAGACAAGACGAGCAGAGCCGGGGATGAAGAAGGTGAGGAGGATGGTGAGGCAGATCCGTCGCTTGGGTTACCGTCCCGTGTTCTGCTAGCAAATCAAAGGCAGCATTCAGAGAGCTTTCTCTCGCTTCTAGCTCTTGGTGTCTCCTTTCTCTCGCTCTTCGAGAGTCAGAATAAAACCCAGTCCGTCTTTGCTCCGGTCGATATCATGAGAATCTTCCCCCAGGAAAGTCAACTACATAAGGCTTGCTTTTGTCTTTGTTTGATCTCTTTCTTTGTTGCCCTTCTCCGGCGTGCAAACAAAAGTCTTCCTAAATGCTACATTGATGGGAAAATACCAGGCAGAGGCGCAAGAATGTCAGCCAAAAAAAATGCCATGGACGCTCATTTTACGCAGGCGGATACCTTTAAAACAAAAACTGAGTTCTAATTATATAAAAAAAATATAAATTCCTCTCGGTGTTATGTAAGCTTTTGCAAGCTTTAGATGAAAAAACACACGGTCCGTAAGCTGCAAAGCCTCGCACGGCTAGTAGCGAGAGGCTCTTCGCTGCGTACTCATACCCACGGCAGCTCCGGTGAAATATCGACAATGAACAGTGTCACAAAGTATCCCACTTCCACCATCGATAAAAATACGCCCACAGACCCGAGGCGGCCCGACCAATCACAGGAGAGCTCCTTCCGGACGCTGCTGAGCTCAGCCAATAGGAGGGAGAGATTCACACCCACGTGGAGGGCAGGCGAGTTTAGACCATTCATAATAAATTACAGCATAGAACAAAATATGTGCCCATACCACAGTAGCCTTGAGACACAGTTCTCAAACTAAGATCCGGATTTTGAGGAAAACTCAGTTAAAATTGCAAATAGTTTACTGTTTGCCATCACTTTTAGTTTCTTCTTTTTAAGATCTCCATCTATAAGAGCTACCTGTCCACCTAACCTATATATTTAACTGTGTTTAAGGTGTGTTTCATTCCACACAAAGAGACAGTTTTGAATGCGTGCATGGTCGCACGCCTCTAAAAATGCTACATGCAACAGGCTCAAAATAGCATTTGCCATTAAAACAGCAACTGTGAGAGATATATGTGGGTGAGCAAAGATATTATAAAGAGTATCAGTCTACATCAAGGCTAACTTGTTGCAAAGAAACATCATACTGATGAGTGTATGGCTGCTATGTCACTAACTATTAGACCAAAGAGAGTGTTTAATAATTAGGTTTCACAGTCGTTTCAGTTACAGCGGCCTGGAACCAGCAGCACTACTGAGAATGTGGCTATTTTAAAGACCGTGTTTAAAGACCAGTGGCCAGTCTCTGCACGGGTAAATCTAAGTTATCAGATGTGCTGTAATGACATTAATAGTGCTGACGCCATCCTCTTTCCCCTGACCTCAGCAGCATGCAGAAACCATTTAAGGGATCGGGAAAAGTATGCAAATTACACATTGGGGACGGGGTCTCTTCTGGATGTCGGTTAACTCGCAACAAACGCAATGCAACACAAATGTCTGATGTGTAAAAGCAAACTAATTACACATGAATTATTGATATGTTCTTATGTGCAGAAGATGTGCTGCAAAAGTCCAATCTGAAAAGACTAATAAATGTTTGACCAGATGAGGAAACTCACTGATAATTTAACCTGAGAAAAGACGGACAGATTTGGAATTTTTATACACCATGCAGGCATCTTAACACACTTATTCTCCCAACACAAGTAAGATCTTTAACAAAGGCTATAAAGGAAGATACTCGGTCGCCTCCCAGTGGTCAAGGAACGAAACTGCAGCACTCCAAACTTAGAGTGATTCATAGTTCATATTGCGTCTAACAATAGAAGATCACTCGGTTCGGACTTTAGAGAGAGAATTTATCAAGAAAAACTTTGAATTCACTTGTTTTTCATTTGAGTCTAATTAAAAAACATGCTTATTAAACTCGCATCATGGTTGTCACTGTTACAATATCATTTAATAATGTTGTTATTGTGCTTCTAAACAAACATGATCAGCAACGACTTACTGTCAGCTACTAATTATAATTTACAGTGACAGTGACATTGTCCTGTCGTCGACACCGGTTTTATCAAGTCAATCACGTCCACAAAGTTTGACTTGGAAGGTGGCTCATCCAATCACTGCACAATATGCTTTTATCGATTCGTGATCGACTTCTTGTGTCCGATCAATGTCTCACCCACAAACACAATATAGCCTTTGTCGAACTTGTCGAAGGCGTCAACGCCACAGCAAACATGCTAAAATATTCAGAAACAACTTGGACTTGATATATATATATTTTTTAATCTACTTACCAATTATTGTGGCGAAAACTGTGAAGCTTCGCGCTGAAGTCTGTTCTGTTCCAGTCTGTTTCCCCAGCTTTGGCATGTAAAATAAACCCAGACAAAAAAAAAAAAAAAAAACACTCTCAGATAAATCCAAACACTTGAGTATCCACAAGGTTGTCTCTGTGAAAATCTCTGACAGGTCCGTGTGTTTTCCAGCGCGCGACGTTACGCACTGGACCCTCTCGGGACTCCTGACCAATGAGAGGCTGCACTTGACGTCCTCAGATGCCTCTGCGTGTTGTGAGGACACCGGCGTCTTTCTTGGTAATAAGAGCGTAGTTGGGAAGGTGATACACCTCTTTTCTTCTCGGATATGGGTGGAGAGTAGAGTTCTTGTAATGTCAGCATGTGATTTAAGGTGGCCTTGCGTCGCAGTATCCGCCTCTATGTCCAAAGTGTCCTCGTCTGTGGGAAAGAATGTGCCTACGCAAAACCGACACAGATAAAGATATGCAACCGTCAATGCCGAGGCTCTCTGGGCTGCAGAAAGGGGCTTTTAACGGTGGTAGGTACCTAAATGGGAACAAAACACAACCAGTATTTGGTCTACCACCTTAAAAAAAAAAGTTAATGAAATGAATGCTTTGGCGATTGCAGGGGTGTTGCCAGCCTTTGACGACATAGAGAAAAATGTCACTCAGCAACGGAGCAGGTAAACAAGCTGCCTGGATACGACGCCACGTACACGAATAAACAAAAACTTTCACCGTCACGATTCTGTGTTTGAGGTTATGTACCTCTTATAAAAACGTTGCTGGGATTTTTGTCAGAACATAAGTGAAATGCTCTTGTGTTGCCATAAAACCAGTGTTGCAACTAAAATTTTTACTTATAACTAACAGTTTGTACAACTTGACATGCCATTATTCTTTCTCTGTCTGAATCACTTGTAAACAGCAGTGAAAGAAAAAATAAAATGCTGTGTACATAAGGTGTACCACAAAACACAATGCACTGTGCTGTACAAGTAAGAGCATGAAAACAAGTTTGACAAAAGTCGGTTGTCAGTTAAATGTACATTAGGTGCTACAAGTAAAATGACTCATTATGTAGAACTGACTTGTTCTTATGGGGAATGTTTTTAATTTTATTAAATCTGATGCATCAACCTGTAAGAAGCAAAATAGGTGTTTCATCTGGTCGAGGTGGGGGTATTTTCTAACCTTAATTATATACACATTTCAATTGTTTAACCTGTAAGAACACCAAAATTTCATTTTTTAAGTTTATCATACAATAAAGGTTTTAATACCAAAGATCTATTAGATCTATTTCTAATTTCTTTGTTATACAGCCAGCATTGCAGATGAAAATCTGTGAGACTGACTCTGGGAGACTCAGGCAGAAATGTTCAAGGATGAGGTCATCTAATAAAGTTATATTCACGTAATGTTTAGTCACTTTTGTCGACTTCCCTCCTCACTGTCTGACTGTTGATAACTCAGAGGTTAGAGACAGGCGACAAAATGAAACACACCATTACCTTGAATAAAATCATGGAATTCTCTGCATTTTAAATATCATAGGAATCATCTGAGATATCATAAGCACACAGGTGATATCATCGTTTTTAGACATTTCAATATGGAAATGTTTAAAATGTTTAAGTACAGTACTTGTGTGAATGTCCTTCCTCCAGTTGCACAGGACATCTATTGTGCTATGCCTGTGCAGTGATGACATCCCTGTACTTCAGATATGTGATAATCATCACAATAAGGTTCACCTGAAGGACAAGAGAGATGTTGTGCAATGTGTCAAAGAATTCGGCCTGAGAAATCGCTAACATGCTTCAGCCAAGAACTGTCCTTCCTTCAAGCCCCAGGCCCGGCACAGACTGTCTGTCTGATTACAGAGAGACACTCCTCCCCACTGTGCAGGGGACGCTGTGCCCCACCAGCATATTATCACACTGTCTGAGAACTGAATCATCCTTGTGTGTATGTGTGTGTGTTTGTGTGTGCATGTATGAGTGTGTGTGAGATAAAGAAAGCAGAGTGTGTTCAAAAGAAACAACTCTCAGACTCCATGAGCAGACAAAGGTGCCAGTCTTTGCCCGGCCCCATCAGCACCCTCTCTCTCTTTATCTGTCTCCCGTCTCTTTCTTTCTCTGTGAGAGATGCTGACTCAGTGGAACAAAGTGAAAGGAGTTGGTTAAACTCCCTCCTCTCCGTGAAACACAACCCTTTGTTCGAGTCAAACGCTGCGCTTTTGAATTAGCTCACTGCGAAGCTTGTTTTGACGCCCGTCATGCTGGCAGGAGCACATTATGTGGATCTGTGTGTACGATATTCTAGTGCCGAGAGAAAGCTAATGTGTACCGTTGTTTGAGAGTCAAGTTCTTGGCTGTGCTTGTCAGCAAGTTCAGGCTGTCAACACAGCTTAGGTCAGGCAAAACACTCTGACCTTGCCTGCCTGAATTAGGCCTTATAGTTATTTGATGATCTGATATTTACTCTGACAAACACTACATGTAGTATTGATCCTTATGTTTTCTTTGTTTTTAAGTGTTGTTGCTCAAGACCTGCTTTCAGCATGTCATTTGTTTTCATTTACGTTAGCTTGTACATCATGTCCCCTAATTCCATCTGCACTAATGTGAAAAATAACAATGTGGTTATATAAAAGAATTGCCTTAATGCACATATTTATCATCATGCAGCCTAAAAGCTGAATGTTTTTCACTGTGTGCTGCATGGTGCAGTAGGATGCACATGGGTAAGCCTGTGATGGAGGATGCAAGAGCAACCCCCCCCCCCCCCATATGCAGCTACATGATAATGCATCACACATACTTCTGGGAAGAGGTTATTGACAAGGGAGTAAGGCCGTGTGGGTGGGTCGTAAACATTTCACATTGGATATCAGATCTGGTGGGACAGAGCAGCCTGTGTGTGGTTGTGTATGTACCCGTCTATGAGTTTGTGTATGTGTGTCCATGTGCGAGCAATAACACGCAAGTTGTTGTGTGAGAGACTGAGTGCGTGGGACATGTGTGGGCGTGTGTGTGTGTGTTAGTGTGTGAGAGTGTGTGTGTGTGTGTGGGTGAGCAGCATTCCTATCCATCAAAGTCACAAATGGGCCGCCCTCTGCCTCGGGAGAAAAATGAACCATGCCAGAGGCACTCAGCCTGCCGCTGTTGTTCTCCTGCCACCATTTCCTCCTGATTCACCCTGTGTGTCTGTGAGTGGGACCGACACACCTCTCTAGCCATCGGCACGTTACGTTAACAGACGCTACCACAGGAAGCTGACACATAAAGATGCCTTCATACCTTGCATGCTAATACAAACGGTGTGAGTTAATTCTTGTTTGACTGATCATACAAGGAGTGTCTGCCTTTCTGATAAACGCGAATGAGGCTCTGACATTGTTAGGCATGTGAACCTCTGATGTCTAATGTAAGATAGCTCATCGTTTCATGCTGCAATCCAACTAAAAAACCTGAGATTATTTTAGCATCAATGCCATATATTTCATGTCTGATCATGGAAAAAAATACTATAAATTTGATCTGTTTTAGTGGCTTTACATGTGTCGTAACAGTTTTTGTCTGATTACAATTCCTGAATAAACTCAAAGAAATAATGTAAATATTCAAAGACGAAATGTCCATTCTTTTTCTTCTGCATTGATTTGAACTGACCCATTTCCATCCTGGCCTTTACTCTCCATTTTGACTAAATAAAGCCCAGATCTTTATGTGTTTCTAATTTAATTCACATGTTATCTTTTAGATGGTATTGACTGTAGCCTGAGTGCCTGTTACTGTAAGTGGATAAAGTTTCTGAATTATGCGAATGGTGGGTCATTTGAATGGTCTGTACAGGCAGACTGGTGAGTGCGTGAGATCGAATTGTGATTGTAGAGTCCCTTTCAAACTAAGAGGGATTAAACTAGATTCAGAAATATCGGAAAGATGTTCCTGGTAGAGAGCGATAAGAGGACAGGAGGTTATGTTGTAATAGATTTGATAAATTTGTGTGGAGTGTGTGAGTATATTAGGGAGGACATAGTGGTCACATAGTAGCAAATGTGATCCAGTTAGGATCTATTTTTCAATAAAGTTATCTTTCTATGTGATTTCAAATTATTTGTATTTCAAAATGTCCTTTTTAAGTCCCATGTTAGTATTTCACGATGGCGTTTATGAGGACTCTGAATGTTACATTTCATAATGCTACTTTTCCTCAAAGTTAGGGCGGAAAAAGGGATTGACACATAACTTCCTATACCACACATCACATATGATGTGTTCAAACATATACTGACACGCAGACACAACATACGCATGCAGACACAAAAGGAGGATGTGTATAGAATTCAACAAATATGACATACACACACACATTGCGTCAGTCACTGAAATAAATTTTATGCAATCTGTCACACATGTGAAGACACGCAGGCACAGATTAAGTCTGCCTATATGCAAACCAGTATGTGAACGAATGCATTGAGAATATAATCACATAAAAGATCCAAGCACAAATACAAGTCCAAAATCTTTTTTTTCCTTCAAGAAAATATATAAGTGAGCAAAAATTTTAATTAAAAAAAAAAAAATTCTCTGTGGTGCCTGATTTTTCAGTACTTCCTGGAAAAAAAAATCTTTGTATGTTTCGCCATGGATTAAAATGAGTGCTAAAAGGATTTTGAAGCCTCCATAGCTTGAAAGAGTCTGGTCATAGTTTTTGCAAATGTGGAGTGGGATTAGTGTAAAGTTTTTGGTGCTGAGTTCAAAAGAACCCAAGATACAGTGTTGGGTGAAAAAAAAAAATCAGAGAGCAGAGGGGTGATGAGCTGAGTGGGAGTGGGAAGGGTGTTAGTGAGGATAAGGTCTCTGATCCCACACCTGCAGAAGGAGCCCTGTTTGAAGTGCTGCTCGCTCGTCCTCTTGGCTCGCAGCACAGATGATTGATGACACATCTTGAGCTCCACGGCTTACACACCAAAGAGGAAAACATGCCAGAGAGAGTGTCAAAACCCCGGCCTGAGAAGGAAAGAGAGAGAAAATGTGCAACATGTGCACTGACAGGGGACAAGAAAAGAAAGTGTCACACCAGACTATGATTTAGTCACAGTCACAGCTTACAGTAACTTCTGAACATCCAAGCCACGGACATTTCGACCAGACCCCCGTTTCAGTATTATGAGTCACAACATTCCCTCGACTTTTGTCCTAAGAAACTTTTTTTTTTTGGGAAACTTTTCGGGAAACAGATATTTCCTTTTTCCCAATTGTATATGTAGTGGTAAATGACTTCTTAGTGAATCACAGTAATTTGGGTACGTATTGTAAAGTTTATGTTTCCTACTTTGTGAGTGAGAAATGACTCAATGTGACAACCTCTGCAGACTGAACAGCACCCGGAGGCACACGAGTCAAAGCATTTCACAATCAAGCTGCCTGTGTACATTTTTTACAGTTGGCACCTTAATCATGTGAGTTCATGTGTGTGTGTGTGTGTGTATGTGTGTGCACAATGACAAGTAACATTATGTACTGTTTGTGTTTTGTTTCTTTGTAACATTCGTTATAGCTTAGTCACTCTGTCCTTAGTCAACACATTAAAGAACAGCACATACAGTAGATGAGTACTCATGTATCGAATGTGTAATCAAAATTCCAATCGCATAACATGTTACGTGTCTGTTTTGATACTAGTAGCGTGTTGATCAACGTCAACAACCACTTATCGACTCGTTAAAGACAGATCAAGATTATGTAATATTTTTTCTGACTGTAACTGACTTGTTTGTTTGGCTACAGAAAAAGATTAAAAATATATATATTTGAAGTGCACTTTTATGCCATCTTAGCTGAGAGGAATGACGCCATTGTCGTGTTCTTTAAATAAATGGCCAGCAGACAGTTAGCTTAGCTTAGCTTAGCATAAAGAGTGGAAATAGAGGAAAAACAACAAGCTCGACGACTCAATTCAAAGGTTAATCAAAGGCTTAATTAGGCTTAACACTTAGTACATAACATTTGTAACTAAAAAACTGTACAGAAGTGCAGATAACAACTGTCAATTTAAGGAGGTTATAAGTGCACTACTTCTTGGCTGGTTGCAGTGGCTTCATGGAGTTCATTATCACATTAAGCTGCAAGCTTTAGAAGTGCTCTATTTTGCTGCATTTTGTACATTTTGAATAGAGCCAGACTAGCTGTTTTCCCCTGTCTCTAATCTGTATGCTAAGATAAGCTAACATCCTCCTGGCCATAGCTTTATATTTAGCATACAGTTACAAGGATGATATATCTCCTTATATAACTCTTGGCAAGTGTATTTCTCAAAATTTCAAACCATCTTTTAATGCTATATCTATAATTACAAGCGCTGCCTTGTAGTAACAGAGTACGTGAATCAGCATATCACTGTGATTTGAGCCTCCACACGGATGCTGTGAGAATACGATGTACCGTTACGGCTTAGCCTATCACGTTTGTAACAGGGTACTTCACACTACGTTCCATATTCTGTTCACGTGCAGGGTACCATTTGTCTTATTCACAGTTTCTCTCATGTCGTGACGCTGCTCAGGGGATGCTTGTGGTGTTGCACTGTACTCTTGTACCCCAGATTCAGACCTGTCAACCACTTACTGCACATGCCTAATCCAAATGGTGTAAATTCACCACCCTCACAAAGTGAAACTGATAATTGCTGCCTTTTACAGAGCTGGTCTGCTCACACTAAAAGGCCCACAATAGGAATCAGCCTGGAACTGGGCTGAATGTGCTAAATAAGCTAATGAAATCCACCCACAGGACACAAGCCGGGCACGATAAGAACCTTTATAGCTGTGAAACTCGGCCAAGCTGGGAGGGTGTTAGCTCTATCTGTTTGTTTATTTGTCTGTTTGACAGCCCACGGCATTGCGCCAGGGGGACTGGTGGTCCGACAAAGGTTAGGTGTCACTGTGGAGTGTATAAAATAGAACAGAGCAGAATGAGTGAGAGAGGAAGACTGGAGAGAACAGGAGTAAGAGAGAGTGTAGGAGAGAGAGACTCAGGGCAGGAAGTGTGGGTGGCTGGGTAGGTGGTTTTGGCAATGCAGAATGGACTTCTTGCGTATTACTTCTGGTAAAACAAAGATATGAGTTTTGCAATGGCTGTGCCCATTCACTAAGTAGTATCAGTTGTAAAAATTTTGCTCTTTGAGGTCAGTGTTTGTAGAAGGGACACCAAATCAATTTAAAACCAACATGGTATGATGTGCACCAGTACTTCCAGCACTTTTACGCTAAAAGAAAACAGATAGGAGATAATAGCAGTATGTGTGTACGTGTGTGTGTGTGTGTGTGCTTTGTGTGTGTGTGTGTACACTACACAATGATGAATACCAGATGCAGGCATTTCCTTTGTTGGTGCAAGCAAGTTCTGAACTTGCCAAATCGCCCTGCTCTCCTCCCACACGTATGAATACTTCCACACACACCCACACACACTCCAGAATCCCTGCCCACTAATCCTCCTCCGTCCTAGGCCTAGGGGTGGCCGAGGCTGTAGGCTAATTCAGTCTTGGCTGGTGCTCCACGGTTTTATTTCTCTCCTGTTGTCTCTCTATTCTCCACCCTTAGTCCTTGCTCTCACACTGTTTCCTAATTAGTATTTTTTTTACTATTTCTTCATCTGCTTCTTGTCTTTCTTGATGATTCTTTCTCTTTCTATTTTTTGCTCTCTATTACTTAACTCCCGTTGTTTTCCTTGCAGCAGTGTATCTGCTCCCCGCTGCAGGTCTTTGCTCTGCAGTTGACATGCAGTAATCTAATCCCTGATAGCGAAGGTCATTACGGGTCACATGATCTGGCTGGCAGGTCGCACAGAGAGTTGATCTCATCCGTGACGTCAGCCCAGAGGAGTGCGCAGCGGCCTTCTCCCTATCACACTCTTAAAATAGCCCTCCGTCCCCACTGACGACGTCATTTATTCCCGTCTCCCTCTGGCTCTGCCGCCCCCTTCCCTCCCATGCTATCTCACTCTTTCATTCCCTCCCCTCTCTTCCCCATTCTCCCTCTTTGCTCTCTTTTTTTCCATCCCCTCCTCCTCTAACTTTCCAGGCTTTGACTCCCCCTCTCAGCCCCTCTTTTTCTACCTCTTTGCCATCTCTCTGTTTGTGCATCTTGATAACAGCAGTAATTCCATAAAAGAGAGTTCATTGTACTTTAGGCTGATTGCTCTCTAGCAGACCACTATTTCTTAACTATAGCCCCTGCAAATTTAAAATATGTTTCGTAAATGTTTTAATCAGGGAAACCTCCATTCAGGATTCTTTCTCAAAAAAGAAAAAATACAACAATAACATGCAAATGAATGCAGCCTTCCATGGCCTGACACTTTCCCAGCACTTCAAGCACCGAAATGCCACCGTCATTTCAGAGAAGAGGTGCATTTGTATACTGAAAACAGAGTGTCACCAATTACACGTAGTTAAATATTTACTATGTATGGGCGGAATACCGTGAGCAAGAGTGAGTCATACGGGGAAGACTGCACCGCACTAACCCTCTGTATCTATATAACTAATGATCAAAGGTGAGGCAATAATTTAACCCTGTCCACAAGCAAGGCAGTGTTTGTTCTGCCGTGACAGCTCCACCGCCCACTCCACAGGTATCCTGTTGCTGTAAAACGTGCGTCACAGGCTGAAGCAAAACAGCATGTCATTTAAAATCATAACACTAAATTCCATTAACAAAAAAAAAAAGTAGTGGCTGTGACACACACGTTTTTGTTGTTTTTTTTTACTTTGCTACCAAACACTGGTCTTTGTTTTTTTCCATGGCTATCATCGGGCTCTCCGGCACATTTGGAAGGTGAAGGTAAGGTGAGCGATTTTCAGCTGGTTTCAGCCTAACCACAGAAACCAAACCTGAGCTCTAAATTTGTGTGTATATTCTTTGACCTTTGCCCACTTGGTAGCAAAATGGCAAAGTTCGTCGGCTCATCCAACATTTTATTTTAGACTGCAACTTCTCAAAATCCATTAAACAAATAGCCATGGCATTCTGACATTAATGCTTCCCAGAGGATGAATCTTACTGATTTCAGTGAACTCTTTCAGCATCTATCAAATGGATTTGCACAGAATTTGTAAAAACAGTCATCTTCCCCAAATAATGTATCTATATTAGCTTACTGATCCTGTTTTTCCCTATTGTGCCACCATGAGGTTCACATTTTTGGCTTTGAGTGAATTCCTCAAAAATGTTTGACTGAACTGCCATGAAATCTGGCACACAAATTTAACGCCTCTCATAGGATAAATTGTATTAAGTATTGATTTAGCGCCGTCATCAGGTCAAAATACATTTAGTCAAATATTGTATTTTGTGCTTAACTCTGTTTAACAAATGATAGCATGCAAAACTAAGATGGTGAAAATGATAAATATTAACTGCTAATCATAAACTTGTTAACATCGTCACTGAGAGCATGCTAGCCTGTTTGCATTAGCATTTAGCACAACCACTGTGCCTAGCTTCATAGAGCTGCTAGCATGGCTGTGCACTCTTAACCGTGTTACAACACAACTTCAGTGGTTGTTGAATCAACTGTATGTAAAAACTACATAATGGAGCTATAAAACAAGAAGCTTACACAAATATTGGGCTTATCGAACATATTAATGGAGCTCAGAAACTGTGTGTCAAAGGAGGATTACTTTACCAAAGAGACACTAAATCATCATCGCTCCTTTATTTGCTATATATATATTTATACTTCCTTCTCTATTGGTTGTCAGGCATTATGGCATGTCCGAAACCAGAAGTATTTTAAAATAGCTGTTCTGAATCAAATTAGTAACAACAACTATCAAAACTCATCAGTTCTGATTATAAATGACTCTGGGTTTTGGTTTTCCCAATACTGTCTCTGACCATCAGGCTTTTATTAACTTTTATCAATTCTTCGGAGGTTCTGAAGTATAAACAAAAATGAATACTGACCTCAACTCACCCCCACCAGCAAGCTTTGGCCCTGTCTATGTTTAGTCATGTCTATTCTTTCTGTTTGATATTATTAATACAGCCAGCCAACTACAAGTTCTCTGTTAATTAGTCAGTAGTGACTATTTATACTGTACCAGCTGACGTTTCTGGTGTTGACTGCATGTTAAGGATGTGTTTATTAAGCAGTTGCCAGTGGTTGCCGCATAAAAAGCAAGAATGTGGATTAAAAAAAAATTATGTAATCAGACATATTTCTTGGTGGGCTGGGCTGTGAGGTGCCAAGTTCAAGAGCTGTCAAAAAGGGTAATTTGAGATTATAAACAAACGGGTGGAGGCAGTAATTCATCGGTACTGGTGTGTCATCGTAAAAAGAAAATGTTTTTGTCAGGCAATGTAATAAAATTAGATAATAATTAAATCTGATCTTTTTGTTGGATCTTCAAAAGCTACATGCTCATTAGCGTCATGACTGTAAATAGTTAAGATTACGCAGAGGTGCTTCTTCGCTGGTATCCATCTTTCTGACCTTTTCAAAGCTGTTCAACAAGTACTTTGGCTTTTTCTATTTGGAGTCATGGAACAACTTCTCCTTCCAAGCCTCCACGTGTGGAATCAGAATTCAGAGGACGTCTGACCTGGACTGAACTCACAAAAAATTCACGCCCATGCAATAAGAGCTGCTACATGGACTGCATGTTTCAACACAGCAGTCAAAAGCAGGGCTACGCCGCTTGTTTGTGAAATAGGGGAAAGTTGAGTTTTGATCTTGCGGAGTGTAAAATGCTTTATTGTGGACATTTAGTTTGCAGTCAGTGTCACGGCTGTGCTAAGAAAAAAAAACCCACAATGGGAGAGATAGCAGACTTGAGGGGTGAGGAGGTGGAGTAGAAAGAGGAATCAAGCAGAGGAATTTACATGGGCAAATGTATAAAATAACATTTGTCACCAGCTGTTGAAAGGACAATCAGAGTTAATATAAGAGATAAAATTAGTCCTTATCACCTTGATGTATGACATTATTCATTAATCTCCTATCTGGAGACATACACACTTAAAAAGTTATCTCATATAAATTGTTTGAACTCCAGTTTTGCTCATGCACACTTTGTTAGGCCGTACAACACCCATAGGTGCTGTTTAGGGCCTCATCTCTGGAATCTAGGCTGTGTCTGTCAGAGCTGGTCCCTGCATGTGATGGGAGTTATTTCTGCCTGCTTTCAGCGTCCTAGGTGGAAACTAGCTTGTTGGCATATTTTCCTATCAGCAAAGAGCCTTGTGACTAAGGAGCCACACTGAGTTCTCAGTCACTCTGGGGACAGAGGAGAGCGTCACCCAGCACAGGGGGGATTTGCTGGACCAGTGAAGGTTAAATGGATGCACATTTACACTAGACACCCTGCCAAGTGTGCCACATGTAATTAGATTTCTGTTGTTTTGGGTTCTTGTCGTGTCTGTTGCAAAGTTTACAGTGACAAATTTTGACATGAACTGTTTAAGATGTCCTGCTCACATACTGACACGTTGCCAGTTTTGTATTTTGGTGTATTTTCAGTGGTGTTTTTTTTCCTCCCCATATATCTTTATTCAAGTGAAGTAAATATTATAAAATGAAAAGCAAGTACAGATTCTGATCACGCAATATTTGATCAAAAGGTATAGACTTGGTGTTTACTGTGATGGATTACTTAGAATGGACATTTCTGAGGAAGCTGTTTTTTGCATATTGTATGTAAATGAGTAATGGTGAATTTCTCATCAGATTAGCCTTGCTATACAGTACATACTCAGCTAAACTGTACTCAACTGTGCGCAGCCTAATTTCTGCATAACTCAACAGACCACAGAGCTTTAAAAAATAGCACAATGCTATTGTGCAGTAAATGAATGAAGCCAATTGCCTTTTGTTAGAGTAACAGTAATAGATGCAATTATTTTCTCATTACATTTCTTTCGGGGAACGTGACATCATGACTGAGATTTCAAAAAATTCTGTGTCAGTTGGAAAGTTTCAAAACAGCACAGGTGGCAGAACAGATACCATGACACGAATGTTTCAACAGAGCTCAAGAGGAAGGAAAGGCAACCCGGAGGTGCTCTTCTGGTGTTTACGCTCCGTCTCAATTCCTCTTTTGGTGTGTTGTGGTTGAGCATGCACGCGCAGACACACACACACACGCACGCACACACACGTAACAGATCCCTCACCTGTGCTTACCATGCAATTAAAAGAACAACAAATAACCGACTGCACTTTCATTATAACTGTGTGTGTTTTCATGTGTGCTCTGAAGTGTGAATGCATCCTCTCGTGCCCAGACATATCCACTACATGTTTTGGAAACAGGGGGCAGAGCAGCTTAACCCAGCTAAAGAAAGTACAGGAAAATTAATGTGAGAAGTCTCAAGGGGGGTAAGATAAATACACCCCAGGCCTGATGGACAGATCACAAGGGACTGACTGATCAGAGCACAGGGGGGGAGAGAGGAAAGACTGTATGATCTCTAGGACTGGAAAAACTGCGATCATCCAAAAGATGACTAACCCCGCAAAAGGACAGAGGAGCAGCCAGACGTCATCTGCGCAGAGGGATCAGCGTTTGGTGCCTAGTTTGGGAAGAGTCAAGTGTCTGCGCCAGGATTAGTGGCATTCAGCTGGTGCCACTGTTAGCTTTGGTTCATTGCTGTCAGCTGAGGTGAACCCCGCTGCAGGATCTCTTGGGTGTATCATGAGTCTAACATGAACTGTTACACAGGTGGAAAGTGTATCACCTGTCTGCTATGCTGGTCACTGTGTGCTGGTTAGGTTGCCAGATCATGTAGAGAGGCGCTTCCTAACCTTTACTGACAGCCCAGATCCATGACCTGAAGTGCCCCTTCATCAACAACACCAGTTGTTTTAACCTTTTGTTTATTAGTTGACTTTTAGCATTTGTTTCTATTTCCTTAAGAATGAATATTTTAGTTGTTTCAACTATTTGTATTTTATTTTAAGAAGATTGTTTCAACTCTCTACCCATTTCTTTAAGCTAATAATTTTAAAGTTTTTATTCATTAATTACTTATTCAACAGCATGACCATTACGTCAAGCTAACTTTTCTCTCCTTCATAAATCACTTCAAGCTAACTGTTTTAACTGTTTATTCATCACTGTTAGCTCCTTTAAAATTTGTAATTTGCCCTCTGCTAACTATTTAAATTTTTTATCCATCAGTCTGCCATAAGCTAATTATTTCTTTACTGTTTATCCATGTATTTAACTTGATTAACTACTTTTTTGGTCTCTCTTTGCTAGCTAGCTTGTGAGCTAGTTTTTTATACACATCTAAAAGTAGATTTTCCGGCTATAGCTGACTCAATTTGGGGATATATCTGAAACTTTGGTGGTAGTGATGGGGGGATGGTGGTCTCCATGGAGTAAAAAACCCCAAGAATCTCCGTCTGGAAATAATAGATTAAAGATCAACGGGTTTGAAGCTTCCCGTACTATTTTATGTTTTGTCGGTAATTTAGGTGGAAACCTCTCTGAGAAATGCATGAGAAACATAAAGCCAGACTCATCAGCCTCATGACTAAACATAGATCTCTGCATTCTATCAGGGGGGGCATGAAGGCCAAGCTGCTCTCTTCACACTTCCTCTAACAGCATGAGTATGCATGTGTGTGTGTCATGACCTTGTGTTACCTTATATCATGACAAATCTCCCCTTTCAATCTGCACCATTTTTGTCTCTAGTACTGCATGCACCCTCACACAGATATACACACCTACCCAGGGCCGAACTGCACATGCAAGTTGGATCCCACCCTGCTGTTGTACTCCTGTGAACCCTCTAGCATGTGACACCTCTGGTTGGAATGCCAAACAGCCACAATTCCTATTGTCAGAAGCTCCAGGGAAATACGTCATTCTACACATTTGCCCAGGCCAAAGTCAGCCTCGAATTGTCCTCATATTCTCTCTCACACACATGCACACACACGCAGAGCCTTCACTCATATTCTTTTTTTCAATCTTTCTTCAAGGGAAGATTAAATTCAGCCTTTTGTTGCCTTATTGTTGACAGCTTTTGTTTCCTTTAGTTTTCATTTATGCATATTGTTGTAAAATGTGCATGAAACCACTCAAATTTGCTAATTAGAGCTTTGAATTTACAATAAAAAGGAAGAGTAGATGTTTTTCTTTGGTAATGTGTAATTGCGTGAAGATCATCAAAGCACTGCATAACTGAAAACAGGCTGGGGATATGGAATAACTCCAAGCATGATTTAAGCAAATCTGCTTTTTTTTTTCACCACTTATGTAAATCTAGAAGGTGGAAGAGCTGCTCTTAGCATAACAGAGACCTTTTTGTGTTGTTTTTAGTGTTTTGTCAGTGTGACCCAGGTTCTCAAGACAATATGTTGCGTACTAGGACAGCCTCATGTTCATAAATGCATATATATATATATATATTTATTTGGAAGTGTGTTTTGTATTGTTATTTTGGTGTAGAGGAAAGATGTGCAGTAACCACAACATCTATATATATAACATGGTAATTAAGCTTAAAGGTGCGTATAATGGTACTTTTTATACCTGCGTGTCGTTGGATGGATGCTCATTTCAGTGAAAAATATGCATAGACACACACACAAGTACGGAAAAACACTCTCCCACAAAAACACTCTGTGCAATGATTACCTGCCTTGCCACTCAGGGGCCATTTGCTGTTACCACAAAGCTGATTATCTCACCCCTACAGCAGGCTGTGCTTGCGGCTTTGCGATTTTCTCCCAAATGCCCACACTGCTATTTGTAGAAATGTTACCTAGCTGGCACAAGCTAAAATATGTTTGTGTTTGTGTGGCTGTTTGCGTCTGGGTGAGTGTTTGTGGCAGTGCCAGTGTGTGTGTTGTGTGTGTGTGTTTGTGTGTGTGTGTGTGTGTGTGTTTGGCGGGTGGGTGGGTGTTTGTGTGGAATGGAAGGCTGTAAGAATGGAAGGATGGATGACACAAACAGGGCAGAGTGGTGGGAGGCTGGTGTCAGGGCCCAACTCCTACTACCAGGCTGGATGCAGTATCTGACAGCTGACTGAGAGTCTGCAGGCCCCCTCTTTACACAGTCCCACCAAAAGGTCAGCACTTCAATCAGCTCCGCTCTCTGGATGCCTCTCTTTCTCTTTCACCACTGCAGAGCTTCAATTCGCCTCCTTGATGCACACTTAGCCGTGCTTGACCATATCTCGCAGGTGGAAATGTAGTTTTCACACACACACACACACACACACACATATAAAAAAGCAGCCTAAAAATGCGCCTGTGCCTCTGTACCATGTGACATCCACAGTATATTAAAGTTGCAAGGCATATGATTATGCACGCTGGATGATATGTATAATTTTGGCGCACTTCGATGTGTGGAAAATTGTCATCCCTAGTCATACCTGATTCATTGCTCTAAGCATTTAAATTTTCTGGACCTTTAATTTCCTCTCAGTTCCTCCTCAGATCTCTAATTTGCCTTCACACATCAGGCACTTTTAATATCCTGTTGCCTAACACCTCTGCAGAGGATCAAAAACTGCAGTTGAGGCTGGGTAGATCATGTTTTTTTAAGACATTTTCGTTATATATTGTGGAAATTCTTTTTCCATCGTGACAGCAAGTAAAAAATCCAATGCTAACACAAAAAGAGAAAAAAAAAATCTGTGGTCTTATCATTAAATTTTACCCTTTTGAAATGATTAGATACCCTGCTTGACAGTCTAACTTTTACTTGCTTACCCATGCAAACTCTGTGTGTGCACTTATTGTGCATGACTGGAGTCCTCTAACAAGGGTAGGCAGATAAATTGATAAAGCTATAGCAAGCTGGTCACACAAAACGAATGACAAACATACAACAGTTTGCACTGCTAAACAAAGCAAGACTAGAAGAACAGAGGTAGAAAAGGTTACAACTAAAAGGAGGTTGAAGAAAGCAAGAGGTCAAACCAGAGTCAAAAATGGCAAGAATGGAGTGAACTGAAAGGCTTGAGAAGTGATCAAATGGTTGTTGTGTTTCTGTTGGACAGAAAATTCCATGTTTAAATATTGTATTCTTAATGTTAAAGTTATTTTTTTTTTCGGATGGAAGATGCAGTTAGCAGTAATATTGTGCATTTCAGTCAGCCATCACTGATATACTTTGGGAGAGTTTTTCTCAAGGGAGGTCTGAATGAAGGGGATGGGATTTTATT
>JAPZDY010000021.1:20135210-20161857 GCA_029783645.1 Ctenochaetus hawaiiensis | reverse complement strand
GGATGGGATTTTATTTTCACTTGTTACATAACAAAAGTCTTGCTTCCTCTTGGTGGTTCTTCCAACGTCACCAACGAAAGCTTCTAAAATGTTATTTAACATGACATGACGATGCAGGTGTCTGTAGAGCGCAGACCACAAAAAAAAAAACAAACAAAAAAACAGGACAAACAAGATAAACAGACAAATGTTTCGGCACACTGCAAAAACTCTTTGTTTCTACTGCTGATTTATCGAACAAAACATGGTATTACTTCCTGTCTATGAGTAATCCAATGTGTGATCTCATATCTTGCGTTGAAACCAAAGGTAAGCGTCGTGGTGGTTCTTTGCCCAGTCACAGCACCTGTTTAATAATCAGATTGCTCTCTCATAATGTGTCATCTGTCACTCCCCCGTTAAATGCGTAACTCCCTCATTATTCACCTATTACACTTTTATTTTTTTTTTCATAATTGTGCCTGATAAATTAACAGGTTTCCCAATGCTGTCAGCTTCATGAATTATCATTGACATGAGGAGAGAAACGTCAATTGGGGTGCATGTGAAGTGTGTCTCCTGATTTCATGAAGCTGATAAGAGCACTGATGTAAAAGAGATGAAGAGTGTCCACCAAGAGACTCTCATCTGTGTTTGAAATCTCATGAGGTTGCAGTTAGTCCATTTCCCCGAATACAGCCGGTGACTAATCCTGCATCAAGACACTCTGAAGGCTGGATGTTCACACAACGTATAGGAAAATATCACTCTGTCACACTGCCACAGTGTGTCATGATGGAGCCTCTGCCAGTACATAAAAAAAAAAAAAATCGTGTCTTTATTCTTTCCATTGACTTTGTGTTGAATTTTATTGAACATTATTTGACTGTGAATCTTATTATTATGGTGACAGGTGTCTGGGTTTAAGCCTAATTTCATGAAAAAGCAATTTCATATCTGTTTTCACTATTTAATTTTTATTTTGTTTTTTCTTATTAACCAGCCACGACTGTTTCAAACACTCATTTATCCCCACGTCCATCAAAACACTTAACGCCACCGAGGACAGAATGTGTTTATGCAATGGTTGCATTATTTGTTTTGCTATACTGTGCAGTGTTATTGTGATGTGGGTGCATTTTTTCATGATGATGCAGATGGGCATGCAAAATTGATGGACGTTTGTACTTTTTTTTAAATGGTTGTTTTTTCATTGTTGTGTTTTACTGTGTTTTTTTCACTGAAGATACTGTGAAGTCCAAAGCAAATTTTCCACTGGAACATTAAAGTCCACCTATATGTCGATCTGTCCATTATGTACTTATAGTGTTTTTTTTCCTGGTCCTTCGCTTTTAAAGCTTACAGTTTTCTCAAGAACTGCTCATCCAAACTACAAAACACTTGAAACAAACTAAATCACACTGTGAAGTCAAAGCCCCTTTGAGTGTTTTTAGATACATGGATGAGCAGTGTTCAATAATCAACTTAATAGCAAATTTGAGATTATCAGCTAGCTGCTCTCATAGCAAACAGCTATTTGGGATCAGGTTATCGGATAGCAGTAGTAGTAAATGTAGTATTTGGTAAATGAAGTATTATACCAAAGTATTGGTCAATACTGAGATACATCAAAGTGATTACAATTCATCCTGAGGAACGCATACATACTATATAAAAATTAATACTGGTCAAAAACACAGATAAACTTTGTGGCGGCACTAGAAGAAAAATGTGGGGATCATCAAAGCCATGAACAGAGTTGCTAAATATTAACGGGTTCAAGTTTCTCTGAGTTTAAGCCTCCTGATCATTTTGAGACTTCAGAGAGGGTCTTTTCCTAATTCTCACTTTTTTTTAAGTTAATCATTTTTGGACTAGATGAGAGTATATTTGACATTGTTTGACAGTTGCAGAGATTTCGTTTGACCAACAATATGAATTTCAGGGACATGAGAATTGGCTCGTAACCAAACCAAACCAAATATCATCGCTGCTGATGATTCATTTGGTGTTAATTAAAGAAGCGTTTCCACCCTTCACCGCTACCTTCCTGAGCTCGCTTTTAAGCTTCAGGTTGTTTGCCGTCGGTGACATCAGAGACGCTCATGGGTGTGGCTCCTTTAAGAGCTGAGATCTCACAGAAGATTACGCTGCTCTACTATCATTTTAAAACATCCCAAATATGATGACTCACGTGGGCTGGTCTCCTTTATTCCTGCTGCAGTCGACTCAGTAAATACCATTCCCTGAGCTCTCACAAAGCCGGGAGCCGCACTGTGTTTGAGTACCACTCACAGATGACCCAATGGATTGTCATAGCATGCATCATGTTATTCTCTTTGGGTTCAGACAGCGAAATCTTTTAATTACAGTATGTGGCCATTCATGGGAGATAGACTATGACTTATTATCGCATGCCTCATCAGCCTGGAAACACCACAGAGTAGCTCTTCAGTAAGGGCTCTCACTGGATACTCGCCGTCCTTTATCAATGTACAGCACTTCACTGCTTTTATATCAATGTACAGCTCTTCACCATTTTTGTGTCAATTTACAGCACTTAAGCGCTCGGGTCAGACAGTTCGTTTATAAGATGTTTGCTTAATTCAGCTGCATGGCTGAGGCAGCTTGAACGTTCTTGACGGGAATTGCAAAATACTCAAAAGATGAATTCAGCGTTTTTAACTCTCAGTGCTTCCCTGTCACTTACAAATTTACATAAGGCCACTTTAAGTGAGTCACTACACATGCTACAGAACTACATGACAACTTCTTCCATTACAGCGTCTTCCTTTTCAGAAAAGTTGGAACATCCTGCCCTCTCCGTTTGTTACACGACTGCACATGAGAGAGAGAACACAGTGTGCACATGGAAAGCACATGTTCAGTTTGTGCGCTTTTAATACCACTTTCGACGAAAGTGGCATTAAAAGCTCGGAGCAGGGAAAAAAGGAAGGAATAGAGCTTGTGTTCAACTTCCCCTATGATAAAGCTGAATTAAAGAGGAGACAGTATTTGACACGATCGTATCATCCCATCTGTCTGAAGTGTTACTCGCAGGCCCCGAGGCTGACAGATGAGTGAGTATGAGTGTGTATTGTTTATGAGTGTGTGTGTGTGTGTGTGTGCAGCTGTGTTGAGAAGATTTTGATGAGAGTCAGACAGACTGGAAAGGAGAACAGAGAGCAGGATGAGTGAGGTGTGAGGTGTGGAAGAACTTTTTTTTCTTTATTATTATTGGATGCTGACCTGAGTCATAGTCTGCAAGTCTATGCAGTGTGCTTAATCGGTGGAAATGTCAAAAGATATTTCAACACACTCAGCAGTTGTAAACATGGCATTATTTCTTTTCACTGGGCAAAACTCTTTATATTTTGGAGTCGGCTCCGATGCAAATAATGCTGCCTTTAAAGAAAAATCCAAGCAGTAGTTTTCACCATTAACATTAGCACAATCATGTGTGCATTACTGTGTACACACTGCTACTTGCAGCATACTTACACTTGTTAAAGGCCCTTGAGAGTTTTGACATTCAAAATAAACCGGTTGTGGTTTCTCAGCTCTGAAAGTCTCTCGTCGGCACGTGAATGAGGTCACTGCCTCCTGGAGTAAGTTTGAGCAAAAACCTGTGGTTATGAAACAAGAGAAAGGCCCAGTTTTCCACAGAATGACCAGTGAAGGACTTTTCCTGGCTTTGCAACACACTAGCTTGAGGTCGTCACTCATAACAAACAAGCCCTGCCAACACATTTAAATTAAGACAGCAGTTACTGTGGCTTCCAAATTACTCCAACCCACAAGTGGGCCTGCAGCAGTAAAAGTGACTAAGCTTTGACCAGATAGAGCAGCTGATACACAGCAATATACACTGAGGAGCCACTCCACTTCTACAGTGTAATCCAATAAAACAGTTCTGACATAAGTTGTACTTTGTTAAGGTTAATTTTTCGGTTTTTGTTGACCTTGTCAGAAAGGTAATAACTCTACGATACTATTATTGAGGTCATAGTGGGTGGTAGTTTAGTATCTGAGTGCATTACATTTAAAGGTATTTAAATATTTGTCTCCATGCTTATAAATAGGGTGGACAAAATAACAGGAACACCCTTCAGTAAGATGCAGCTCAGTTTAACATTACTTCAAACCACTACCTCAAAAATAAACATAGTTAAATTAATACCTGTCTGACAGCATCGCTGAACATTATCTTTACAAAGGGCAAATTTATGGCAGAGCTGTTATGTTAGATCACATTATATTATACAAGTGAACCTAATAAAGTAACTTGCCATATGTCAATCAAAAAGAGGATCTGTCTCTAAAGAAGTTATCACATCCAGTGGTGGTTACATGACACACACAGTGACACGCATTTGCTTTCCTGAAACTGTAATGACAAGAAGTAGAACAAAAATACAACCATCTGAAATGTGCTGGCTCAAAATACAGCTGTGATCTGCTGCCACCAAGTGGCAGAAACACTAACTGGATGGCAAACAAACTTGCAGGGAGGCGTAGTACAATTTTCCACATACTACAGCAAGTCTGTTTCTTAAGAAATGCTTTTCCTGGAGACACTGTGTGATTACTTTCGGTCATGCAGATTAGATTTACTTCAAAGCAACAAAAGTCTTTTTTGTTTGCAACAGCTGCATTATACAAATTTGTTTGGGTCAAATACACTCAATTGTCTTTCTGTGTATTATGTGTATATGAGTGTGTAAAATACTGCACAGGAACATCATTAGGTAGCAGGAGAAGACCAGACTTAAAGAAAAGACCAGAAACTCCACCACCAGGTAATTCCAAATAAATTTATTTTGTAATTTTATCCACTGTACAAAGCAATCATGGAATCTTCTGGACACTGACGTGACTGAGCTGGAAAAACGGATGGACCATTGATTTCCATCAATAAACAGAAAAGATTACCTGGAGGGAGGAAAAAGACACTGTGACCATGTTTGAGGAACACGTAGTACAAGTGACCTCAAACAACATGTTAATATTTCCACTTTCAATGATAATAACGACTGTAAACAGTCCTGAAATAATATCCTGTTGGATTAAACTAATTAACAGGACATCTTGTTTATAATCTAATCATGGTGCAGTAGCTGGGATGTCGTACCACAGGTCTACTCCAAAGCCTTGACGATGGCCTCGTTGGCCTCTATGCTGATCTGAACCTCTGCCCTCGCTGCCTCGTCAGATGTACCAGCCAATTCAGACTGGGCCTTCTCCAGGTTGGCCTTGGCAGCCTAAAAATGGGCAGAAAAATAAAATGCGTCACAATGATAAACAAAACAGAAAAGGAAATGATGAAGCTCACACTTTTAAATTTAGTATGCATGCAAAGCAATCACATGTTCATTATCTGTTACCTTTTTTAAAATAATATAATAATAATAATAATAATAATAATAATAATAATAATAATAATAATAATAAACCAAAAACCAGGACAGGAAGTGTGCCTTCAAAGCTCTACCTATCCAAAAAAACCTTTTGGAGGCCAACTGTAATACAGAAGTCTAAAATAGCAAGACTGAGCATTAGAAAGTCAGAACTGGGGAGGAAGACGAGCAGAGAAAATCCTCACTGCCTCTTTGCTCTGAAAGCTCCATTTGTCACAGTAGTGATTAGAAATGAGAAATGCCAAACATAGCTGGAAGTTAAAGGTCTCCCAGTAGGGATTTGACACATCTGCTATAACTCAACAGTGACTGACCTTTCTCTCCTTATTAACAGCGTGGGCCCATGTGCATTTTCACTGTGGAGCATAGGACAACGAGGACAACTAGGAAAAAAATAACTCATTTACTGCTATGAAGTCAACTTGACAGTGACACTGGCACTGCCCAAGGTCAAAGACAGACACCTCCGCAGTGAATGCGTAATAACGCAGCCTAGCATTAACAAGAATGACATTTAAACAAGGACTCAACATTCAAGTCCAACTGCAACACTAATCAGATGGATAATCATCAGCTGGGAGGTGCTCATCAGCGCTGACGACCAAAACGAGGGAGGGGGGAAAAAGACATTCTAGTGCAAGTTCAAAGAACAGTCTGTCAAAGATCATGTCCCTGCTGGGACTCAAAGCAGGATGAACAATCAGCAATTATACATGCCTCAGCAACCTGGGTATGGACACCCAACACATCGATCTCATTAAAACATAAAAAGATCCATAAAGGATTGATTAACCCACACTTGAAAGACACTGTGAAGACATAATATGTCAACACTGATTGGTACAGCTATAATAACAGAACATGTTCCACATGTGAAAAGCAGAAATCTTATTTTAGAACAAGACAAAAACATGCCCCCATGCTGACTCTGTAGTGAATTGGTGTGACAAAATAAGGGGAATTCAGAATATTTCAAAACTTCTGTTTGTACAATTTGTGAAAAATTGTACTTCCACTGTACTTTCATGGGAAGATACTGACTCTTAACATTTTGAACTATTAAAGAATGAACCCTGCAGGTGAAAATGTAATAACCATTATTATAACATCTAAGGGGAAATGCATGTTTCTGCCTGCTCACTTCCACAGATAAAAAGTAAAAAGTTCAGACTTAGCAGCAGAACAACTGGGCTTTTTTGGGA
The DNA here is from genome assembly GCA_029783645.1 of Ctenochaetus hawaiiensis. NCBI lineage: Eukaryota > Metazoa > Chordata > Actinopteri > Acanthuriformes > Acanthuridae > Ctenochaetus > Ctenochaetus hawaiiensis. The sequence continues at coordinate 20,155,259 of JAPZDY010000021.1, read as the reverse complement.
TTAGAAATACTCAAAGACGCCTTAGGTACAAAGTCAGCTGCTGCTTATATTTTTGCTATTTTTATGATGCTAAAGTAAAAAATGCTAAAGACTAAAATCAAATGCAGTGGACCATTTTGTTTCTCACAAATGGATTTTAAATTTTACATATTATACTGATAGTGTTGCTTGAGGAGTGAACTCAGGTCTTGACTTGTTTGATAGTATGGGTAACTAAAAAAGACTTGCTTGTGTTGTGATACTGTATGCTGAATGTCAGTCCTTAAGGCTGCAGTTCTGCTCACTAAAAGCCACATATTTGGATCCTAGTATTTATTGGTGGCTCATTAAAAAAAAGACAGCGTAAGATTATCATAACCTGTTACACATTTTAAAGTGAGACTGATATCTGCAAAAAAAAGGTACCAAATTCAATAGTGCAGATGGGATGAAAAGATAAAGAAATCATCAACTACAATATGTAGAATTTTAAATTCTGATTTTGGTAAATCAATTTTTCTGGACTTAGTAAAAATGCAATGAATTTTTTATGCTGATGCAGTAATGAAAATACCAGTGCTGCTGTTGTGCTCACTGTTTTGCAGCATTGCCCACAAAGGCTCAATAGAGCCAGAGATATTTTAAGGAGTGGTTGGTATAAACCAGAGGTGGTCATACATTGACCAGAGTGTCAACTGTGGCCCACTGCTCATTTTAAATGGCCTGTGATGAAGAAAAAAAGTCTGTGGCTTGAGCATATTTAAAAAAAAAAAAATGCATGGTATGTGCATTGCAAATCACAGTGTAAACACTAGATGTCACTGTCATTTGAACATCTGGTACCAAACATTGTGACCCTGCCATTTTTAGCTACCACTAGACCCCTGACCTTTCAGTCTATGAAAAACATTTGCTTTTGTTCCTTAAAAACATGAAAAGGAGATAGCAAGTACGTGCTGAAAAGTTCAGAAATGGTGGAAAATGAGTCCTTTCTGTAGCTGTGATTAAAAGTGTGTAAAGTTACATGACACCATGAGCCTTAAAATCACATCCACTCTTCATAAACTGGCAGAAGACGCAAGCAGGTACCAGCTATCTTGAGAGTTGAAGACCTGTTCGCTAACTTACAGCAAGATCAGACAACTTTTGTGCCACTGAGGAGCTGCTCGATCTCAAAAGCATTCACAACACTGGAGACCTTGTGCAGATTTACATCACATAGAGCTTCAGCACTGACTGGTGAAAAGAATGCAATGGCTTCCATGGCATGCAAGAAGGTTTACTAACCTTACTTCAAGGTTTATAATTCACCAGTGATAGTTTTTTGGTCTGTGACTCCTGATATTTTTCACTTAACAGCCAACAAATAAAAATAAGTGTTGCTGTGCCCTGGTATTTCGTGTATAACACAACACAAAGGACAATTTCTGTTTCTCTCATGAGATGCATGGCAGTCCAAGAATAATGCAGATGCCACTTTAGTATGTATTGTGTGTGGATGGAGTGAGGTTGATATTATACTCACAGTGATGTCCAGCTGGTCCAAAGGAACAGCCTCCTCAGCCAACAACTGCACTGAAGAATCTGCGTTGACTGTTACGGACCCACTGCTCACTGCACACATACACAAACACACACAAACACATGAAACATTACGAAACATGCAAACATGTTTTATTCTCAGAGCAATACACACTACAGATCAAAGATTTAATGTCTCATTCTCAGGCTTACTTCTGTTCCACATGGTACCATCCACTGACTTTCACTTATATGAACAGTTGAAGCATGAAACCTGGGTATTCAACTACATCATATACTATTAGGCATCTACAATTGAATTGGTTAGACAACAAATGAGAAACTTAATTTTTTATCAGGGATACATATTGTTATATATGTTATATATATATGTTATATTAGCTATACATGACAGAAGCCTTTGAGAGACTGAGACACAGACACATCAGTCAATCCAAGTAGACAGCAGAGCTATCTAAAAACAACTGTAAGTAACTTAGCTTAGCATATGGCTGGATCAGTGTAAGCCTCACATTTTAGCTTTTCAAAAAGATCAATACTGACAGTGTGACAGTGAGGGAGAACACTGGCTAATATCTTTAATGGCTAGTCAAAATAGATATAAATATTTGAATATTTCAAGCTGAAAGGCACACAAAGATATTAAATATGATTTTATTTGATTAAACAAACAAACTTCTGTGATTGTGATAGCTAAACTCTGATATTTTGGTTTATTTTCAAACAATGTGCCGCAATACATTATTAGTTACTATTTGTCTAAAAAAAGATGCCTCAGTTTTCTCACAACAACGCACATACTTAAGAATTTCCTATTCTATTGAATTCCTAAGACTTGAGGTTTCAGGTACTTTAGGCCTGATTCAAGGTCATTTGAGTAATAATAAAATATTATCTTACCAAAGTATTTGACAGAGGAACCGTCATCACTGAAGACTGTGACAACACCAGGCCTAAGCACCTGCAGAGTAGGTACGTGAGCAGGAAGGATACCAAATGCACCAGTGAGTGTGGGCACATCAACCTGTTTCACACTGGCCTCTTTGAAAAACACCTGGAAAGTAAAGAACAGGGGATAGAAAGATACATTCACTGAGTTATGGACTGTTCTGCAATGTTTCATCATAAACAAACTGTGATCAGAACAAAGAGGCAGCTCCCAAATAATCTGAAATGGAAAAATCATAACGTGGTCCGTCACCTGTGTGTTTACTTTTTAAGAGACATGATGCAAATGTTTGGATTACTGTTTGGATCAATAATCTCTAATAATTTAAAACTAGACAAAATACAACAGTTCTGTAGCAGAGTGTAAGGTGGACATGTAGGACTATGTGAAACTGGGTTCTTGAGGAAAAGTAAACTGACCATACTAACACATGTTGGTTAGAAAAAGATTTAATTATTGGCATGAACCTCAAGGTTAGGAGCTCTACATTTAAAACACTCTTGCTAGGCTAAATGACCTGAATTTTGAGCAAAAAAACACTCATTGACAAATGCACATGTTGAGTAAATTTACTTCTTAGTTACTGAACCGGAAAAGAGCAACTTTCTATTGATGCAGTTATGCAAAGTAACTTTATACTTCGCCACACCGATGGTCAAAGACAGTGAATGACAGCTAACTATGGCCATGGTTAGCTAGCTAAGCTAAACCTTTCCCTGACAGTACAAGCGCAAACGGGTTAGATGGCATGCACGCGCCATAAACTACAATACTAAGTGAAGTAATGGTGGTAAATATCATGCGACAGTAGTGCTTAATGACCTCAGTTGCAGACTTTTCTGCAAATTGTGATGGTATTTCCTTAACAAGAAACAAGGATAGCCATGAAGCTAGCTGGGCCCAAGAAGCCTCGTCAATAACGTTAAAGTTGGCTAGCTACCTGTGTCGGGGAGGCAAAAGTGAAGGACATCTGCGGGGCACCGCTGGCGGCCTCGGCGTAGGAGCGAGTTTGCCTTAGCACAGGGAGAGCACGACGGAGAAATCTGGCTGCCATCATGACTGAAAATCGGATTTTATTAAAGTACAAGTGAATGACAGAGATCCTCAAGCCCTTGCGCGAAGGCAGTCGGTGTGCGCTTGGTAGGACAAGGACGATGGTAACCTACCCACAAGGCTTTAGGGTGGTGCAAAGGATTATGGGTAGTGTAGTCTTTTGAAAAAAGATACGCGCTGCTTATATAAAGATTGAGATTGCTATTGTGGATTAGTTGAGAGTTTTAGGTGGTCATTTATCATCTTGTTAGCAACATCATGAAGTATCAGTGTGTTGTCAAAGAAATGTAGCTTCAAACAGCCAGTTTGGACCTACTTTAGCCACTGAGTCAGAAGTAGCCTACCTTTCATGTTTTTTCTTCCCCTTTTACGTAGGATAAACATGACTGGATCAACATAAATATAATTAACATATTTATTATTTGGCAAAATGTCTATTCCTCACAGTTACTATTTTTTGTATATCAAGCTACAGGTTACTTATTCCACCAGTAGATGGCGCAAAAATCATGTCATGTGCTACACAGGCATCAAAAGGGACCCACAAGTGTGGTCTGGAACCGAGTTTTTGTTGATCTTATATACATATAACGTTTGGATGTCCCTCTCACCTGCACACATATCCACATACACAGACTGACAAACGTCTTAGCCTGACTTGCATCTCCCCCCCACATATTTCCCTAAAAGTGCCTGCAAATAAGTAATCTAAAATAGGCCAATAACAGGAGTGAGGAGCGCAAAAGAGTAGGCTTGCAATTGCAAAGATATATATGTGAAAAACGACATTTTTAGTGTACATTCAGGTTGTCTGTGAAGTCTTCCTGAGCATCAGGCTAATTTTAAGAAACCCTTCAATCGCTCAGCTTTACCTCACTCCTTGCGTCACGTGGTGCGCCTCTTACTGGTCGGTGGGCGTGTCTTAAGCGGTGGGGTTTCATTCATAAATACTTTTTTGCTTTAAATTCCACATTAAAGTGTTCTCAGAAGAGTTCCGCGGTATTGGCTTTGCCCCTCTCCACCCCTGCATGGACCGGGCTGGTTGAGTAGGTGAGTGCTACCCTCGCTGCATGCCGGCTCGTCTGTTTTGTGCAGCCAAGTCAAATCCACGGCTACCTTCTTCGTCGGTGTCACCGGAATGATGAAAACCATAGGCGCCTGTGAAATAGCAAGATGGCACATTTATTAAGCTCGCTGCGCTGGTCGGAGAGTTAGCAGGTTTCCATCCATTTTAAAAACTTTACTACTGGCTGCATTTCATCACGTAATGTGATGCGATTTTGTTTTATTGCAAAAGATTTTCATCAGCTGAACCTCCGAGAGGGAACAGCTGCCAGAGACGATCGAAGCTCATTATTTCGTTTCGGGGAAATAATATTTTGCAATACCGAGTAATAAGAAACGAGTTGTTTTCTTCAGTGCAAGACTTTATCATTTTAAACAGATCAATGCCCAGAATTGACTATCACAGTTCTTAAGGAATGTATTTTACTTACTGTAGAAAGAAATCTAAAAAGGCTATCAGTGGCTTTCAGTGTATCAAAACAATACACTGTGTAGAGCTGATAATACAGCTGTTAAAACCGAAATTACGTGAAGCATGACGGGAAATGTCAATCTCGGGACACCCATATCTTGCCATCTGCTCAGTCATCTAATCAATAGAGAAACATTCAGGGCTTGTTACTCCACAGAAATGACCTATTCTCATTCAAGTTTCTGAGTAAACTGATTTTCATAGCTTGCTTTTCTAAATAAGGTTAATTGTCCTCCCATTTCTTAGAATACCAGTCATTACTTTCTAATTTCCAAATTGTGGTGCTGTATTTACTGAAAACAGTGAGGCAGTTTTATCTTTCTTTATATATTCAGAATTATTCCAAGAAAAGATTTTTGGTGTTATTCCTTGCAAAACAGTGTTTGGAAGCGCAATTTTTATGTGACCATCACCTCTGAAAAACAGACTTAATGTGCAATAGTTGAATGGTTCTCTAATGTAAAACTTATCTACACAAACTGAATTGACATGTCATGCTGTTGTATGTTTGTTATCAGCCATGCAGCGCTGTTGTCCTGTCGCTCCAAGGCCAGTGGGCCAGTCCTGAGGGGGAACCACCGCTGCTCAGGCTCAGTCGACTGGGTGAGCTGAGGTAGCCGAGGATGCAGCAGGGAAACTGAGGAGGAGACTCCTAAACCAGTGCTTGACACACACACAGGCACACACACACATCCAGAGCTGCTGCTGCGCACTGCCCTCCATCAGGGTAAGACACTTGGGCTGGCAGAAAGCAGGATGTGGTACAGTACTGCAAAGGAAAGCATTCTGGTCACAGCCTGATTTGTGTTTCCCGTAACAGTTTTCATGCGTGGACGGTAGATGCAGGGAGTTAGACAGGCTGGCAGCAAAGGGCTCGGCAATAGCTTACAGGTTGTGGTGCTGAAGTTGAGTGCTGCAGTGACTGGCAAGCGAGCAAGGAGTGCTGAGTGCTGCTGGCATGTTGCTTCTACCCTGCTGGGTGAGTAGATCTATCCACGGAGTGTATGTGTGTGTGTGTTTTTCTTTCTGTGTGTGTGTGTGTGTGTGTGTGTGTGTGCAGGTTGGTGTGTGTGTTTGTGTGGGCGATTGGTGCAGCAGCAGTAGTATTAATGGCTATGATCTGTAAAAGCAAACGCATAGCGGCAACGGTAGTGGATCTGCTGGAGCCAGTGTTCAATCAGAGCTGGTGTTTCTCATCTGTTCGTGTGTGAGAGTGTGTGTGTGTTTGTGTGTGTGGGAAGTAGATAGAGAGTCTTCAGGCTGATATGGAATTATGGGTGATGATTTACAGCCGAGATGCTAGCATTTGCATCTTCTGTGGGATTGGATCTGGATGCATGTGTACAAGCACACACTGTACACACATATATTTGTTTTTCTGCTTCATCTTGCAGTCTTTCATGGCTGTTGGAGATGCAACAGGATTTTTTTCTGCTGCAACAGGCATCTTCTATCACATTATACAGTGCATTACTCCTGTTTAAACCACCAGAAGTCGTTAATGGACTGCAAAACCACTTTTTATTCTAATGAGCTCAAAGAAGTTGTTTTATGTTTATACATTCAGCACGTCTAGATTTAATAACACAGTTAAAATAGAAGTATCTTTGGTGGCAGACTTTCTGTTTCTCAAAAATCTTCAGTAACAGTCATTTCCTTTGTGTGTGTGTGTGTGTGTGTGTGTGCATGTGTTATTTCTCAGGGGGACTCTCTAGTTGGCCTGGACCATGAGCAATGAGTCTACCGTCTGGAACATCCTACCAGAAAACTCCACAGTAAGTCTGTCTTTCACCACTGGTTTATTCTCCTACTTCCTGTGTGTGTGTGTGTGTGTGTGTGTGTATGTATCTATCCACCAGAACCAATCTTCCCCTCATATTCTCTTCTGGCCGATTGACTGGCTAATAGAGAACATCCTGACCTGGACCTGAAATAATTAAATCTCTGATCTAATCTCAGCTTTAATTTCCCCTCACACAGAAATTACAGTGTGACGTCATAGTGTGGCACTCATTCACACTTGCTGTGTATCCCCTCACCCCAGTGTAGAGACCTGCATGACACTATACTTACAACAACATCGGTTGTAATGTATCAAAAGTCTACAAAACCTTGGTTGTCTTTCTGATGCTCCATAGAAGATCACAGCCTGTTGTTGTTCTTTTCTCTCCCACTTGTGTTGTACTTATCTATCTTTCATTTAGAGCACATAAGTCCCAGTTCTGTAGCCTGTATATGCATCAAGAAACTTTACTAGAAAAAAACATTTGTGCAGTTAAAACCAGATAATTAAGCAAGGCTTATCTGATAAATGAATTCCACAGTATTTATGAGGCTAAGGGAGATACAGATGTTAAAAAAACATAACTCCTGGTAATGTAAGATAAACAAATCATTGAGATGATGGAGATAACTAAAATACCAACTGTTATGTGTGTAAAATATTAAAGTAATATATTTTAATTTAAAATTTTATCTTGTTTTTGGAATTGATTTAGCCATGTGGTCTATTAAGTCATACACAGATGCTTTTCCTATTAAATCAGTTTAGGTGTTCTACAGTAAGATGTAATTCTTAGCTAATTGCTAGCTTCGAGCATTCAACTGCTATTTGTTTTAAGAAATACTGAGGACTCAAAGTAATGACAGTGTAGAGATGAATGCATAATGCTATAAACAGATTGATATTGACAAAATATGTACTGTAGGTGGTAAATAACACTTATGCAGCAAAGACAAACAGTAACTTTATTGTCAGTAATAGCTTTCCGTCTGCTTTATGTGTGAACTTATGAATGAATTGAATAAAGTTTTTCCAGTTGATGAGGAAGAAGAGATTTCAATATTTCTTGTCCTCTCATGTTGAAAAGTGTTTATCCATACAAAACTAAAAGGACCTGAGGTACTATGGGGTCTATACCGGTGCTCCTTGTGTGGTTCATTATCTCAGCTGCAGTCCTGCCTGAGAGAGCTTTCCCATAGCTAAGGTACACTGTGGACAGGTTAATAGCCCTGGCATTTATTGATTAATTGTACTGTTGTATTTATAGATTCGCTTTATGCAGGCTAACCAACCAGAGGGGCTAAATCAATAGTTTAAGCTGCATGGTGGCAGTGTGAAGGTAAAACAGCTGCACAGTAAGGGAGGCTGCAGAATGACATACTGTGTTCTGACTTCTAATGTGGAAAATGTGACTACTCGATCTGAACTAAAAATACAGGGGTCCATATTTCATAATTGGGCTAAGGAGCAAGACTTAAGACACAATTCAAGTTTGAGGCTTTTTAGCTGAACAAACATGGACTTTTAAGTCAAAGTAAACATGTTTCCACTTCTGTCTCTCACTTCTGGCTCAAAAAGGTGTGGAATTTCACATCAGTAAACAGATTCAGTAAGTCGATATTTATGTGGGAAGCTTTCTGACTTTCATGTTCTTTCTTTTTTTAAGTAGCACACTTAATGTCCAAATTCAGCCTAGGATGACACCTACCTCTCCTTCTGTTATAGCTACTCTACTTCCCTTCACTGCCTACTCGTACATCAGACTTGTATTGAGATAGAATTACCAATTCAAAGTCAGTCTGCCTTTACATCTGTCTGTCTGTCTGTCTATCTATCTATCATTTATTTTTGTCCTCCTCTGTGTATTTTAGGAGATCCCATTTGAGGCCGAGGAGCAGAAAGATGGCTATGTGCTCCTCCTGGTGATCCTCTCCATCTTCCTGGTAGGAACGCTGATCTTTCTCTGCGTCTTCCTCATCGCCTGCCGTCGAGGAGGGAAGATCTGTGCCAGGTAAAATGCAGAAATTATTAAGTATTTCAATTTTAGTGCCTTATAAAACACTGCTGTCTAGAGCGGCTCATGAAGAGTTCAGCAGTACGAGATCAAACCGCAAAACATTGTAAGGATGTACAAGTTACAGCTGCACAAGTTAATAACGAGAGTGATGCTATACAAGCTAACTTTATAAAGTGTCAGTTTTTGTTGACAGTGCGACAGAGACATTGAGTCAGTCTGTGCTGATTTAGAGGCCAAAGAATCTGTTTTTGTATCGGATTTTTATTACAATTTTTTTTTCTAAAGTCCCATGATGCAGTTCAAAACAACAAAACAAAACTTCAGATCCTTGAAAAGTTCCTCAAACTTGAGTCAACAACACTCCTACGCAGGTGCAACAAAAACTTGAGACTTTTTGCTTCACAAAGGAAGCTGAGTCTGTCGATCCAGGTGCACAGGTGCTGCTTTTATTGTGTTGCATGAAAGCACACATGCACACGCACACAAGTACACACAGAGAGTTTGTTAATAAACGGAGACCAATCTTCCCTAGTTCACATGCAACTACCATCGAGAGAGTGCCTGGCACTTACGGAGAATGTGTGTACTTACATAATAGATAAAGCTCATTGCAATTGCAAATGAAGCTAACTACTTCCTGTGGAATCGTCCAGTTTGTTCCATCCAGTGAGTATGATTTCATTATCAGAAGTGATTCATCTGTGTTTACTTAGCAGTAACATGGCTACCCTCGAGACGCTTTGTCCCTCTCTACAGCAGCACGCATCATCAGGTACACTTGAATATATGAGAGTGCACTGGCTAGATGCAGATAAACAGAGAGCACAGAGGCTGAGCTGTGAAAAGGAGAGGCTTGCCGGGGGAGAGGAGAGGAGAATCGGGCAGACTGGTACAAATGATGAGTGTAATGAGATTTCATAGCAGCCATCGGCTGTGATTAATCTTGCGTCTCAACCCAGTCCTGTGTGTAGAGGGAGAATGTGCACACACACAAACACACACACACACTCACACACACACATAGCATGAGGAAGCAGGAGCCACAGAGGAAATGAAAGACAAGAAGAAGCACAGATCTGGGTGGACAAAGAAAACCCTCAAGTCACTTCACACTTACACACACACAAGCACATGCATACACAAGCACATGCATACACTCATAGCTTTGCATAAAGAGATCAGATAGAGAGGCTGTGAAGCTTGTATGAATGATCAGCAACAATTAAAGATGTTGAAACAGAAAGGTTTAAAGATGAAATGTACTAAAAGAACAAATAATGTTACCTTCATTGTGCATTTTCTTTGTACCCTTGAAGATGAGTGGAAATGTACAATCCAATAAAGCGCCATGCTTTATCAGTTCAAGAGGTCCCCTGGCTCTGAAGGTTATCAAGTTACTGGCAATGATTTAGGCCCTCGTTGATTATACAGGCAGGCAACCATCAAGACAGCAAGACTATGTAGTGAACATTCTTGGTCTTGTTCTGTGCTCATGTCCTTACAGTTGTGTTACTGCTGGATATTCAAACCCATTGTTGTGTATTTAGACTCATACTGAACATAAAGGTCAAACAGTAACACAGCTGATCATTGCCTTGTACTCTGCCTGCACCAGTGGGGTTGGACAGATGAAAGACAGACTTCAGGGGTAAACATGTCACAGCATTGATCTGAATGTTTTTGTGCGCCCCAGGGCCAGCGATGACCCTGAGAAAACCAACACCACCTACATGGAGGAGTCTCAGCCCACCCATGGTAAGAGAAAAATGGACATAGAAGAAGAAATGCAGGGAGGGAGGGATAGGGGAATGGAAAAAGAGAAAACTAAGTGAGAGAGGGAGATGTAATGCAGACAGGCAGGCTGGGAAATGGAAGGTTTGCATTGATGGAAGCAGGGATATTTTTATCGCATCAGCACAAACGTGTAACATCTAGTCCATCAAAATAATGTGGTCTTGACCCAATTAGTTTAAGTAGCTGTGCCATTCCTGGAACACGTTTTGATATTTTGGGACCACTGGATGCACTTTATCTCCAATGAAAATTATTTATTAAAAGGCAGCATCAGGTTGGCAACAATCTGCTTTTGTAAGGCTTCCTGTTAAGTTTTTCAGTCAGCAGTTTGTCTTAATACAAAACCCATCCCCAGATGCATCACCTCAGTTACACAGTAAGTATTTATATACAGTATACTAGGCTTGGGTTGACCTCGGACAGATACTTTAAATGTATTTTTAAATGTGTTAAATGTATTTAGATGATTTTTTAGGGTATTTTTCTAACTTTTTTGTGTATATTTTTGTGGTGGACAATTGGGAAGATATGAAGAATATTATGCAACGAAGCTACCCAACTAGACCTGACATTGTGGTATATGGTTGTTATCCTGAACTTAAAGGCCACCAGGACACCCCAACTTTTGTTACATAACATAAAATACACATATAAAATGTAAGTAAACAAGGAACTTAAGTTAACTGCTATGCTAGCAGCCCCATGAAGCTGTTTAAGAGCCAAGTGCTGCTTTGACATAAATGCTAATGGCAGTATGCTAACATACAGTGTCAATAATAGCATGCCAATGTTAAACCCACAATATGTGATATTTCCAGTTAAAATGTCCCAAAACCCCTGAACTAATGTTATATAATTTCGAGTTGTGTACTTATATCATCCAAAATGTTTCCAACAATGTTCAAACCCAAAGAAATTCCTAATTTTATTTAAGGTAACAGTGTGTTTATTTGGTTGCCATTAATGCAGCATAGGGTATAACAAGATAATTCTTATGTAAATAACAAAGAAAATCAGCATATGTGACTAAACCTAATTTAAATAAAACTTCAAAGTATCTGAGCACATTTTTTTGCCTGAGTTTTGTCCCCCAGCTGCATAAATGACACATTCTTCACATATGAGCAAGGTGTAATGTTTACCACATTCATAATCTTAGTTTGGCATGTTAGCATGCTAATATTTGCTAACTGGCACTAAACATAGTCTAGTACAGTAAATTTTAAGGGGGTATTTGGTTAAAAATCAAAGTCTTGGGCAAGGAAACATTTTTTTCTGATTCATCCTTTAGATTAAAAGGTTGATCTGCTGATGATCTCTATATTTCCTCCTTTTGTATCTCTGGCAGAAATCACCATCAGGGTGGATGAGTCAGAGTGCCTGTCAATGGCCAGTTCTCACGACCAAGAGACCGAGCGCTTCCTCTCCACGGGCACCACAGGCCGTCGTGTCTCCTTCAATGAGGCTGCGCTCTTCGATCACGGCAAAAAGGCCCAGGAGAAGGGCCGCAGGTCAGACTGCCAACACGTGCACAGAAACCCACATTTGCCAATCTCCACTCCTTTAATTCAACTTGCCAAACTCATAAATGTCCATACACTCCAGCTTTTCTGCTTTCTAAGATCAAAGGATGTACATATTTTACTCTGTTACTTCTATATTAGTTTAGGATTAAGAATTAATTCAGAATGCATTATGTATAGTGTGAACACAGAGAGCTCTCACTCTTTCTCATTATTTCCTTGCACTGTTTTTCTCTTAAAGCCCTGAGTCTGATAAGTAAAATCTTCAAAAGGAATTTTTTTATGGGGCTAAATGCAGATTTCAGAGTAGCTGTGACAGATCTGAAGTCAGATTTTTCCCTCGGCTGTTTGTCTCTTGTGCAAGGATTAGCTTCATGATGTCTAACTTATCAGGCTACTCATGTCTCAGCTTGCAAGGATTTAGTAGCTTTGCATTTACCTCCATGTTGTTCACTAAAGGTACACTCTGACCGAGGGTGACTTTCACCACTTAAAGAACGCCCGCCTCACAAACCTCCACATCCCTCCCCCGGCCCTAAAGATAGTCACCATCCACGAGTGCGACTCTGCGGAGAACAGCATCACCATGACATCGCACCCTGTCGCCAAGTCAGCACTTTCCATCTTCCAGGTGACAGCCTTTAACCTGCTATTACTCCTGATGCATCATTAGTCTTGACCGGGGCCAATTAGAACATCGATCACTGAGGTCAGGGCAAGAAAATGTATCAACCTAATGTACCCAAACACAGGAATCAGGGATCTCTCAGCCTGCTCATTTCAACAGGCTGTGCTCATTGATTTCCCATTTAAGTGAGGCTGTTCAATCACTGGTGCTGGGCTGGCAGCTGAAGAGGGACTCTGGACTTGATTATTATTCATAGATGTTACTTAAAAGGGGAAACTAACTTCAGAAATGGATCTACATTACTTACTGTAGCTGCCTATAGGAAACTGTAGTTGTACGAATCTGTAACTGTATGAATCAGCAGAGGTTTGCAGTAAACATGGATGTTCATCAATTGATAGAAGGGTTGTTTTTTTGTGTGTGCTTCCTTTCAGCCGATGCTGTGCCCTTTACCGCAAACAGCGTTGACCAGCCTGAGTGTCAATCCCAGCTGTGCCCTCCCTGGAGATGCTCTCAACTCTGTGGTAGACACCAGCTTCAGTGAGAACACTGTTTCTCTCGGCACCAAAGAGCCAAGCTCTGTGAGTTACCCCCAACCTCTGTGAAATACACAATATTGCACATCAATCCATAACTATCACAGTAATAATTAAGAAAAGTTTTGACATTACAATAAGTAGTTTTCTCACTGAGAAGCCACGCATTATAAAACCGTGCAAAGTGCAAATATCTCTCAAATCCTGAGTGTGCATACAAATTACCTGTGAGAGCTCGAGTTAGTTGAGTTAATTATTTGCAGAGTGATGAATTTTTCCTGAAGGTAGTCTCTCTGCACACCAACCATCTATTCAACCAGCCAGTAAAACCAGTGAGTCATCCATGTGGACAATAACGGGTCATGGAGCCCGAGGGAGGACCAACAAGAGCAATGGTTGATGGGTAAACAAGAGAGCCTGTGTGGAGCAGCACAGTCAGAAGGGATTACACACACACCAATAGTCTTGGCAGGTTTTCTTTCTGACCACATTTCTCTCTCTCTGCTCAGATCGAGATGATGGTTGCGGGGCCCCGGGGCAGAGGCAGCAGTGTCAGCGTTGGAGAAGGGGCCGCGGTGGGGAGCAGTGCCCCTCCTGCTGGCAGCTGTGCGGGGAGCCCGGGGCCCGTGCTGCATTTCTTCACTAAACTGCGCCGCCATGCTAGTCTCGAAGGGGCAAGTCCCTACTTCAAGATAAAGAAGTGGAAGCTTGACAGCAGCCAGAGAGCCTCGAGTCTCGACACCAGAGGTAATGGATTGTTGATGGTGTGAATTATTTTTCTATTATATCATTTTTAGGAACACTCTGTGCCAAAACAGCAGGAAAGTGCAACAGCTCTTCATAATTCTTTTTAAAAATCGGGCAAAATAAGTTTTACTGTCTGCAGTGTCTTTCTTAGGTGTATTATCTCTATTTATTTGTGTGTTAAGTATTTTTGGCAATATTCTCTGGTGGTAAACAGACAACTGTTAAGCAGGGGGCTCCAGCGACCAACTGTGAGGTGCCATTTGCCTGCTAAGAGTCGGATATGCACACAGACGCACACACATGTACAAGACAGATGGCTCAGTGACGTAAAGTTTGGTCGTTCCAACACAATTTGAGCCCCTGAGTAAATCCTCCCTGCCGCTCCCCTTCGGATACACACTCCCTGCACCTCCCCAGAGGCTCAGGCCCTTCCATCATACCAAGGGACCAAGAAAAGAGCACAAAATCCCCCCAGAAACCTCAGCAGTTGATGGAAGCTTTCTCCTAAATTACCTGTCAATCACTCCTTCCTGCTGTCACACAACTTGCCCAACTCACTGCTTTATTCCCTGTTTTTTAACACGAGCCAGGTTCTCCGAAGAGGCGACAGTTTCAGCGCCAGCGGGCCGCAAGCGAGAGCATGGACCAGGATGACAACGACGCGCACCACATAGACCTCATCCAGTACATCGCCCGCACCCAGGCTGTCGCCTACCGTCCCAGCCAGCCCGCCACACGCCTCCTCTCACCTCCTTCCACACCACCCCCCTCCCTCGGCAGGTATCTTTAATTCCCTTGCCATTCATCCTGTCCACTGCTTTGCTGCCTTGCACTCATTCTTTCTTTACTGCAGCTTGAAAATGTATGGTGATGATATAAAAATGGATAAAGCTCTTTGTCCCAGTTCTTCACCACTTTGCTTTAACTTCAGAAAGTGCTTATAAAAACTGTGTGAAATGCCAAAGCGTAAAGGGGTTGTCACTGACACGCCACGTAAGCAGGGATACGAGTCAATCACATGGAAAATATCAGTGTCGACTGCAAATCATTAAAAAATAAATTAATTACATTTGAAAAATGTCCCCTCCTCTGTTTGACTATTTGTTTTTTCTGGACATTTAGTCAGATTAAAACCGGCCACGCTGTGTAGCTATAATAAATATCCAACTACGACCTGATCTGTATGTAATTTGATCCTTGTTAACATGAGTTTTTCCAAAAACAGTTTTATCACTAAAAGCCAGATGTGGGGAATTCCCAGGGTGCACTTTTTTTGGAAAGATGAGTGGAAGAATTGGGACGCAGGGCTTATGTCAGACATAGGAAACCATCTCACCGCTGACATGGTCTAATTATGTCATGATGTCCACAAAAGTGCAAAGGTCACTATGATATTTTTTTTATTTTAAGTGTGCAATTATAGCAACAGATATTTTGCCAAATATTAGACAGTGTAACAAAAATAAGCAGTCTCTTGAAGTATTTTCTTATATAACCATTTATTTTTCTTAGCTGAATATTAGATTAAGCAGTATTTCCTGTGTATGTTTGGAGATGTTTGTTGTTAAAAATGTAAGTAATTTCCTGAAAACTGCTGGAAGTGAAGAAATTTGATGAACTTCATGCTCCTGTACAGTTACAGTATGGACTCTTTAAATCTGCTCTCTCAAGGTGAAAGCAGGATATATTTTGTCATTTTCAAGTAAGTTTAGTTGAAGTACATGCAACAGCAGCCATTTGCAAGTCATGAAAATCATTCTGTGCACTGTGAACACAGCCATGTCTCAGATGAATGTGTTAGGCAAACGCTCTGACACTGACTCTTGTTTTGCCTTTGTGTTTCTTCCCTTCCTTTACTCCTTATTTCTTTCATTTTATCTTATCTCTCCACACCTGTGTGCACACTACAGGGTAGAGGTGGAGGTGATGGTAGAGCCCAGCAGCAGCAGCCATGGAGGACCAGGGGTGATTGGCCTTTCCCCTGATCCCCAAGATGAAGCACTGTCCCTGGCAAGAAGGGAGGGCGCAGACCCCTTGGATCCCCTAGATCCCCAGGACCCCCAGTCACTTTACAAAGACATCTGGACCCTGCGTGCGACACTGGAACAGTATGCAGCCTCTGACCAGAGCAGCAACAATGACAGGAATTCTGTCTGCAGCGATGCAGACAGTGTGTGTTCGCTGGGCGGACGCACAGAAACAGAAAGAGGCGGGCTACCAAGCTACCCGTCCCAGGATTTAGGGGATGAGGCAGAAGTTGGAGAGGAAAGCAAGGACATTTTGATGTATACAGATGAGAGGTTTGGGATGAAGGAGGGAAAAAAGAGGAAACAGGAAAGCACAGAATCAGAGCGAGGGGGCAGTGACGGAGAAACAGGGACTCGTAAGTTGCTGCAGATGGACAGCGGCTATGCATCTATAGAGGCTCCATCTCGTGGTCCAGAAGACCTGCGACTGTTTGGGAGCATCAGCAGCAGCCCCGAGGACAGAACAGCCCACGAGAAACGGCACCACTTCACCAGCGCAGGACGAACCGGCACGATCGGGGAGAGCTTTGAGTCTCATTTCTTTGAGGAGGAGCCGGAGGACGAGTTGTTGTTGGGTGCCAGCGGAGGAGTTTCCATAGAAACAGGTGCTGGTTCACTTGGCTGGTTCCCGTATGGTCAGATGCTCACACCTCGAGAGGCTGCTCAGCCTCCACCTCAACCGCCAATGCTGCACAGGCGAGACTACAGCATAGATGAGAAGACAGACGCCCTCTTCCACGAGTTTCTCCGTCACGACCCTCAGTTCGACCTGCAGGAGTCGCCGCTGAGGAAGCATCGGTCCCGAATTCACCTCCGCAAGCAGTGGCAGCGCCACAAGCAATGGAGCGACCCTGGTGTCAGACACTTCCAGTCCTCTTTTGACAGACAGCGGACCCCTTTACGGAGGGGCGACAGTGTGAACTACCCACTGGACACAAGCTACCACAGCACGCTCCCCCGCATTGTCAGCGCTCCTGACGAAGACACCAGCGACGGGACGGGCAGCACTCCAGACACTCCAAAAGTAGATCCTACGACTACTGAGAATGGAGGCAAGGACAGGGAGCAGAGTGCTACAGTCAAAGACACTGAGGACCAGACCTCCTCTTCTCCACCACCTCTTCATCCCTTCGTCTCAGAGAAAGATGGAGGGCTGGTCGAGCACCAGGACCCTCAGGAGGAAAACAAACAGCTTGGACTGCCTCCTGAGCCCCAGGAGGAGCGCTCGCCTCCTCAGCTGCCTGACTCCTCAGGCTACGGCCCGCAGACCATCACAGCAGAGCTCACAGACAAACTGACTGCCAACCTGGACGAGAGGCTGTACATGGGCCTTCGCAGGACCAAGGACACGGCCACTGAGTGTGTGACAGTGACAGCCACACACGCCTCTCCAGACCACAGCCCAGTGTAGCAGGGCTCCAGCCGTCCTCCTCATCAACCTCACTCCTGCTGATACACACTTTTCTTTCTGTTCGACGTGTCTCGCCTCAGTTGAAATGTCTCTCTGTGTCCAGCTTGAATGACAGTAATCCAGCCCCATAAACACACAATGAAAAATGTGCTTTATATTTATCCATAGTTAAACACACCTTCCCAGATCATCTTAGACATCTTGGACTTTTGATCCACTAGAAAATGCAGTCGCTCTTCATGCCTGTTATCATGACAAAGATGTTGCAATGTTGCTATTTTACAGTTCATCGAGAAAGAATGTATACAACTCAAAATAATACCAGAGCTAACATATCAAAAATCACATGGTTTTAGTAAGAACTCTGTCCTCATTATTTGTTCCTGTGTGTCTGTTTCTGTCTCTGTCATTCTTGTCTCTGCTCTCCAGTTTGAATAAGTGAAGCTAATGGCCTGTATGGACTCTGTCCTCATTGATCCACTGTGAAACCAGGCGCTATTAGACAAGAAAGAAAGCTTTAGATATGGAAGCCCTGCTAGATCCACGATCATACATCAGTGGAAAAAAAGCATTTTCATCACTGTTTGGGAGTCAAAAAATATTTAAAATGCCACGATTAATCTGTGAGAGCTGTATGAGACATACTTTAGTTGTTCACACTGGTTATTTAGATCAAGTCCCAACCTATGGCACTTCCAAGAGCAGTCTGACCCTAACCCTCTATATTTCCCTCACACAAAATAATGTTTGCTTTTATTTTGTTTGGTTTAGTCCTAAGCAGTCAGTGGTGAAGGAGTCTGTCTAGCTAATGCCATGTTATGTCACCGTGGAAGCAATGATAGCCAAAGTTTAAAGTGGTCAGCATTTTTCACATTGAATTACTAAATATACTGATATGAGATATAAGAGTTGTTGTTTCTGTAAGTCAGCTTACAACAACCTGTACATCAAAGTTATTCCCATCCATGCTTGTTGCCATCCTTGCCATTTTTCGTGGATATAGCGAGGTAGCTATGCAGGAAGTTGGCATCCACTTCCTGCAAAAAAATCTGCAGAAAAAGCTATGAATTTTTCTTGAGAAACAGTCATCAAGTCATTAGGGGTCACAAGTTGACATTGCTTGATTTTAAGGGGGCACAAGCAAAAAAGGTTGGGAAGCACTGGTTTAGGTATAAGACAGTTAGCAAAGGCCAAATAAGTCTCTCTCATAAAGTGTTTTTGTTGTTGTTTTATTTTCCTCGTAAGTGTCTCTTCTGGTCATAAAATTTGTTGTTCTTTGACTGAAAATGCTTCTCGGCTATGTGACAACTGTGTTCTTTATTTTCTATTATTTTGTTAAATGAATTGTAATATATTTTTGTATGTCTGCATTGCTCACACGACAGTGAGAACTCCCAGTGCGGCAGGTTTGAAGAGGACAGGTTCTGCATGGACAGAATGAACAAACCAGACAGCCACTAGTAATCTGGTATGATTAAAAGTTTATCACTTTGGACATCGATGACATGACCTCTGCCCTGACAGAGGAAACAAACTCAGTCCTAAAGCCATGAAGTGGGCAGTTGCTTTAAAGCTTTCAGACAAGATGGCTTCCCCCTCACAGACGTCCGGCGTTTATTGAATTTATAAGACAGGCATGCTTTCTCATGCATGGGGCTCGCAGAACAGGCTTTATTTGTCCGCATCTTACATTCTTGTTTTCCCCTCCTCTTCCTTTTCTTCTGAGAAAGTTGACAGTGCACTATATGCGTCCCTCGGGGGGAGGGGACGGACTTCACTTCCTGCCAGCTTATGAAACCAAACCGAACAAAGATGTTATTTGTAGGAAAGTCCACATTATTTTTTTTCTCTTATTTGACTTCCTCTGTGCGATTAAAACGAACCATCACTGCCATTCAAATGAAACCGCATCAGTAAAGTATGTCCTGAGGGCGCAGGATGTAAGGAATGGCCACACTTGTGTTTATAATCCAATTTTTTGCTCACAGATCTGTGCTTTTACATCCTGAGCTGTAGCAGCAGGTTGATTGTAACCCAGTTTTGCTCATAAAATGTTATTCTCAGTGGGGCTGTTGGGCTTTCTGTTTCTCCCACATGCAGTGAGGGGAGCCACTGCGGAAGAGAGTGTTGAATATTAATCATAGCAAGAGCAGGATTCCCGCCTTTTATCCTCAATCCTTTAGGCTGTTACCAAGTAGTAAATGGGAAAAAAGGTTGAATGGAAAAGAAGGGGAAGAAACATTTATCCTCCTCTCTTGCTATGGTGTGATGATGATGCTCCTCTCCAGCCTGCACAGATTAGATCTTTCTCTGCTGCATGACGGGGGTCCACTTTTGTGGTTAAATGGATTCACAGGCAGGAGCTGCGTTCCTCATTAGGATAGCAATGGCTGAGATGAAAAGAGGTGAAGAGGGTTGTAATTTTTTTTATTTTTTGCTCTCTACTCTCTTTTCACGTAGGCGCCCTTCACACACCCACACAAACAAACTCAACCATAACGTTACCATGAAGAAACAATGTGC
>JAPZDY010000021.1:20121871-20135110 GCA_029783645.1 Ctenochaetus hawaiiensis | reverse complement strand
TAATTTTTTTTATTTTTTGCTCTCTAATCTCTTTTCACGTAGGCGCCCTTCACACACCCACACAAACAAACTCAACCATAACGTTACCATGAATAAACAATGTGCTCTTACACAACTTTGTGCAATCAAATGACGTTCTCTTTAGTGACAGCGCTAATCAACGGAAAGGAAGCAAAATTCCCCCTTCTCAGTTATGATGGAGCTGATGCGTCCCTGATGATAGTAATTACTCTCTAGTCAGACTTTCTGGAGGAAGGGGAAGACTGCTGGATTTCCCACAGATCAAAAGCCAAAATGTCTTGGAGTCAGTGTGAGATGGCAACAGTATAGCGACCGCAGCTATTTAAAGATAATGGCCATAAGGGTTGATTTTAAATCCGTACATTTGTACAAAGACAAATCTTTGCTGTGTATACAAGCACAATGTCACAGGAGCTAGACTAAATCGATGTCCTTTATTAGGTTTAGACAGATACTCTATTACTGAGGACACTGTGTGTTTGTATACTAACCAGTAGCCTGTCAAATGCATTAATGCATAGCTGTGTGTAGGTCTGCATGAGAGTTAACATTTTAGTACAAATCTTCTTGTTTTCTCAGACTTACGGTGCAAAATGATCATATTTAATGCTCATTTGTTTAAAGCAGAAGTCAAAACACTGGTATGACTAGAGATTTTGTACTTTAAGGAATCCACTTTTCCGAGTCATGCTAGGATTCTGTTACTGATGAGATTTTGTGGGATTTATCTCTTTGAAAGTAGAAGTATTTCTGTATTCCTTGCTTGTTAGTAAACTGCTTAGTTTCTCAAAGAAAAAAAAAGACAAGCTTTCTTAACAACTTTGCTTTTGTTGATCCAAATTTATTGAGCCTTGAGGGACCAAACCATGAAAAAGTGTTATTTTGGGGTTGTTTTCCAATCTGTGAATAAATGAATGAAGTGAAAATGGTTCAAATTGCCTTATTTCAAGGGACTGGTTGTTAATCAAGCCGTGGGAACGGATTGTAGATAAGGTTCCCTTTCATGGATCTCATTTCATTTTTCTCTGTTGCTTAGGCTCATATTGATTTCTTGCCTCTCCTTATCACCTCCTCCAAATTAATTGGAGAGAGAAGCCAAATCCAGCCTGTGATCTACAAAAAGGGAACATCTCAAACGTCTGCCTTCTTCCACTCCTTATAATCTATTCCTCTGGCCTTAAATTGCAGAGCCAAAGTTTAGAAGAAAGCTAACAGAGAAATACAGACACACTCTAACTCTGTTTTTTTACCCTGCAATTTTCTTGTTTAGCAGTAATTATAATCATACTCATAAATGAATCACAACTGTTGTAGCTACAAATCTGGAGCCCAACATTGGACTCACCTAAATGGGCTTAACTCTGATTTAAATGAGGAGAAAAGCAGAATGAGAGTCTGCAGTCATGCTAACAGCTGAATGCTAACATTTACATGTCAGAATACTCGAATAGTGACAATGCAAACATGCCACTCACCTTGTTAGCAAAATGACTTGAGTGCATCCCCCTTGTTAACCCGCCAGCCCCCCTCCATCCCCTAGTGTCAGGGAGTGCAGGGGCAGAGGTGTTGTTCGGTTGAATAAGTTCGTCTGGTCTGTCAGACTCATTGATCCTGAAACTGACTGAGGTTTTCTTCAAAGTAAAATCTATGGCCCCGACCGTGGCTTTAAAATATCAGTAGCTGAACTTGTGCTGTGTATTGATAAATCCATGCCACTGTCCGTGGTGCTGAAGTAGATCACAGATGTGTCATTGTGTCGGTTTTCTCGCAGTCCAACCTTTCTTTCAGTTTATTCTTAAGTCTGTGATATTCCCCCCAAAATTTACCGTATAAAAACTTAATGCAAGTGTGAAACCTTCAGTGTAACCTTCATGATTTAAGTGAAGAGCAATAGGATCATAGACACACTGCATTCCCATAAATTCTGTTATCATTCAGTAGCATCTCTACTGCTGAAAATTCACCTCTAGACCAAGCCACCTCTGTAAAAACATACTCTAGGGGAGACATGACCTCAGACAGAGTTTAAACTATAGATGTTTGCTGTAACTTTTAGTGAAGCAGGAGATATGCCGGTCGGTTGGTTGGTGGTTTGTGGGCAGGGGTGTGTGCTCCCGTTAGTCTTTTTCACCTGTTAAAAATGAACAAATCACCAATTTGGACAAACGGGAATGTCATTACTTGCAAGTATTCAGTCATAAACCAAAGTCTTGGACAAGTAATAATTTTGATATAGTGAAAAGTTTGGATTTCACAAAAGTTATTTCATCCAGAAGGGGTAAGGTCTATTTAAAATTTAATGGCAATCCATCGAATAGATGTAAAGATATTTCAGCCTGGACCGACTCGTCATCCCCAGTCGTGCTGCCAGCAGAGGTACAAACAGTAAAGGAAAACTTCTGTTTTGCCCAAAGAGAGAAATTCAATTCAGCATTTTCATCACCAAGCTGTAACAGCTAACAAAAGGCGCGATGACTAATGCAAGAACACTGGAGGCACAGCTGTGTATGCATGTGTGGGTTTTAGCACCGTTAACAGAAGACGTCTCTGAATCAATCCAAAACACACTCTCCATCGAGCTCAGGTGGACATGAAGTAACAGACAGATTGATCCAGATTAATGCAAAGCCTGACTCTTCCTGTACAGGAACGGGCTTGTCACAGTGGAAGCCCCAGATCTTCTTATCAAAGCCTGGGATACCGCCAACTCACCCACCAAAACGATACATCAAAGTCAAGGTGAAGCGAACTGCAGCGTGTTGGTGGGTGAGCTCACAGGCTGCTGCTCCTGATGCAGAGCAGAAAGTCACGAATACACAGCAGGCATGCATGTAACAAGAGCTGAAGAGAAAATGTGTCAGAGGTGCATGAGAGTCAGTTACTATCACATTTTTTCAATCAAAATACTGTAATAGTTTTATTTTAATAAAAGGTAATTGCAACACTGAATGGTTGTCTCTAAATATCCTTCAAAATAAATAAAGAGAAAATAATGAGACAGAAGCAAAAGGAAGACAGCTTGTATGAACACATCACACTACCCAAACTGCACGATTTTAATGTCATTAATTCACTTGAAAAAACATGATTTTCACAACAGCAAATGTATGAAATGGGCTGCAGGGTGAACAGAATCAATCAGCTACACTCATTCAGTGAAGGCTGGGGAGCATTTTGGGGAATCTGACGTTAAGCTTTTCTAAAAAAGTAAGACAGCTACAGTTTCAGACTGGCTGTCTTCTGTGTTAGTTTCACCGTTTTGCATCATCCTGTGCCTCACCATCATCGCTCTTTGTTGTCTGCCAGCCAATCTCTGAGCGAGACACGCCAGCCAGCCGGTATGGACTTTGTAGAGGGGTTTCCTTTAGTATGAGAGGTTATGTCATCATCTGTGCTGCTGTGCGGAAAATACAGTGAAACATCCTTCGAGGCTTTGAAATCCATCTCCAAGTGTAGACGCTATTATCAAGGCTGGATTACTAATTAGGCAAAGTGGGAAAATGCCCTGAAGCCCCTGACCAAAGCTGCAGGTTCACTGGGTGTCAGCTGCTTTAAGGTTATTTCATTAGAAGCAAATTTGTTTGGAAATTTTCACCTCAAAGCTTCAACTAGGTCCTGCATAATTGCATAACCTTTTGATGCTGTGTAGGGGCTTAATGTTATGTGTTGTGTAGCAAAGTGGACCCAAATGCAGAACACAGACACAGAGGTGAGGTGTGATTATGAAGTTTTATTGCTAAGCAGCATAGGAGAGGAGATGATGGCTGCCAGGGGCCAAGGACTGATGGGCGATGTGAGAAAGGAAAATACAGAAACATGGCTGTCTAGTTTTTATATTGTGCAGACAAAATACACTTTCCGAAATAAAGTTCTGTTTTATTGAAGCAGTTCGAAATAGCTGACAAATACAACCTGGGGCCAATAAAGTGCACTGTACTTAATGGGAACTTCAAAGCAACGGGGGCCAACAGCAAGTTTTGCTCCAACAAAGCTACAGCAAAAGATTTAGCTAGATTAAAAAACCCCATTGATATTTGTAATAATGCAATTAACTTAATATCCAACACAACCTTATTCAACAGAATGTCACACACTCCTTGTGTTAAGTTAGGGATGATAATAAGCAAAAAACAGTTATTTTTATTGAATTTTTCTATTGTTAAAGGCCTCTGAGGCCAGTGTTTCCAAAAAGCTCTGCACCATAATGGTTTAATGTCATGGCTCAACAAAGGAGGCCAGTTCATAGGCGACTCAAGGGGCCAAAGCAAGTTCAGACATGTCTGTAATAACAACAGGATGGAGAGGAACCAATGGAGTAAATGTTTTACACAGCTGAAATTACAGCTAAAAGGTGGGGAGAAGGCAGAAGAGACTGCTGTTGAACTGTATAAATATGGATAAAAACAAGGCCACAACAACAAAACATCTATGCCATTAAGTACAAAATATCTAAATGTGCCCACTGATAAATTTTGTGGGTGCAGAAAATTAACTGTTTAACTTGAAAGGCACAATAGTTTTAACTTCTAATAGAAAATGCTGTAGCCAATTTGTCTTGCCAAATGAAAAGTAAATCTCAAGGACATATTCATACAAAGAGAATGTAAAATGAGAAATGAAACAGCTCGGATGTGGCATCCAGACTGCAGCTCACTGCATGCAGAGAAACAGTGGCTGCTTTGGGAATTGAACTTCCAACCCTGTGTTGTAGAGCCAAAATGATACCTTTCCACTCCTAACTCTGCATTCCTGTAGCATCGCTCCTGTTCCATGGCTGTTTCATTTTTTATGTTAGCATGAAAATTTATGTTGATCTTAAGCCACACAGACAGACAAGCCAGAAACAACACAAAACTCCACAAATACAGATGTTAGGAGATGCTTCAGCTGTCATGGGTCTGTTGCAGATTCACTACTTCACTAAAGTAAACACAGTAACTTATTCAGGCAAGACCATTCACAACTGAACCGTTACTCATACTGTCTGGAGCCACAAATAGTGATGGTGATGTCGTTCCCTGGTCTTTCATGCCTTTGCTTCACACACACACACCCACCCACACGTTGCACATTTAAGATCCACCTTACACACATGAATGAACACATATTTGCCTCCGCAGTCCCCTCCGCCTCCCCTCCTGCTCTGCCTCCAACACAAGACGACTGTACTCTGGGATATTTCTGAAAGGGAAAACCCCCTCCTTCCATCCCTCCTCGTCGCATCCCCCCTCCACCACCACCGCCAACACCACCTGCTCCCCCCCTTACACCCACGCATTCCCCTCCTCCCTCCCCCTCCGCCTGCCTCTCTCTCCCACCACATTTCCTTTCAACTGAGCAGCTCCAGGCGGCATTCGAGATGTGCAAGAGATGCCGATGACTCACCGGGTTTCTCTTTGCTCACGATTCGCCGGCTATTCTGTTTCTCACTTATTATATGAGGCTAAATAAATATGATGCCAAAAGCTGATAAGTGTGAAATAATGTTGACTGAGAAGACCTTAGCTATGTGTTAGACAGCCATAAAGCTAAAAAAAAAAGGGCTTTACTACCACAGTGTTGTTTTGTGAATTGCACAGGGAAATGATTCGCAATGTAATGGTGGTAATTTTATTTTTATGTATTTATCTGTTTATGATGCACAAAGAAGCAAAAGGCTTTTCACGTTTATTAAAGGTGAATGATGGTGATACAAGTCTCTTCTATTAGATGTGAACTGACTGTGCCTGCAGATACACACATGGATGGTGAGAGAAGATGAGATGATTTTTCATTCTTTTACAAACAAGTCAAGACTATAAAGCGCCTGAACTTGTCTTGCTGAATAAGGCAGAGAAAAAGAGGGAGAAAACAGAAAGCAAAATAAGATTATTGAAGAAGCAAGACGAGAGGGCAAACACAGATAGGGCTGACAGAGATAAACGGGCCGGTACCACTCAGATAAATAAAAGAAAAACCGAAAAGACAGCAAGGAAAGTGAAGAGGAAAAGAGAACAGGAGAAAACCCTAGAAAGCTGATTATGCAGCATCTCCATCCCACGCAGTCTGCCCACGCTCCCTCTCTCCACCTCCTCCTCATCCTCCTCATCCTCCTCATCCTCCCCTCCGCGTTCAGGATTCTGCTCCATCCATTCCTCCCTCCCTTCCACTTCTCAGCTGCGTCATTCAGCTCTTTATTGTGTGCGCGCCCCCACCCTCCTCCCACCTCTCTGGGGATGGAGCAGAACTCTCCACTGCTTCGGTTTGTTATTACATGCAGACCAAAAGCTTTTGGGCTATTTGTTACAGCAGCTACACTTCATGATGGGTTGAAGGACAAAATCACACCCACACAAACGCAGACATTAATCCACACACTGGAGAGTTATCATTTATTTATCAGTAAAAAAAAAACTTCAGCTGTAGTCGTGCGGTTCATTAAAACATGGTGAAAGATCTTGCTTTGGCTGTTAGAAACTCAGGGATTTCATTTCCATCTCTTTGTTAAATGCATTTCAGTGCCAGTTAAGGACAGACAGAATATTTATAAGTTAATGTGTGGATGATCTGTCTGTTGCTGGGGGTTTCCTCACCTGCAACTACAGCACAAGACTGAAACTCCTTCTTACAGACCTTTGTCTGATCCTGCAAATAAAGAGATTTACCTTCTCTCTTGTTAACCTGTCACTCACAGACCTCTGAGAGCCCAGCCCGCATTCAGAGGAAGTCTATCTTAAGACAAGCTGAGAAGAGATAATAGTCAGAGCTGGGGAGGATTAAAGACTAGAGTGACTCACTGCATCTGGAGACATACAATGCAAAACATTATCACTGATGTCAACACTACCACAGGGACTGGACTGGAGGGTTATGACTCAAATTATCGTCCTTATCTAAATATCAATACTTGTCCGGTTCACTCAGGACCTGAGAAACAGAGCCGGGAAAGTAAAATTTCTGAAGAAACAAAATGAGAAGAAATCAAGAGCAGCTTAACTCTAGTTTACATTCTGCCTTTCATCAGGTAACACAGGCCCGATAGAAAAGATAACAGATCCACAAGTACAAAAGATTTAAACAGCTATAATTATTTTCACAAAGGTAGTTTTCGGCTGCAGCAGACAGCAGATTCAAGCACAAAAGCTACAAAAAAAGCCCGCTGTACACTATTTTCTGTCAGCTGGTGAATGGGAGTCGGTAGAAAGGACACACAGAGCTAAAAGAGTGTGAGTATTGGTCTTATATTA
Source organism: Ctenochaetus hawaiiensis (assembly GCA_029783645.1). Taxonomy (NCBI): domain Eukaryota; kingdom Metazoa; phylum Chordata; class Actinopteri; order Acanthuriformes; family Acanthuridae; genus Ctenochaetus; species Ctenochaetus hawaiiensis. Next base: position 20,127,863 of record JAPZDY010000021.1, on the reverse strand, counting down.
AAGACAGAAATGCAGTTTTAAATAAATAGTAATGTTGCACTGTAACTGCTCTGTAACCACCATATCATTACCTTAAAAGGTGATATTAGGTAAAGGTAATATTATAGATAAAAAAAATTATTTCATTAGAACAGTGTGTGCTTATTGAGTTTCAGTGTGTGCTATCAAAATAAAAGCAAAAATAATACCTATAAATAAAATATAATTAAAAGAAACACACAGTAAAGAAAATAACACAAATGTGTCCACAACTGCTTTCTGCTGCTCTAAAGGAGCCACTAAGTTATTGCAGTTTAAACAAAGACAAAACATTGCACATAATGTTTTTAAGCTAAATGCTAATGCCAGCATGCTAACATGCATGTGAGGAACAGAATGGGAATTATTGGCAGATCAAAACTAGATAGTGTGTTATATTTACTACACTAGTTTTTGCACATTTAGTTGCAATAACACTAAGGTCAAAGTTAAAGAGTTTTTTTTTCCAACAGGAAATACTATGAGCAGTTGTTTTCAGTGAATGCCTTAATCTACACATGAATTAATGTACTTCTAAAAAATAGACTAGATTGCAGAGATAAAAATCACTTTAAAGTGGTGTAATCGACCTCAGCTTTCAGTTTGTCATTGGATGCACATGAAATTGAAACTTATCACAAGTGTATTTTACAACAGGGAATCATCAGATGTGCTTCATCTACTTTTAGCTAAACAGAGAAGTTCAATAAACAAGCTGTCACAAAAAAGGTCTTGACCGATTTATTGGCAACAGGTGCAGAGCAGAAGAGCAGACAGCATCCGTGAGCAACCTTAACTTCAAGTACAAAAGCTCCATTTTGCACCAACATGTATTCATTGGAGCTGTGTGACAATTAAGTGACAGTGAGGTGTTTGATGATTCATTGGTGAAGCAGGGGCGTACTGCAAATGTTGGGGGATGCAGCTGTAAACTTGCAAAGTCTTTGTAAAAGGAAACAGGAAATAACTTCCAATAATGGCAATTAAACAAAAAAAAAAAACAAACAAACAAAAAAAAATCTGCCTGATGCAAATTTTTGCTCCTAGCTAACAAGTGTTATTGGAAGAGGGAAAGAGTCTTAGGTGCCCCCATCCTCATTTTGCCTTTCTCTTCTTCTTCTCTTTTCATGCCACCTGCCTCCTTCGCAGTGTGCTTCTCAGCTGTGGGTTTACTGATTAGCCTGATCCATAAATAAGTAATCAGACGGAGAGCAACGACATTCCACTCGCCCTTATTATAAGCCTGCTCTAACACACACACACACACACACACACACACAAACATACACATACACCTTTTTTAAGATCCCCCTTTGCTTTAACTGCCTCTTTATGTTGTATTTTGGAGTAATTGAAGATAACTAAGAGACAGAACTTAATGGCTCAGACAAAATTTACAAAAAGCAATTTCGACAAACAGAAGACGTGTGTGTGTGTGTGTGTGTGTGTGTGTGTGTGTGTGTGTGTGTGTGTGTGTGTGTGCGTGCGTGTGTGTGCATGTGTGTGTGTAAGGCGGGAAGGCACAGGGACATTGAGATGGAGGGGGGAAAAAAAACGGGAAGAGAGGGAAACGTACAGTGAGTGCGAGTGTGACTAAACCGACTGCAGCAGAATGACTCACCCTGTTGCCATGGCAACCGTAAAGACACGCTCTCCTCTAATGTGCGATTTCAGCTGCTGGTGGCTGCCAGCTAACGGGGTGGGGGGGTGGGGGGTGGAGGGGGTGAAGAGAATAAAAAAACGCACCAGTTTGTGGAAAATCATTGAAGGAAAAGGGGGATTGCAGAGGGCAGGATATTGTCACAGGCAGCGAGTGCAAAAGCCTCTATTTTTAACAAAAAGCAAAAAAAGGTGCTTGCAAAAAAACAAAAGCCAAAATGCTGGACTCCAACCACACCTCATTCCCTCTCTCTCTCTCTCTCTCTCTCCGTCTCTTAGCACTGCAGTATGAAAACCAGCAGCTGCTTCTTCTTCACTGTAGTGGACTGATGTGTGTGGGTGTTAAGCTCGAATGCCCTTGGTAAGTAAAAGCCATGTAGGAAGTCTGGCCTCCCACCACAAAACTAAAGCCCCTTTAGAATTCATTATAAGCCAAAAGTTTTGTGATTGTTCCGGTTATGTTCTTTCTGTGATATGTATCGACTGTGAAATCATCCTGTGATACATTCTCATTCATTTTCAGTGATGCACAAGTGATTTTAACTCTGCAAAACTGCAAATAGGCCTGTCGCAGAATAACGATGGAAATAAAGATAAAAAATCCTTACTGTAAGTAAACATAACATTAGAGAATGTTCTGCTTGTGTTTTGTAACTGCTTGACAGAAACTTTCCATTTTGCTAACAAGGTGTTACTTAGGATAGTAAATGGATATCAGACAGAAAAAATAGTTTTACATTAGTATGACTGGCTTTTTTAATTTTCTATTAATGTACACTTCTTATCTAAAATGATATATATATGTACAGACAGGCTAAATATAAATATTGACATTAATATACAATAAATGGCCTTTTTTGTGGAATAATCTGTTAAAATATTAATTTCATGTGCTATTTGTATCATCTGTTATTGATTTAGGCTTACGTATGGCTTCATGCTGTGGCACCATTGTGTTTTAAAAGTCAATCAATCACATCAATTGTCATCTGTAGGCATCTTTTTGTGAAAAATGTGGATGTAATAAAAATACACGATCTTTTGTTTGCTTAGACTTTTAAAATTTAATACCTGTACCACTTACGCTAATTTTGACTGCTAGAGAATGAGATCCAAACCTTCAAAAACAAAAAAAAAAACAACAAAAAAAAAACAACAATACCATGTACGTACTCTTGACTGTTTATGAAAGACTTGAAATGTACCCTGGATATGTCTTCATCAGCTTTTTATGTCTAATTTGGTACTGCCTTACTGGAATTGTTTTATTGGAAATTAATGAAAAGCAATGTTTTTCAGCTGATGACTGGCATTTTTGGTGCACATCTTGAAATTAAGAGGGTCATGAGACCTTCCTTAAAGCTTTGACAACCTCTTTTGGGGTCCAAGACCTCAGGGTTAGTAACCAGTAGATCAACATGTATTAATCAGAGTGATTAAAAAAAGAGGTAAATTCATGAAAGAGAAACAGGGCTGTTGTCCTCTGCACATTACAAAACCTGTCTCTATACAACTAATTATATACAGTAGACTGTGTGACCCTTAGAGTGACCGTTTAAATTTATTTCATAAATATACAAATATATGAACTGTTAAAAATTAAAAAATTCCCAGGTCACACTGCCATTCCCCTTTGCAAAAAAAGAAATACTATAATAACTCTAAATACTCCAAATATTTGTCTACAATCCCTAAATTGCGTTACAATAATTCGTCCTCGCTTTGAATTGAAAGAGGAAGTAATCTAATTTCCCATCACACTTACACAAGACTCTGGTCTGACATACTTAACCTACTGTTAATTGGCAATAGAGAATGAATCAGACCATTTCCCTCCCCATGTCCCACTGTTCTGGAGGTGGGAGACACACAAAACACAGAAGCAAATGTAGGGAAGAATGATGGTCCTTGTGCTTAATTTAATTGGGTCCTGTGTGGACACAGTCACAGTTCCAGGCAGCTCATTAAGCTCCACTATGGAAAATAAATGTTCCAATTCAAAGACTAACGCAATAAAACAAGATAGGCTAATAAATAAATAGACATAATTTCCCTTGTGACCCCAAAGACACGTCTGACTTCAAGGGAAGTGGGTTGCCTACTGTAGTACAGTCAGACAAACAAGTATCAACAGATTAAAAGATTGCTCTGTGTAACTTCCGACTGCCCGCCACAGCAACAGGCTGACAAAGTCTGAGATTGAGGAAGCTTCATCATAAATGGCTTCTAAGAGGCTGTTACACTGTGGCCTTTGTCACCTTGTTTGACTCATCAAGAAGTCACTGCAATAAGGGTGGGAAGATGAAAAATGTTGTTTCATAAGAATTGAAAAGCTAGAAGAAGAGAAGGAAGATGCAGTATACTGTTTGTAAATAAATCTAACCTCAAAACAGAAGCTTTACAGGATTGTGTTGAATCTTTTGCAAAAATCTAATAACTTTTTCTGTCATCAGGAATGTTTTTATCACCAGAGATTAAGTAAAAGTGTATCTTAGTCCACACAAATTCAAGTTAAAGTTCAATATCTATGTTTTCTGCACTCAGCCATGACCGATCAATATGTCTGCATATCTGGATATCTGCATGCCGATTGGTGTTTATGTGTGTGTGTGTTTATGTGCGGTCGTGTGTGTGTGTGTGTGTGTCTGTGTGGTGTGCTGGCTTGTTAAAGGGCTGACACCGGCACCATGCTGCAATTAGCCAAACAAGAGAGAATGACATATTGAGTGCTGCTAGCACCTTCTGTTAGTCAGCCTACAAATCCCTCTTCAGGCCATCGCTGCTGACACAACTACAGCATCCTCCCGAACATCATCACACACTGTTTCATGTTGAAGCAGGTCATAAATTAGCAAATAAAGCTCTACAGTGCTGCAGAACCTCTAGTGCTTGAGTGAGGGTTTTCTATTTAAAGGAAATTCATGCTGGGAAGACATTAGATAATGACTTCTTTTATGGATGTGTAATTTTCAAATAATTTCAAAGTAAATTTTCTTGAAAAAAGTATGTAATTTGGTGCTAATTATAGGGAAAGTAGAGAGAGTTTAATTGGCACACTTCTAATTAGCTGACTCAATTTCATTGCTTTCATGAACAGACAGTCTTTTAGTCCGTGTACAGAAGGTCTGATGAAAATATGAGGTTTGTTTACAGGCAAGCTAAAATGTCAATATATAAGAAAAGCAAGATTGCAATAATTTATTAATATTTACTGAATATCTACCTGGGTTTAAAAGGCATTTCATTTTTTTTCGATGAATTCATTCCTATTTTCACAGTAAATTGTACAATATTTTTAACCTCTTTCAAGGAAACTTTTTTCTTACTACTTTATTCAAACCATTCCACAAATGCAGAGTATTTTATTCATTTATATTAAGATCTTAGCCTAAAAACTTAAGCACTTAATTAAATTAAGAGTGCAGCGAATAAGAAAGGTAAATAAAAAATGATAAGCTGAATAAAAATATGTAAATGTCTGAAACATAACAGCAATACAAGACCGTTTTTGAACACTGGTACTGTTACTGGTACAGCATTTTTGTACAGTGCTGGGACTCTGCTTAGTTCTCTCTCTTTTTACTCTCCAGGGTTTGGCCTTATATAGCACACGCTTAGCTGGGGGTAAATGACATCATCCTCCCAAGAGCAGGACTCATCCTCTCCCTTTGTCATAACACACAAACACCCAGAGAAAAGGACGGAGCAAGAAAAATAAAAACTGTCTTATAATTTATTTATTTTTAAACCTTTAATAGATATAACACTTTGATTTTAACTTTTCTGGAAACTAAAATTTCTCCATGCACTCCAGAACAAAGTGTCACCCTGACATGTCTTTTTTTTTTTTTTTTTTTTTTTTAATCAGGGACTCACTAGCAGGAACAAAAGCAATGTGTCAACCCTCTGACTGCTTGTTAGTGGAAATGAAACAAGCCCACAGAACCACAAAGGACAAACTGGCAAACGTTGGGCATAAGTGTGTGTGTGGATGGGGTCGTGACTGTCATCTCATTATGGAGTGTATCTCTTTCACACATTTCAATCAGTCTACTTGTCACACACACACACACACACACACACACACACACACACACACACACACACACACAAAGTCATAGAGCTTCTCTGGTCTTAATTAGCACTTGGTGAAAACCCATTCAGATTCAACCTTCTGACTAGTATGAATATCAAGCTATTCGCTTGTAAATATCAAAATGCATTTTAAATTCAGAATAATTGTGAAACTGCCCTATTAGAGACTTCAATCTGCATAAAAAAATTTTAAAAGATGCAACACAAACTATATTTTTTG
>JAPZDY010000021.1:20093927-20117749 GCA_029783645.1 Ctenochaetus hawaiiensis | reverse complement strand
AGAGAATCAAAACTTTCCCTCCTCTGTTGTGTTTTATTTATCACTTTCTGACAGCTTTTAACATAACAGGGCCAACAAATACGCTTCAGTCATTTGTTGCCATGGTAACTGCTGCCAGAGCGAGCGAGCATCAGCTCTTGTGCAGTCAAAAGTCTTTAAAGGCCTAGCTCGCACAGAAAGACAGACCAGGATTAGATAATGTAGAGGTGTTTTAACTGGTCTGACAACAAATGGTCTATGAATGTGTCCCTGCAGTGTCAAGATGATGAAGCTGTGAGTCATCTGTTGTTTATTTGGATAGCTGATACTCCGCTGTTGCATCTAAAAACTCTTAATAAATCTATGCATGTGCATAGATTATACTGAAAACTGTTCATCCCTGTTTACCAGCTCTTTTAAGTCTTTTGTAAGATTGCAAAAGCCTAATGAAACTCAATAAGATTAATGTCGTATTCCTTAAGTTTGAGCCCTTGGATGCTGCACAGTCTGCCCCATTTTTCGGGATGTGATCTGTGCATGAGGTTTGATGAGGACGGCTCTGACAGCAGTTCGCTTTGCACTGCCAATGAATCCATCTCAAATAAAAACAGGCAAGGCAAACACGTAAGATGATGAAAGGCTGGAAACAAATACACTTCCTGTCAACACAATCCGGGATACAACAAAGGATAGGAGACAAAAGCACGAGACTTTATACAAATGACAGGACGAGAGCTTATTATTGCAAACACACGATACCAGAGAAATCCTAATGGCATTGTTGCATTTCATCTAAAATAAAATCTGCACTTCATTTTAGAGCACTTTCTCTTAGGCCCGTATCGAGGCGAGTTGTAATGCCGCTTCAGTGGCAAACAGGAGAGTGATTGCTTACTTATGCTGTGTGATGTGTTTTATCAAGAACCTCTCAGGAGGGTCATAATCCTGTATCCTGCAACAATGGATGAGGGGCACAGTTTTTTTGGTGTGATTTAAGGACAAACAACAAAACACGTTCTGAGCTACTTGCATAATTTGGTCAAATAACTGTAATAGTACAACATTTTCTATCATGCACAGTGATTTTCAGTAGTACTCAGTGGATGTATTTTGCAGGAGATGACATTATCTTTTTTGTTTTTTTGTTTTTGTAAATGAGCCAGTCATTATGTTTTCTATTATACCAGCTGTGTATTCCTGGAAAATGTCTTCCATAATGTATTGACATATAACCCTCTGGTGGTGCAATCTTGCAACATAAGTGAGAATGAAGCCATCAGAGGAGACAGACTGGCAGACACTTGTTTTACAACTCTGACTCATATCCGACTGACATTACTCGAATATATTCACAACTGAAATTACACTCCTGATGCATACTTAAATGATTTCTTTCTCTCACCTTGATGCACATTTCCAAGCCCATGATGCCCCACTGTAGGAGTTATTTATGTTGCTTTTGTTTCTAGCCAGTTCCTGAGCAGAATGTATCTGGGCATAAAAGCCTCATTCCTGTCTGATCAACCAGTATTGATTCACAAAGCTGTCAAGATGACTCCAAAAGCCCAAATTGCTTGTGATGTATTTGAAACAAACAGCACACAGATTATTTCCTTTCCTCTTTTTTCTTTTTAAATGACTTGTTTTATGATTTTACTGTTGACTAAATCTCTTTATTCCAGTTAAATATGTGTTACTTTTGCAAGGAATGGAAAAAATAATAATAAAAAAACTCTGAAAAAGTTCAAAAAATTGTTTTTCTCTGGATTGTCAGAGGCTTTGATCATATTGAAAGTTTGCACTGTTGTCATTCAGACACATCACTTTTCTAAAACACTTTTATAGTTTATTAAATATCACTTTGACTTTGGAGACCTTCTCCCTTCCCACTGTTTTACATTATTTTGCTGCATCTGTGACAGGCAATCCAGGATGAGACTACAAATTTGATGGTTGACATCTCCCAGCCAGTAAGTCATATCAAGCCAAATACCAATTAGTGACACAATAAATCAACAAGATCTGAGAAACACTGTTTGTATAAGTGAGCTCTCATTCTAAATTGAAGTGAGGCAGCTTGAGTTGTAAAAAAAAGTAGACAGTTGCTGCCACATCAGTCATAATCACAAGACAAACAGGGTAATTAGACGAGTATGGTTCCGGTGCAGCCATCATCAGGACACAGCTGGAATTCACCAATTTTAATGCAAAACTAACTCTACAAAAAATTCTGTCAAATTAAAAAGTTTAATGTTGTTTCGGAGACTTTTATTTGTTAAATTTAAAAAGTGAATTAAGACAGCAGGGTTGAGTAATGGGCTTTAAAATGGTCAATTTATTTTTAATGCTCAGTGTTTTTGATTGTGGGATGTATGGAATCAATTACTGAAACCAGTAAGATCATATTGTACAAGACAGAATAACAAATCAGATTCAGATCTAAGTCGAATCATTCATAAGGTGACGGGCTCCCTGACGCAGAACACCATAAAAGGAGTAAATCACTAAAAAAAACACTGCCAAAAAAACTTTGTGAACATTGCCTTCGCTGTAAAAGTACTCAAACTACTTCCAGGAAATACTAAAAGAGACACAGCAGGGCATTTTGATGAGCGCTTAAATCATTGGCAGTGCTTCTATAATAAAGATACAGTTGCAGTTATTGATACACAGTAATAAAGTTAAACACTGAACACACAGGAAACATTTTCCTCACTTTTTCCTGCATCCTCTGCACTCCATCACCATCATCACCATGATATTAGTCCATCACCACATAACACAGTTAGGAAATAAACAGTGAACATACTGCAATGAGCAGACCAGCACTATTGAGCGAGGCAATCTCAGTTCCAGTCATCAGCCATAAAAAGCCAAATTGGATACTTTCATCACCAGATACGACAATAATTCGATAAGGACCATGTTTACTGTTCATAATGTCGGATATATGGGTGTTAATACACTAACCTAATAGTGTCATCAGCATGGTGAAACATTAAATGTCAGCTGAATCGGAAATTGCAACTTTTTGATAAACTTTAACCTGAGAAATCCTTCCAAAAACAAAATATGTGTTTTGTTATAGATCTTCCTGTTAAATCTGGAAACAACAGGGTCGTGAATGTCTGTTATGCAAGTTGAATAAAAACACTTGTGAGCTTTTATAGGTTTTCATGAATGCAGGAGCAGGAGGCGTCTGTAGAGGAGATGAACACCAGGGGTTATTCCAGCCCACCGGGGGCAGAGCAGAGAGAGCCGGAGCAGCACACAGACGGAGTTAAATGACAGCTGCTCTGACACCGAGGGAGACCCTTAGTCACGACCACAGCGGCGCCCTGCTATGGTTACAAAACGAGAGGGGGGGGAAGAGAGTGGAAAAGGTGACATGGGGGCAGAGGAGGGAGGGGGGGAGGCCTGGGCCGGAGGAAGGGAGTGCTGTTTGTATGAGCAGCGGCGTGTGCTGACATTAACCTTCCCCATTAATGAACCGCTGGAGGGACTTCACATGGGCAACGCTAAACACAGGAAGGAAGCAGGGAAGAAGAGGGTGAGATGGAGGATGGGGAGGAGGAGGGAAGTTGTGTGCAGAGGGGACGGGAGGTGGTGGTGGTGGTGGTGGTGGTGGGGGGGGGGGGGGGGGTGGATTATATCCGGCCTTGTCACTTTTCCTGCCCTCATAGCCAGTTCAATCAGTAACACACATTAGGAGTAAATTGAGTGGATAGATGATGCAGCTGCTTTCAACCAGTCTGGGGCAGACAGAGCAATTACCACCGCTGAGCCTTGTTTAGCTGTGTGACGTACACACCAACACTATGACTTAAGCTGGGGCAGTGAGTGGTTTGTAATGGGGTAGGAGTATTTCTTCTATTCACAGTTATCTTGATATTTGTAACAGCAGTAAAACAAGTTCCCTCTCTCGTTTTCTAAACAAGGATCTGGACCACATATCCACTATCAAACACAAATGCAAGTTCTTTTACTTGTAAAGTCAAAGCTGTAGTTCACAAAGTAGCTAAAGAAATCAGTAATTAAAGGGGAATAACTGAGTAACTTTAAAGACATGTGACTTATCCTCAAGGTCTAATTATGATCATGTTAAAATTGCTTCAGCTCTTCCCCAAAATGTCAGCTGTCATTCCTCAGGGCAGGTGCTGCGACAGACATCACACATGTTTGTAAAAGATAACAGATGTTACTGGGAGATAAAAAGTACAAATTAAACTTGGGACTGCTCTGATGTCCAAAATTAAAGGCTAATGACCTTTTTATTAAGTGAGGATGTGGTGATTTAAGCTGGCAGTATGAGCAAACACTGGCTGAGGAAAAGATGAGGAATTTAGAAACAGATGATGGGCGCCCTCATCTGGTCATTTTTGTTTAATGCACTGCTATACAGCATGGCCTCCCAGCAATGCAATATGCAGCAGTTTCACTGGTGAATTGTGTGCATTTGAGTTGCAGTGAAGGATAATAATAGACATAATATTTAAATTTTGAATAGTATAATTTTGTATAGTTGTATCCTTTCACAAAGATAAGCTCCCTGCAACAGGTAACTTTAACATTACAGTACGTAAGGGCACTCTGAAATTTTTTTAAAAAATTAACATTTTTGCAAATAAATAACAAAAGGACATAAAAAGTGACTTGTCCTCAGCACCGTCGACTTAAAGTAGTCTACTAGTGCTATGTTCATTAACACAAAAAATGTAGTTAATATCCAGGTAGTTAAAGGTATGGTTAGTAGCACTATAAACACAATATTCAAAGTGGGCCCCTCCTCCCAAACTCCAGAAGTGCATGCTGCCTGCCCCTTAAAGCAGCTGCCACAGTAAACCCACCCAGCAGTGATGTGCCATATCACTTATCTCCTTTGTGATCTAATATCAAGTAATTCCCAGGCTGGTATCGCCGATGCTGATACAGATACTTTTTTCATATTCTATTTCTAGCTTAATTTAACAAGTAGGCAACATATGTTCTATGCATGTTTTACACAGCAATTTCCCTGTATGGATTAATAAAGGGTTTTCTTTGTATTCTTTGTTCAAAAGAGGAAAATAAAAAAGTAGGCCGTAGGTTTAGACACGACTCTTTTTACTGTTCAGTCCTTGCGGGAAATGTTAGGGTCCACTTTCAGTGACTCACTTCAAAAAGGGTACCTCACAGAACCATAGTGACAGTATGTTTTTTGCTAACAGCTAACCTACACATTTACCCAGTGAACGCAGCTGATACTGCGTACAGTACAAGTATATAGCACATGTTGTGTTTCGGTAGGTCGATACAAAATTACCACTAACAAATAAAACTGAGCTCTCTCGTCTTTCTTTACTACATTACTAATAAGGATACTGATTGGTTGAAAGGTTTTAATAGTTGTTGATAGTTACTTAAATTTGTCAGTAGGGTTATATGTTGCTTATTTTATTTGGTTTTATCTTCTTTTGGGCTTAAAATGTCTCTCTAATAACCTAATGACATATGTAAAATATAGGTTACATTGGCATGAGAAAGTTAACCCCATGGAAAAATCCTGCCCACTTCGGCCACTAGATGGCAGTGCTGTTTTCTGTTTTACTACCGTGCAGACACATATACTGTATAACAGAGGCCCACACCTGCCATGTCAGAGATGCACTCACTCTATTTCACATTAGACACAGACCACCATAGGCTCCTTCAATTTCATGCTACCCCACAGAGCCCTGCCACTTGAAAGAGACCAATATTTCTCCAAGATGGGACACAGTGAGCAGCTCACTAATAAAGATCATACATTAGTGTGTGCTCCAAAGTCCCCACCATGCTGTATTCATTTGTATAGCTCGGCAGTGATGATCCAAACCATATGAGTGGCTGAGTAAATCTGCAGAGACCCAGTGAAGAGGCAGGCCACCCACAGCCTTCGCTCGCTGCTCTCTTTCCTCCCCTCTTAGGTCAGGCAGCATTCCTTTGGTGCCTTGGGGGATCTCCACTGCAGAAGGGAACATCATTCACAAAGACTTGGATACTACAGCATATGCTACCTTCATTTTGCCCCAGCGATCAAAAGGGAACATAAAAAAAAACGGTGACAGACAGATGAGCAGACTGACATTACTTTGGCATACTCCTCAGTGTCAGGGTTGAATGAGTACAGGAAAAGACAAAAAACCACGCAGATGTTCTGATCAAACATGATGATAATGCAGATAAGACTCCAGTCACCTCAAGTCAGACGTTTTTTGAAGATTTTTGGTGTGAAACAAACATTTCTGCCTCTCTGGTAGTCAGACAGTGTGTATGTATCCACAGTGTTTCTGTGTTTGCACTCTGTGGCTGTCTGTGTTTGACAGAAAATGAGGGGGCAGACATGAATGTTCTTGATAAGCTCCAACATAGTCGTGTTTATTGAACTTGATATTTTGCTCAGGGGCAGACCACCTTCACTCCAACTCTTTCCCTCATCATTCAGTATTATTCTTACCACAGCTGTAGAGTTAAATACAAGCATTCACTGATAAACACAAAGCAGTCAACAAAATTAGATATGATACATGTTTGAGAGGTGAATGATTTTGTTATTTGAAGGGCTGCTCTTATGTATATTTGTAGGCACTTGATATTAATTTTGTTTAAAAAAAATTATGGCCTGAAACCATTTTATTTTAACCTCAGCAGTAACTGTTTCCACTTTTCTGTGGTGGTATTTCTTTTTTCTGCATTTAAACTACAAAGAAGCATAATTTAGAGTCAGTTCTGGATCATGTCGCTGAAAAAAATAAATTTGAACACAATAATGAGAAATAATTATGGAATTTCTATAGGGCACTTTTCCCTCCAAAACCACACAGCTTATAGGCAGAAAACTGCCATAATTCAATCGTATCTGTGAGGAGAATGAGTACATCTGTGCTGTGCCACATTAAAGAGAGACATGACACAATATAGAACAAAACGTTCAGGACCTACAAGACATACAAAAAAATTGGTGACTTAAATTAGGTTACATTCAGACATTATTATGCAATAAAGTACTTTTCCAAATACTTTAACAGTTAATTCAATAAGTCTCTTCAGTAAGCTGCTTGTAAAAAATACTTTGCTTTAAAGTTTATTAATAACAAGGCTCATTTAGAGCCGATTTCCAATCCTTTCTAAGGAAAAATTAGCCTTTAATTATCTAATATGTGTGAAAATGTTTTGTGAGGTCATGTAAGTGCCCAGTGTCTGGCGCTGGAGGGCATGTATCATTTCCCGACTCTGGAAATTGAGTCAGAGTCAAACTGGGTCCTGCCCTGGCTTATTACTGGCTGAGAGGATCGCCCATCCCAGCAGCATAATTCCATCTGGGCTAAATATTTATACAGAGGGAGAACGACATCACTTATCCACAACACATTCATTCACATAAGGGAGAGCAACCTCCAGAGTGGAGTCAGAGTGATCCGCTCAGTTTGGGACATCACCTCATCTTTGCTGATATTTACTTAGACAAGCTTTGAGAAAAAGGAGGTTTGTACGAGAGAACACAATGAGCTTTTTCATTTATGTTTTTGGAGTGACTCTCACTTTGTGGCAGATTGGGAGGAATCCTGCTAGTGGTGAGTGGACTCCTTTGTTTCTTTTCCTGTTTGTATTGTTTTATTATGGAAAAATGAGACCACGATGTTGCATGTTTTTAATATAACTGAATGAATGTTTCCTCCTGCTGCTATTGACATGATGAAGTACTTTTTTCTTCAAAATTTATGACTTGTAACTTTGCCTCAGCCTTTGAAGGAAATGTTCATCCCTCTGTTTTAAACAAATGTGTGTTTTCAAAGAAGAATACATAACTTATCTACTCTTTCTTATATTTTTATTATGAATATACATGCATGCAATAAATCGATGTGAAAACATCCAAGCAAATAGTTACAATGTAGAAATGCAATCCAACAGTTAATCATTAACCATTTTCAAAAAGACTTTGACCAGGGAAAGTCCATTTGGAAGAAATTCACAATGCTGAAACCCCTTTTTTGCTAAATATTAGTTCATATTTGTTTGAGTGAAGAAACTTGTTTAACACCTACATTTATATTGGTACTTACGTGCACTTATTTCCAGCTGGGATGTGCTGGCTGCAGCAGAGTCAAGACCAAAGGTGTGACATGGTGCTGATGAGAGGGGTGACCAGAGAGGAGTGTTGCGCCGGGGGCCGCCTGGACACAGCGTGGTCAAACACCAGTCTGCCCATGAATGAGGTCAGCCTGCTGGGCTTCCTGGGAATCGTGTCCTGTAAACCATGCAAAGGTAAACAAACAAACCATTATGGGAACAAATTGGTTGTATTTGTAAAGCAGAAGGAATGAGTGTGCTGTTTTGGTTTATCGCAGAGAGGCACAGAATCAGTCACCGAAGGTAACCCAGAAAGCTAAATGCTTTATTAAACTGTTTGAAAAAACACTGAAAGTCTTAACAGTTAGATTGTGAATAAATGCTGTGTTTCATCAAACTCAGTCTGAAGGTAAGTATTATTTTTAGTCACTGTGTAGATATCGTTTGCAGAAGTGAACAGAAGAGTTAACTCATGTTTTAAATATCACAGGGGAAAAAACTGGCTTGTCCGTAACACATAATAACTCCCTGTGGGCAGTGAGTGAAAGTTAATCAAAACCACGTCATTTGTGATTCAAGATATTTACACAATGAGTTCCCGGTGTAGCTTTCTAACAAAATGCAGACGTGGATGGAGGAGAGGCATTCCACATAACTCCACCCAGCTGTCCTGAGAAGCTTCCCCTGCTGGAATCTCTGCAAGGTTCATTCAGGTTCACTTGAAGATAAATTCTGTTTTCATAAGAAGCCGTGTGATCATGTGATCATGGACCAAAAAAATGTGAATGTCTCCATGTTAATAAATTCCAGCGAAAATCGTGCTATTGGCATACCTTCAGCCGCAGCCCCGCGTTTTTCTGTCCACATCATGTGACTTTAGAGAAATCAAAATGTGGATCGTATCAAAAAAACCTGAAAGAAGCTGAAGGACCACGGTCAAAGGTAGCCTATAGTTTGCCTGTGGAAAATTAATGATTGTTGCTATTCTTGCTATGTTTTCACATAGCAAGAATAGCAATAGCCACTATATTCTTTAACTTTAATTTAAAAGGAACTATGTTTGCTTCTTTGAGCAAAACAAGTAAATACATTCCTGCAGGCTGGAATAAATTCCTGCCACATGCCCAGATGTCTGGGAATCATAATGTGGAACCTTATCTTCATCTTTTGGAATTCTGTGGGAGGAAAACGTTGGTGCCATGAATGTCAATTATGGTTTAATGATTGCTTGTCAATTCAGGGTTAAAACACCTACATCATCACAAGACCCTTGTTTGTTTTTCAGACATTCCCTTATTGGGAGAAACGGAGGCGATAGAGAGAAAAATGTATACACAGCACAGGACAAAGTGAAAGATGGAAATCAACCAAAAGAAAAAAAAAACACAACTCTCGAATAAAACAGGATATTGAACTTCTGGTAGAGACAGGAAATAAGATGCTCATTGTTTACAGAATCCGCAGGACTCTGAGCTGATCAGGTAATCTGAAGTTCCTCGGAAGAAACCTGTGCGTGTTGTCTAAAGCTGACTCTGCACTGTGTAGAATTACACTTCCTCTTGTGCCTTGACATTATGGGGTGTCAGAGGAGCTCAGGGTTTCCTCATTTCTCAGCCTGTAAACTTCTCTGACAGCCATTTGAACTCTTGTCTACCTCGCAGCTCCTTTGTCCCTCTGTAGGAGCTTAGCTCAGTCTGTATGCAGCCGTACACATACAACTGTTATGAAAACACACCAGGCTCACATTCCACCAGGCGAGACACCCCCTGTGTGTCCCTGTGGTCAATAAAGAGATGTGATGATTGTAAATATTGTGCAAGGTGAAAACTGTGTTATGGTCTGGGAAAACCCCACATCCCAAGCTTGTTTTGTATGAAAATGCCTGCAGATTACCTGCTGTCTGCAGACTTGTTAATACAGTAAATTACAATAAAAAATGTGCAGTGCTCACACACATTTAAAAACCACTCGCTGTGCTTTTGTAGAGACTTGTGAAGGAGTCAAATGCAGTCCCGGAAAGGTTTGCAAAATGAAGTTGGGAAGGCCCCAGTGTGTGTGTTCTCCAGACTGCTCTCACATTTCCCGGAAACATGCTGTGTGCGGTAGCGATGGAAAGTCATACAAGGATGAGTGCTCTTTGCTAATGGCCCGCTGCATGGGACACCCAGACCTGGAGATCATGTATCAGGGAGACTGCAAAAGTAAGCAAGTTTATTTAGATCGTGCTCAAAAAACAAAATATCATCCGTTCATTTTGGCCAATGATCTTTTATTTCCTCATTCCCCACACAGAGTCATGCTCCAACGTGGTGTGTCCAGGCACCCACACCTGTGTGACTGACCAGACCAACAGTGCTCACTGTGTCATGTGCCGCACGACTCCCTGCCCAATACCACTGCTGACTGAGCAGGCAATCTGTGGCAATGACAACATCACCTACCCCAGCGCCTGCCACCTCCGCCGGGCCACCTGCTTCCTCGGTCGCTCCATAGGCGTCCGCCACTACGGCCACTGCAACAGTAAGGCTGCAACAGCTCCTGACATGTTCTCTCTTTGCCTGTCTTGTCTGTAATTACATAACAAACATTAAGGCATCTACAGGTTTCATAAAAGAAGATTCTGACTCTCTTTTTGTGCAGATCCCCCCCGGAAAATTCACATTTCTGAAGGCAGTGAGGAAAACGCAGTCTAGACAGACAACTCCTGACACAACCCTTTTGCAACAGATGAGTTCATCCACAAACATTTCCAAATGTCATACCACTAAATTCCCATGATGACCTCTTGTTTTTTGACAATCACTCCCCCTCAATTTTGTACACAGAATGACAGTGCATTTGATATGAGTGACCTCTGTTAGAAAAACACAAAGTAGTGTAACTGCCTCGAAAAGAGTTACATAAAACCTGTTAATCTTGCATTAGTTTAGTAAATCGAGGCAGACGAAAATGAGTTTTTGAATAGAAATATCTCATGAGCTCTTTGGGAGATGTGTGCATATTGTAAATAGAATACCACTACTATTTATTGGAGAAGGTATCAAGCTCTATTTATGTTTTTATCCTAGTAACAAATCCATATATCCATGGGAAAGCTGATGCAAAAATGTATTTATTGTGTTTGGTTTTTTGTATATGTACAATCGCGGTCACTGGCATTGGCTTTTTACAACTCTTCTACACTTTTTACAGTCTGCATTCCCCACTGAGTTGCCCCTCATAAGCTTATGGGAGCAACACTAATTTGTTTGGAAAGTTGATACAACTTCATAGCCTGCCAGTGTGGTTTCATTTCACCACAAACAAGAACAAGACAACTACAATTGTTCTGTATGTACTTTGTCTGGAGGTGAGGAAAGGGTTCAGCCTAAACAAACCTGTATAACCTCCTCCACCCCCACATACATGTTTGCTCTGGATCCTGATCCAAACTCTCAGCCACCCGCTGATCCTTAAAATTAACAGTTTGGTTGTGTTTGTAGGAGTCTCAGAAGACTGTTGGTACAACCCCAAACCCTCTACAATACCTCCTCTGTTGAGTGCTTGGCTTTGTTTTCTAATTTTTATAGGTCATGCAAGTTCATTCTGTTGCTGTTTTGCTGCTTTGATGTGATTGGTTTTTTTTTTTTTAAATAAGTTACCAGACAGACAAATGTAATTAGCATCGTCTGATTGAAAGCAAAATTAAATTTGTCTGAGAATGAACCGCAGTTTGGGCCAATTGAACATGTCTGGTTATGCTGCCATCAGGGATGAGTCAATTAGTTCACTGTTCACACTAAACTTAGTAGATATCTATAGATATTTCCAATTTCAAATGATCAAGTGATCCAATTAAGTCTATCAACTCGAAGCAGATGTCTGAGATACTTTCATTAATCGTTTCAGTGTATTATGGAATATTTCAACCACTCTCCTGTAAATAACAGTCTTGTGTGTACCTGCCTGTGTACTTACTGTGAAGTTTAAATGATGAATGCATCAACATATTTTTGTATTTTTGTACTGCTATTTCAAAACAACATAAAGTTTAATATTTGTCACATTGTCTCTTCTTTCTTTTGCAACGTACAGGAATCCTGACCACAGAGCAAACACTGCAACCTTCTTTTTCTAGCACATCTCACTTCACCTTTCATAATACTCTCAATATTATTGTTTGCAGTAATCTACAAGTGTTAAACTGTGCCTGAAAGGCATTTTATAATATTTAGATTTTCTAAACTGTGGTTAAGTCTTAATCATAGGCATTTTCAATCAAATAAGGTCGTACATGCAGCCTAAAGGAAACTGGACAGTTTTCCCCTCATACTGAGGTTTAGATTGGTGGGTCAGGCTCCAGCAGCCACTGCACATTCACTTTGTGCGTGCCGTGATCAGGCCTCCTCTCCTGTGCGTGCAGTGGCTGAGTCGCCTCTCAGACAGGCCTCTCGTGGCTTCATGTGAGAGGCGACTGAGAATCAAATCCAGGCTGGGTGGCTTTTCTCCTCAGGGATATCCCCCCTGCTCTAGATTAGCGGGTGGGGTCAGGGGGATAGAGGGCAAAGGAACAGAGGAATGAATATTTCAGAGTGGCCATTGGTGACTGACTCACTTTCCTGAGTGAAGTACCTCCCTTGTTTTTCTGTCTTTCTCCTTCCTCTGAATCCTGCACTCCACCATGCAGCAGCATCTGGTTCAACTTTAGGGAGATGTTTATATTCCTGTCCAAGTACCCTTTTATTACACTGGGAATGGAATAAGATGTTTTGTTAGTTCGAACAGGGCAAATAACAATGCCACAACAGGCTGTTGCTGTGCCCATAAAAAAACCCCAAAATTGTCTTTTTTTCAGAAATATACCTTTAAAAGATGTCTTTGTATCAGGTAAGAAGGCATAATATGACTGACTGAGGCACTAAGCTTAGCCACACAAGCATATTGATTAGATTTTGTCATCAGGCATGCAGGCATGACCTCGGTGTGGCCCCCTGGGCTTGTCTGGACAGAGAAAGACTTTCTGTCGAGTGAGGTCCCAGGTTCAGTTTCATTTTTGTAACATAGAGGCATATTCCTGATATTGGAAAACTTAAACTATCAAAACTACACCACCTTATTTAAAAAGTATAATCTGAATGCCAATTATTCACATACCTTTCTGAGTGCTGGCCACCTATAAATTCTTCTGCAGCCCACGCAATAAACTCACCAAACCATTGTTTCTCACCATAGTTTAAAAAGTGGAAACCCCACAGGAATTTTCACTGAACACCCACTAACATAAAGCATTCGCCACACTTTGCGGTGCATATGTTGAAATGGCTGTGGTCTTCCAGCGAAATACACAGCTGAAAAATATGTTGATACAGCACTTCTGATATCTGGACACATCATCCTGATGGAGGCAAGACCAAAAAAAAAAAAAAGAAAAAAAAAATCCCATTTGCTGTTGTCGTTATGAGTGTTTAATACCTTCTCCAGGAACAACCTGTGTTCCATTACCACACAGCCCTCTGACTGATGTTGGATATGATGCGCCTGTGTCACACAAGTGGTGATAACAACACAGCCACAGAGTAAACCTATGAGCCATTTTAGAGCTATTCTAATTACACTTTACATGAGACCTCAAGAATTCTCAGCCCACTTTACCCCATATTTCATCCTTTTTTTTTTCTCCACGTAATGGCCTGTGGTGTCAGCAGTGAGAGGTCAGCCTCACTTCAGCTGGAACACCACTTTGTGCGGGTTTGTTTTGGTCAGTATGTTTGAGTGCGTGGCTGCGATTGTGGGTCTATCTGTCCTGCTGGAGCTCACCTGTTATAAGCATGGGATCAGTCACACGTATTACATCACAACCTCTGGCTGAGTTGTTTATATCCTTACAAACACATGGGGTTATAATGTGACGCCCACACTGACATTTCAGATCTGCGTAATCATCCTGCTCTGATATGTCAAGTTTCTTTCTCAATGATGTACACATGGCATCATTTCCGCCAAGTTGCCTTACTACTTCCAGTAAACTAACGGCCAACATTTATATCTGAAATGATGTTGTGATGAGACCAGGCGCTGCGGAGTGTCTCGGAGACCACCCACTCTCTGGATCGCGCCACTGGATTGTAAACAGCTCAGTCCCACAGCTGAAACTAATAGATATCAGATCCATCACTACATCACAATGTATCTGCCTCAGACATTATTTCCAGGACTTGCTTTGTTACACGTCAAATCTTTTAATTTACCCCATGTGCATGGCATTTAACTTTTGACAACTGATCATTGTACTGACACAACAGCCCACACCGAAGTCTTATAGTTTATACGTACTGCTGCAGATGATGTTTTTGAGGATTTCTCGGCAACGCTTTTTTATGATCTCTGATCTGAGCTCATGCATATTTTATTAAGGCACATTTTCTGTTTTTAGACATGATAAATATCACATCTTCTACAGAAATAAATATTGTACCCAAATTTGTTCATAAATCATCAGTTGATGCTTTTAAAGCTTCAGGATAGAGAAGTTTGCCAGTCAAGTGATTTTATATACTCGGAACAACTTTGCAGGCAAGGCTACCTTCGCCACTTTAAGCAACAGCTGAAAATCCAGGCAGGTTTACTGCAAATGAACAATGTTTGTCATTGATTTGGACAGGATAAGATCATCAGCATCAAATCAGCAGGGTTAGGAAGTTGTCCAATTGCTAATTGTCCCCAATTATTCTTGGTGGATTGTATCACTTCCTCGTCGTGACCCCTGGGACAGCTTCTTTTCTGGCTCTGTGTGTGGTCTGGCACATATGTACAAAGCCATGAGGACAAAGTACCGGGAGTACAACAAAATATGTTGTAAGGCCATGAAAATGAAATGAAAATATATTAAATTTAAATACAAAAAAATAAATTTATGTCTGAGATGAAATCACTTTGTTATGGAATAAATATTTAGGTATTGTCTGGGACTCCTGGGGAGTTCTAAAGTATTTGGTAACACATCAGCCTGAGACAAAAATAATATATTGTTGTCTCCCCTGTCTTGGCACTGGCAAGTTCAATGAATTAACTGTGGTTTGAGTTCATGTTGAAATATCAAGCCGCACAACCAAAAAAAGTCAATGAAGTGTGATAATTGGGGTGCACTTAGTTCCAAAACTTGACTCAAATTCACTGCAGTTGTGCAATTTGAGGCTTGGATAATCACCAAGCCATGACCACAATTTGACATTAGATTTTCAGGTGACTCTCACATACAAACAAGACACAAATACCTTACTTTATAAGCCTTGGCCCAGATAACTGCTTGTTTATTGTGGAAAGTTGGTTTCTTATCATGGAAATTTGGTTAAACATTTAATTTGTCGTAATGTGTTACGGTATCCAATGCAAATTCAGCAAACATGAGATGGGAAAAGCTGACTTGGTTTTGGATTTCATTCGATTTTACAATCATCAACAGCCTCTTTCATTTAAACAGCTACAATAGCCACACACATAATTAAATCATCTTGTCGAAGATCCTCTGCCTGTTGAAATAGGACAGTGTACCACAAATGAACTCAGGAGGCCCATATGGTATCTATTCCCCCAATCTACAGAGCTGCACATCTTTTAAACAGACTGATGGTCAGTTAGAGGATCAGCTACACCCATGCATTGTGTTATTAGTCCCAGCTCTTGGTTTTTACTGTGGGAGCTGGGAGAAATGCAACTATGTAAGCAAATACATATGCACACACTCGCACATCCTGTATATACTGTATTCACACAAAATATTCTCACAACATACTTTGGAAACCCCCCACTCTCATACACGACAGACACGGACTTACACACAAATCGAAATTCATGCCAAAAATAATACTTCAGATACTCCTGTAGGGAATATTCTACACAGTTCTCTTCTCATACACACATGTTGTATTTGTCTTTTTTTCCTCATTTCACAATCAGCCACCTGCTGGGGAATTTCTTGTTAAAATAAAAAAAATCTTGTCTCCTGTGGAGGTTTGTGGTGTGGTGTTGCTTTGAAGGATCAGCTGGTTAGAACACAAAACAATATGTCTTTCCAACACGCTATCTTTTGTGTCTTGTGCTTTTTTTTTACTATCTTGGGTCATTCTGACAATTTTATAAATGATAAAAAAGGTCTAAAGCCACGCTAGTGCCTGAAGCTAGACTAACAGGTGCTTTGGGCTCCATGCTAATGTTAGCTTGGTAACAGGGTAACAATGACAGTGTTGACATGCTAATGTTTAGCAAGTGTAATATTTGCCATGTTCATCAGCTTAGTTTAGCATGTTAGCTAGCTTTGCTAATTACAACTAATCACAAGGTTTTCTCACTGCTAAGACCAGCTAGATATCATTAGCCTTACAGGAATTTTGCCAAACACAAAGAATTAGACAAATGAAATTTTTTTCTTGATAAGGAAACTAGATAAAAAGTACAGGGGTCATCTAAGATATGAGGAATGTCTGTGCCAAATTCCTCATATCTTAGATGACCCCTAGATGACCCAATCTGTCTAACAGTTATGAAGACTTTTCACTAAAATTGAAAAAATGTGAACCCAATGGTAATACTGGAAAAAGGGTAAAAGGATTACAGATTTACTCCCTTGGCAGTAAAAAATGGGCTCTCTGTCCAACATTAATCAATTTTGTAGTTGAGGTTTTTCAATCTGAGCCAAAATGGTGGACCAACCCACCAACTGACAAACTGATATTGACACTCTTACAACCTCTTTACTAGCATATTATAAGTGTTTAACACTACAAGTCAAAGTGTGACAAGCAAATGCAAATAGACATTGAAAAGTGAGAAGTGCTTAAGCATTTAGAACAACAATATTTTAAACAGAGTATTTTTTATTGACTGTGGGTCAATAAAATCATATAAAGTCAAACTGTGCTGAAACATCTGGAGTGAGAGACCACAAATACTGCACTACAACAAAGGCAGTTGAACCTAAATTGCTAATTGCACACATATGTTCCTCTAGCAACATCTATATTTTGTTAGCTGCCCGGTGATGTAATCCCAAACAGTTGTGTACCAGTGTGGTGCTGAATGATTTTGTTCTGGGACACAAGCAGAGCAGAAAAACACTCTACAGAACAGAGGGATACCTGCTGTGAGTCAAATGTGTGTATACATGTTAAAGATGTATCAGATTTATTTCTTTAAAGCAAGCTTTGTCTATCACCACTGTTTCTTGCTGTTTCGTCCAGGGATCTTATGGTGTGTGTGTACGTGTGTGTGATGCACAGCTCTTGTGACACATGGCCTCAGACAGAGAGTCTTCGATGGGTGGGTCTGAAAACAAGTGACGCATGACTAAGAGGTCCAGGAAGTTCCAGCAGGCGGCTGTTATTGCTGAGCGTGTTGGTGTGTGCTTGTTTATGAGTGTGTGAGTGAGATTCGGGGGCCCAGAGGGACTGTGTGGGGCAATCCCGGCTGGAGTGTCTGGAAAAACTCTATGGAGTGACAAAAGCAGCAGTGTCTTTTTCAGCATATCTGTCTGCTCCCTTGGCTTCAACACTTTATTGCCTCCAAGAGTGTAATAGAAATCAAACCATAAAAATTTTGCTGAGAACACAACAATTATTCTCTTGTGTTAGTCATTACACATGGATGTACGTATGCATGTGCACATGCATGTATGTGCAGTCTAAAAGCTACTTAATTACAGTGGCAGGAAGACATACAATTAGTCACTTCCACCTCTTGCAGTGTTTTATGGCATGTTTTCAGTGTTTTAATGCACATCACAATGAGAAAACATCCTGCATATTTTCTCAAATGTAGTGTGGCTCCTTTGTGTTGTAATATGTTTTTTGATCAACATAATTCAAATCCAGTTGAGTAGTGATTTAAAATAACATGATTTTGAACGTCTATGTCTCTGGTAGAGATGTTTTCTGCTGCTCACATGACCTGTCTCTGACCCAAAGTCACTCACTCCCCAGATTGCATTGCTCCAATGAGAATTTGACTAGGATGGCAGTGACGCACTGGGCGCTCAGAGACAATAGCTTACCTCAGCCAGGCAGACATAGCAAACCTCAATGCTATCAGACCCTCTCTAATCTCAGCCCATGGGATAGCCGTGTCTTTCCCGCTCCCACATGGCTTGATCAGACACAACTCCAGCTTAGAGAGGACATCGGTTCAAGTTTAAATTGGGTGGCCTTGTGAGGAACAGTAAAATGTCTAAACTGCAAAATAAACAGGTTGTATGGTTGTGCAGTAATGAACTATGTGTATACATAATGAAAACACATAGTAGAAATGTATGCATGTAGATATGTACAACTTGATAGATAATCAGCTTATCAAGAGGTTGTAGAATAAATATATAAAGACCTACTGTGATGTGTACAAACAGGCAGCAATTAATATATATATACTGTACTGAGATGTAAACAGGTTGTAAGTAACTAGTTAAGTCAGCAAATGTAGGCAGAAAGTATGTGCAGTACCAAAAGTAGTAATAAAAAGTAATACCAGTAGGTGTAAGTAAAGTGTCATTTTCACCTTACTTAGAGTGCATTGTGAGCTTTGCTGAGAGTAAACATCCAGTCTTATTTTAAGTAATAAAGTTGTGTTCTGTGTGCTGCATATGTATATTAAACAGATATGTCCCTAAAGTTCTGCAGTTGTTTCACTGATACACCAAAAGAACATGTAACAGAAAAAACTTTGTCGACAAAATACTGAAACAGACCAGAGTGCTGGCTGTAAAGTTGACACTGGAAACAATATACATAGCTTTATTCATGTATTTCATTACTGTATATCTATAAAACACAAGGAGCGGGTTGCATTCAGGGATACTCTCAAGAACATCAAACTGAACATTTTTAAATAAAAATCAGGCCAGATGGTCCGAGAGAAGGGATTGGCTGACGGGAGGTCAAATGGGAACTCCTGCTTACTTTCAACATGTGATGCCAAGCACAAGAGACACTCAAGACCTCAGTGTCCTGTTTATAGCGATCAATTTGCAGTCATTGCAATCACATTGAGGATAACCATAAAAAA
Source organism: Ctenochaetus hawaiiensis (assembly GCA_029783645.1). Classification (NCBI taxonomy): domain Eukaryota; kingdom Metazoa; phylum Chordata; class Actinopteri; order Acanthuriformes; family Acanthuridae; genus Ctenochaetus; species Ctenochaetus hawaiiensis. The sequence goes on along the minus strand of JAPZDY010000021.1, from coordinate 20,098,651 downwards.
ACTGAGGAATTTTTAATTTACAACGTCCAGAAAAAAAAAACAGACCCCAAAGCAAAATAAAATCAATCATTTTCCCCCTCCAGTTCTTATGTAACTGAGTAATCTCTGAGACCTTCACTGCTATCTAACTGCCACCAGATAGCCGCCAACAAGAACTTGGCTGTTTTCATACATGAGAAGACAATGTCTTTCCCATGTGAGAGGATACTTATTTACTGTCTTATTTGCAGATTTAACACTTAATAAAATTGTTCCAAAATTACTGTCAAAATCAAAGATAAAAAAATCACATTGATGAGATGTGTTTGCTCAAGATCAAGATCAAGATCAAATCCACACAACTAAATGATTAAAGTACGGCTGTTGGTCTCAGAGGGTGGTTGACAGGAATCCAATGGAAAAGTTGCATGTGTCAAAATAAATAAAGTGGAGTGCCAAATCGTAAAAACACATCTCTGATTTTTATGTGAACAGGGAAAGCACAGGGCCCCAGTACCTGCAGGAATAAGACACGAGTTCATTGGAGACACAGTGTGCTGATACGTGATAGAGGTTTGTTATATTATTATATTCAGCGGACTTTACCTCTCTGAAACTTTTACACTAGTTTGTTGGAATGAATTTATTAATGCATGTCTATAACCTGACTGAGGGCTTCATAAACTTCAAGGGACACTTAATCAAGATTGTACTGTGTCCTCAGCTCTGGCTTCACTATTCAACACAGCAACATGATTTAACACTTGGTACGCAAAAGCACCACCATGTGGCAATATTTTATAACTACAGCATTTTATAAACACATTTTGGTGAATGTTAAAAGCAGTTGGTTAAATAATTAAACTACTCACAGTAAAATATTATAATTGGATAAATTGCGTTACCGTAAGTAATTAATTCATATAAACTATTATGAAATATCACATCAATTTTAGTATGTGATTCAGTAATACCTTATGTATCAGCTACTAATTATATATTCAGTAATATCCCAATCTTTTTTAGATTTTGTAGTCAAGATACACATTATTTTTATCCGTTTAATTAAGTTAAATATTGCGTTTAAGTCAGTGAAGAATATAATCACATGGTGCTCGTATTTTCCAGGAGGTTAACATTGACCTTTTCGGGGCTCCGTAGTTCTTCCCCCTCTGTCCCTTTTTAGTGACTAAAGATGGCTGAAGCTCCTCCATGGCCCAGCCGGTTCTTCTGTCACAGATGCTCGGCAGAGATTAGCCCTCGGCTTCCCGTAAGTACTATTGACAGAGCGTAAAGATACAGACATTTGGTCAAATGAAAAACACAGCATTGTTGTTGTTACCTCGGTAGAAATCGTTGTAATAGCGGTGCGAACTGTTAGCATGCTAACAGTATTAGCTGGGCTGCTACGAGGGGTCCCGCTTATGTTGTTAACGCTACCAAGTGTTGGTTGGCTCGTTATCTAAGTCGAAGATCAGTCAGCATATACACACGAACTGCTGAGTCATTACAATCCCAATACTGCTACTTTTCTTGCATGATTTGTAGCAACATGTGGTGGGATTATTAGTTGATGAGTATAAGTTTACGAGGCATATTAGCCTAGCTGTTTGCTTTATAGGCTAGCAATAACGGTACCTGGTAACTGTATTACTGTGATCGTGTCTGTTTTTTCGACTCCGGGTATTTATTCTATCAGTGCAATACTGTGCATCACTGGTCTGGCTTATAACATTGTGTTATTGATTGTCAGTCACTTCTGTGAACGATCCAGCAGCAACAATGCCACATCGTCCTTTTCTTGTTTTGCCATTCAGTAAGGCACATAAGTGGCATGCCTGTCCCAAGCTAGAATGATCTGTCATAGAGCTGTAACTGTGCCTTCACAATATAAAAGATCAGCCGTAGGTTCCTGTTGGTTGCTGGTAATAATCAATGATCGCATTAACACCTCATAAAGCCTCTGTTTCACTCTGTGTCCGCGTATTACTTAAAATTGAACTTTGGTTATTTAAGCTGTAGAAAATACAGCTGAATATCTTTAATACCCTGCTCTCAGGATCAGGATAAATAAATCAACATTAGATTAAGAAACAAATACAAGGACAAAAAAAAAACATGTAAACATCCACCTATAAGTTAAACAATCATTTAAAGTGACAGTTATTCTGTGTGTGTGGGATTATATTAAAAAAGGTGTGTGTTGATTGTTTGTTGTAAGGTGATAAGCAGCCCTAAAGCCTTGAGGTATCAACTGTTGATCAGTCTGGTGGTGTTGGGCTTTATGTAGTGGTATGCACTAGCTGGGATACCTACCAAAACAAAGAGACTGTGTAGATCCTTTTGATTTTATTGATTCTCTCAACTTAGTGTTTGCTAAAGAGGTTTACAGACTACACTTCCCAGATAGTGACACAGCTGGCCAACTGGATAGCATAGGAAGGGTTGCTTGTTTTAGTCTGCTCAGCATCCTTTAGTAAGCCCTCCTGGTCATCTTCTTTCTTTTTATCTTTATGTCCAGCCATGCCATCAGCAGAGTTGTGCTTGACATATCTGATACTCAGTTTACATTTGAAACATCAGGGACACACTAATGGGCTGTAGCTAAGTGATTGTTTGTAAAATAGACAGTTGATCTTGTTATGATGTGTTTGTAGTACTTTGGTCTTCACTTCTTTTTGTTTGTTTACAGGAGTACACATGCCCAAGATGTGATTCAGGATTTATCGAGGAATTGCTAGAGGAGAGAAGGTGTGTATAAAGTGTATATTACAAACATTTTTCCTAGTAAAGGTATTATTTTCTTTTTTTTGTCTTTTAACCTTAGTCTTATTGTCATGTTTAGCCATCATTTCTAACAGTTGTTATTCACCAACATTCAGTAGCTGACATTTAGAACAAAAACACTGCATAAACTCAGCTTTACACCAGCACCCGTAAGAAGGAGCCATACGGGCTTTGACCCGGTTCTTTCAGCACCAAATTCAATTAACATGACACTGTTTTTGCCTTCAGAGGTTCTTGATGAAACAGAAATCAACTTGGAGCACAAATTGACAACAATGGAATAAATAACTGTCTTTTCTTGTTCAGCTTGATGTTACATTATGGTCCATTTTTAACTATTCTAATGGAGTTAGAGTATTTTTAAGCTGTTGCATTCAAAATTGGGACCGTAACATATGTATTCTCGCATGTGAAACATGTGAAATAAAGAAGCTGAAGGAATAATGAGAAGGGTGAGACACAGAAAAACATGGCATCATAACTGTTAGGGATGATGGCAACTCGAACTCATGGTGGAATTTTTTTGTTTCCTCTAATTTTACTTAGTTGAAACACAACTTTGTCAATTGTTTGTCTCCTGTTTAGTTCTGACAATGGCTCCATGTCTACCATCTCCAGCGGGCAGCAGAACCAGCAAGCATTTGAGGTTTCTAACCTATTCTTTCCTACACAACCTCTCTTTGTTCCACCACATTGTTTCATATTATCGCTAGAAATTCCTAAAATAGTTTGCATAGATGTTTTTGCTGATCCTAGTGCCGGACATGGTGGAAATCATCTTGGGGTTTCCACTTCTGCTTTTGAGGCTTGCCACAGTCTCCCTCTTTATAGTTATATATATTTCATGATTACGCTGTTTTAAGTTTCCACAAGGATGAGTAACATTCTTAGCGCAGTAAGTAGTTGATGTCAGTGCTGTGGGAACAAGTTACTGGAAAATAATGAGGCAGTGATGATAGTGTTACCACAGTAAACTGGAAAATTCTGTATGCCAGCAAGCATTTCCATTGGGTTGAAACTTGACCTGACAGTCAACAAAACTCTTCATGCTTCAGGTGTGTTGTATTGACCATAAATAGTTGCATGCCTGTAAAGAACTCACAAAATTTCAGTTGCTTCTCCCATCAAGCTTACAACACTCAGGTTTTTATTTGCATTGGCTTTTTTTTTCTCCCAGAATGCGGACCAGCACATGTTTACATTCCCTTCAGGCTATGGTCAGTTTGCCCTGGGTGTCTTTGACGACCGCTTCGACTTCGGGGCTGGGCTGGGAACAGAGGACAACCGGGATGCTGAAAACAGGCGGGAAAGGGAAAATGCATCACGGCAGCGATATGGTGCCAGGCAACCAAGAAGTCGTCATGGTTCAAGGCGACAAGCAGGGAGGCATGAGGGAGTTCCTACTTTAGAGGGGTGAGAAGCACAAGCTTTGACTTGTGGGACTTCAGTTAATAGCAACACATTTTGATATTAGGAAGCAAGTTTAATTCTTCCTTAATCCACCTGTATCTTAGCAGTATGTTCTCTTTTGTAGAATCATTCAGCAGCTAGTGAATGGAATAATTGCACCAACTGCAATGCCAAATATTGGTGTTGGACCCTGGTAAGTCTCTGGAGCAAAGCTATGATCAACCAGAAAACCAACACACTTTTGCTAAGTGTCTCCTAACTCTTATGATGTTGTTATTCTTTTAGGGGTGTTCTTCATTCAAATCCAATGGATTATGCCTGGGGTGCTAATGGACTAGATGCAATTATAACTCAGGTATTTGTAAGGAATTTTGAATATTTTTAAAGAGGTGAGTGTGCTCATTCAAAATGAGTTGGTTTTTCTTTGGGTGTAACATTTTACATCTTTTTGTAAGAAAATGAGAATCGCAGAACATGTATTTCATCATTTATTTCTTTTCTAATCTTTATTTTCTCTCTTTAGTTATTAAACCAGTTTGAGAACACAG
>JAPZDY010000021.1:20048227-20086841 GCA_029783645.1 Ctenochaetus hawaiiensis | reverse complement strand
GAAAAACAGTTTTTGCGCTTTATGTTTGTTAAGCTACATAGTAGTTACCATAATTTGGTAAGTGGTGCTAAATAAGAATTAGTTTTTTTTCATTATTGTGAGACTCCAGTTGCTTATCCTGCTCTCACTAAAATGATCATTTTGAGCTAAAAGCCTGCTGTCTAAGCAGTAGCACTGACAGTGACAGGTTGTTGTTTTTCTCTTTTTTGTGTTTGTGTGAAGGGAGGAGGTTGACATCCCTCATATTGTGGTAACAAATCTCATCTGGTTCACCACGGATGAATGATTTTATTGGACAAAATGGGATGCTTGATTCGTGCACTCCACATACGCAGAAAAAAAGACTTGAAATATTAGGTCACATCCAGTCGATATACGTGCTCTGAAAGTTACAAATTTTGCCCTCTTATCAAAAGGTCAGAATTCTCAAACATTGACGTTAACCATATAATACAAGGCTGAACTGAAAGCTTGAAATGGCTTCCTTAAACAGAGCCTGTTTCCATGTGTGTCACTTCTTTCATTACATTGGCACCATTTTCATCCATTCTCAATTGTGAAAGATATTGCATTGTAAAAGCTTTTCCTTTTCAGTGTGAAAATTTCAATGTACTTTGTTGAGAGAATGTTGAAAGAGGCCATGCATGTTTTGGCCTTTGTTATAACTTTTCTCTACCAAAAGCTAGTTAAATTTCAACTTGTTGTTGATTTTAACCAGCTGGTTCAATGAAAAATGAACTCTCCATGAAGATAAAGCATGTATCTCTATTGTTTTAGTTCGGTGGCTCCATCATACTTTTTTTTTTGTGGTGAACAAGTCTCATGCAACCTGACATCACATCAAATACTTAATCTTTTTTCTGTATGTTAAAATTATATATTTCAAGGCATTTTGTACATTCCTTTTGCCATTTAGCTTGTTATAGACCACATATAAGCAAAGAATAGCAACAATGAAATTTGCCCTGTGAAAGGGCTCTAAACACCGAGCTGGTTCTCATGTTATAGAGCAAAGGGCTAAAGACAGTAAATTACACTGTTAAGCTTCATGTGGTTTACATTTAAGTGTTGTTGGGACAGGGGCCCAGACTATATTTAATTTTGAACTTTCATACAGCATGTAAGTTAGGTGTTGCTAGGAAGGTGACCTTTGAAAGCCACTAGGCATGAAATGTTACATGATATGCATGAAGTGAAGCTGTTGTTGACAAGTTCTAAAGTTTGCCAGTTTTGTTTATAACTGCTGACAGTTTTACGTGTTTCAAAAAATGATCTTCTCCTCAAAGTTCGGCATGTCTTCACAACTGAAAATTGGAAAAGGAGTTTGTGTATTTTTTGACTTGAAAAAAGTTGATAGTTTGATCGGTTATTGATTCCTTGGGCCCAGCTCTGGTTTTGTTCTACTTTGTCCTGGACAAGGAATTTTCTGAGAGGAGGTTAACAAACTTGCTGTAGCTGAAAGTGGAAGAATGTTAATCTTTCCAGGACCCACCTAAGTTTGAAACCCCCTGACCACCACTGAGTGTCCAAACAGATCTTCTGCACGCTATGAATGTGGAAAGATATCATACTGTGAGGGAAACATAAGAAGTAAAAGCCAGAAAAATAGTTTAGAAAGCGTTTACTGACACAGCCACCCATACGTACTCAAGCAGAATTTGACAGCCTAATCAGACTCCCTTGAAGAGGATATTCTGATCATCTGGTTTGTAAAACAATTAAATTTGATCACATTTCATTCAAAACAAAAAATAATTTCTAAACCCATTTGGTACAGTTAGTTTGCAACTGCTAAATGGTTTTAGTCTAGCTCCAGGGTGTAGCGCTATTTTTATTAGTAACAGAGTGTACCCATGATTTATGTGCATGTGCACATTTAACATGTGGATCCTTTCGAAAGTTGTCTGGTTACACAAATTTAATAAATCTATGAACACTTAAGAATTGCTTCAGAGTCGTACACAAGGCACTTTTAATCACATTGCTTGAAATGTTTTTCATTTCAGACTCATCTTTCTCCATGTTCTTTTTCACCCATTGTTTATTGTTTTGTTTTCATTGGAATGCTATGGTTTGCTTTTGATGTGTTTTTTTTGTTTGTTTGTTTTTGTGTGTCTTTTTTTTGCCATAACTAAGCCTTCAGGGATGTCACGACCAAGCTTTTTTGTCAATAGTTTTCTCATTTTTCATTGAGTAATTGTAAATACTATGCCTTTAAAGCCTTTAATACTTTAAATCAAACTTAAAGGCTATTATTGAGATAAATTAAAATAACATAAAAGTTCACTGATAAAAGATTCAACCTATCACAGTGAGGATCACCAAAACCTTGTAGTCTTTTCTCCTTGATACAAAACCAAAATAACTTCAAGTGGCATGTTAATAAAGCTAAACTAAAATCCAAATTGACAGTAACATTAAATTATTTATGAAAAGTCTGAACAAATATTTATTAATTGTAGAGCTTCCGGTTTAGATTAAATGGTCTTAGCTTGCCCATAACAGCTGAAAACTAAGTGTATGTTTTTAGATGAGCTTGGATCATCCCTGGTTGCCTTTTATATCTTGTGTATTTTTTTGTCTCATTACTCTGATTTTTGCCTTCTCTATGTGCTTTTTCATATATTCACTTCATTTGGTTATATTAACTTTGTTTCTTTCTTTTCTTTCTTTTCCTGTTTGCTTTTCTTTCTTCCATCGCTGCCTTTTATCATCCATGAAATCATCTGGTTTGCTTTAAACCCATGACATTCAAAATTTTTTACAATTTGTGTGCTGGGCTGACTGTAAACGGTGCTCAGCGGGCTTTACCAAGTCTCCCCTGTCTCAGATGAAGCTGATTGGTGACAGCGCAGAGCTTCATTGCGAAGTGATAGGGAACCCCATCCCTGAGGTGCAGTGGTGGTTTGTAGAGGGTGAAGAGCCCAATGAGACCTTTACCCAGCTCTTCGACGGGGCACGTAATGACCGTGTGCAAATAAATGCCACATATATAGTACATGCCACTAGCACCATTCACCTCACTAGCCTCACCCTTGATGACTCAGGCACATATGAGTGCCGTGCTTCCAACGACCCAGACCGCAATGAACTGAAGAAGACGCCAAAAATCAAGTGGATCCGTTCACAGGCAAACATTATTGTGATCGAAAGTGAGTGGCAGAGGAAGCATGAGGAGAAGTAACTTGGCTATTATCTCCTCATTAGTGAAGACCTGGACATTCAGCTCCTGTTACACTCAACTCCCATGCTTCCCGGTCCAATACCCTATTCATCCTGCTTGACCCAATATACACTCTCCCTCTCCTTTCCTCAAGCTCCAAGGTTTTCCTGTAGTAAAACACAAACCTGGTTATAAGCATGACTGGATCGCTCCCTAATCCTGTATCACCTTTTACATCATGTCTTCAATCTGATGCCTTTTTTCCCCTGTTTTAAGGCTAAGGAACAACTATGATTTATGGTTTCTCTGCTTATAATACTGGTCATAAGGTTAGAAATTTGCAAATGTCTCTTGTACAAAACTAGATAAGTGACAAATTATGAATGATGCGTAATTTGAGAAACATAAAAGGGGTGTCAGATTACTTGATTAGTATGGCTTTTTGGTAGATATTTAATTTCCAAGCATTATCCTAGCATTTCCTTCATTAATACTAACTTTGGCAATACCCCTTTTTTATGCTTGTAGACAATTCCTGTGGCATATAGCCTACCAAATGGTAGGAACAGAAGATAGCAACTAATTAAATTAAAAAAAAAAATCTGCCATGGGGCATCTTTCTGCCTTGTGGTCCAGTATTATTATTATTTTTGTTTTTCGTCACTTTAAAAGAATTGGTCAATTTCTTCACCTGAAACAAAAATATCTAATTTTGCATTTTATTACGTGATTGGCACTGAAACTGACAGTGATCTTATTTTATTTTTTGCTTTTTTTCAGCCTTCTCTTGTTGCTTCTTCTGCATATAAATTTTTTAAAGAACTCTTCCCTGTGACCTTGTTGTAGATCAACTAGATTTCCGTTACAACTCCTGTTCTTCCCTTTATGCTGCTCTTAGTGGGACAGATTTCCCCATTTTGGGGAGCTCTTTCCACCTCCCTTGAAATCCTCTGTTTATTTGTTCAAAACTGCATTTGTGCCACTATGTTTACTGAGTTTTATATGTAAAAGACAGATTTGTTTACTTCTTAAACTTGGTAAGTTAAAAGAAAATACAAAGGATTAATTGGTAATTTAACATTAGCTTTAAAATGACAGGGCCAGCGATAATGATATGAAACATATAGTTATAGTTATATATTTTTATATATATATATTAGAATAGATGATAAATTATTTTTTTTCTCTCTCTGTTTAACTTAAGCCCCAAACATCATCACTGAACCTTCAGAGGTCAACAACCAGACCTCTGCGACCCTGACCTGCAACTTGACAGAGTCCAGCCTTCCCAGTAAGGGATCCCAGTGGACGCTCAATGGCAAAGTAATCGAAGATTCCAAGTCTGATCGTCCTCATTTTGCGTCCCTCCAGTAAGTATCCAAGTGTGCCATATGGCAGATCTGCCCTCCAATTGGAGCTGTAGTCAACCAAAGAAAATCTTCGGTGACTGGTATTCTAGTGTCTCTCCCACTTATCAGTTGGGCAATGGAAAAAAAATCTGCACTTTGTCTCCAGATTGCCTAAATCAGCCACAGTGTTCCGATTACACTCTGATTGGTAGCCTACAAGAGTGCTAACAGAAGATATGCAATTTCACTTAAACTTTAGAACTTTAATTCCGAAGTTTGATCCTTTCTTTTTTAAAAGTAGTTCTATCGTTACCTTATGGGCATGTCTGTCAGTTAAATTAATAAACAGTGTATATGCATAAATAAATTAATATACAGATAATTTATTTATAATAGTATCTCGGAAGCAATATGAAAAAACACCTACAATCGTCCAACTTGATACTCCTGTTATTTACTTGGCTTTAGATGAGGCCCAACATTCACACTGTTTTGCTTGTCCTCAGTGTCACAACATCAGTCCAACATTGGCATATTAGCTGCACAACATGCTAACATCAAGTTCAACAGACCAACCTACGAAATTAACAGTAAAACAACATAAATGACAAAATGTAGTGCTTTTAAGTTTGCACTTGGGTCACAGACAGCCATTATTGTTTCACTGATTAATCACTGAGCTTGAGCCCAGAGTAATATGCATACATACTTCACCTTTGAAAACTCAGTCCACTCAGCTATTCTGTCCTCTGAGACATAGGAATGGGTACACCTGTGTGCACATGTTGCTCAAGAAAATGGCAAGCTGATTTTTTACTTGGATTCTTAAGATTGTACGACAGTCAGTAGCCATCTTTTTCATTTAATTTTATCTCCTTTTCTTCCTCCACTTAGCCTTTATACTTGCCTGTCGCCCCTCCCCCTCTCAGTCTTCTCTCCATTAGTAGCAGAGCTAGGGGCACCATTCAGGCATACACTGCTTTTGATTAGCAGAGAGATGGACCGTGCAGTGGTACAGCTTTGCCAGTAGTCTTGGCAGCAAAGATAAGTGCCCCTAGCAGTGTGCTTACTTGACCTGACCTTAATTTCCCATCAGAGAGAGCAAGCAGGACTGAACGGGACAGCAGCACCAAACAAAAGTGGGATTGTGATTAAAAGGGGAAATTTGAAATATTTGTTGCATGGACAAGCAGCTTTATTTTTTTTCCATTGGCTATTGAGCTTGTGGAGGGTGCCATTGTAACTTTTCTAACTAGCTAAGTTGGAAAACTAATCACTGTTATTAATATGACTTTGTAGAATTGGTTAGGGGTCACCACCAGCTGCAGAGAAAAAGAACCTGATTTCTATTTTAAAAAAAAATGTTCTTAAATGCTTCCTTTTTTTTTCTTTTAATTCTGTAGTTTGGAGAAGATCACTTATAATTCTGCTGGAAAGTATGAATGTGTGTTCCTGACTGAACCAGAGGTGAAGCAGACAATTGAAGTCAAAGGTAAGTCAATTAATGAATATCTCCAGTGGCTGACATTGGTCATTTCAAGCTCATGTCTGTGTTTTTGTTCGATATTCAACTTACATATTTGCATATGTTTAATCAAATGTTTTTGATTCGTGATGAATTTGCAGTCAAGGGACCAACCAAGAGGGGGACATTTAAGTTATGAAATTAAATCAAAGTTCAAAAATATGTTTTCTTAATTCTGTAGTACTCCCACACGTCACTGCCTACAAGCACTCTGAGAATGGCAACGAGAAGGACAAAGGTGCCCTGGTATGTGTGAGCCATGGTTATCCACTACCCACTGACTGGACCTGGTTCAAAGAGGAAAACGGAGCCCAAAAGGTGTGTGTCTCCCAAGCATGTAGTTGTTACTATCTTTAAAGTGTTTAAGTTATGTTTTTGATTGTCATTTCTAAACCTTAGGACATGAACTTTAACTTTGAATTCACCTTTTAAAAAATGCAGAAGGTTTAGAAATTGCAAATGACATGTGTCTTGTCGTGTAGTTGAAAAAAGAAATGATGCAAAATTGCCACACCTGTACTAACCAATATTAACTTGTTGCTTTAACATAACCCTCAGCCTATCATCAATGGCACTACTGACAAATATGAAATCAAGAGCACCCCTAACAAGACCATTCTGACCATCAATGACCTGGACATGACTGAAGACATTGGAGACTACTTCTGCTTTGGAACCAATGAACTTGGTACAGTTAGCGACAAGATCCATCTGCGTGTCCGCAGTCGCTTTGCTGCTCTTTGGCCCTTCCTTGGCATTGTGGCTGAGGTCATCATCCTGGTGACCATCATCTTCATCTATGAGAAGAGGAGAAAGCCTGATGAGATCAACGATGGTACGTATGCTCCACTGCCTCACTTTATAATCTCCAAGGTTGTATTCAGACCGACTTTAGCATTGTTAGATAAAACCCTGTCTACTAATTCCTTTTAATGAGACTTCTGTGTTGACACTGTCAAAGAGTTCAGGTCAAGCAAAACAGTAAAAACTGTAGGTTATTGGCAAATGAGTTGAACATCATCTGGCAAGACACTGTATGGACTTGTCAAATATGAGTAAGGTCACATTCCCTTTTTTAGTACTTTGTTTTAAAATCTTGTATCAAAGTACTATTAATTGTTTTTGATGCAAAAACTAGACTTAAATTCTCACAGTGCCTGAAACATGATGCTTTTTTTTAGTCTGAACAGCCACTTACAGCTAAGAATTTTATTTGTTATTGACCACAATTATTGGTAAATTCTAAAAACTTAGTTACCATTTTACTGTTTTACTAATTACACGTTTTACATGTAGGAAAATACTTCTATATTAAGAGTAGTTGGCCACTGAAGTATCTTTGAAAATTTCCAGCAGAAAGAAAATATGACATTTGCGGGTTGATATGGCATTTTCCTAGCCTTTTCTGTTCTTTCATAATGTGTGGTAAAGGAACGCAAAGAAGTCTCAATGATGTCACTGAACTTCCAACAGTGCAAAAACACATTTTAATGTAGGCCATGTTTACTGAACTGTGAGTTGAGGAGATCTAGTGCGCCCCATTTGGCAAGTTGGAGAGCAAAGCATTTTTCTATCAATAAAAATAAGTAGACTGTCCTTGCATGTACTCAATATGACCCCTATTGTCTTTGGTTTTGCTATGATTTACATTTTTAAAATGAAAATTGGGTGTTAGCTTCAAGCTCTTTGGTTTTGCTATGATTTACAATTTTTTAATGAAAATTGGGTGTTAGCTTCCAGCTCTGTGTAAGCAATCTGTTATAGAGTCTATTATTTTTATTATTTACATTTTTACTTCTCTGTTCGCTGCTGATTTTGCATTTTGGTAAGTGAAAAAAAACTGCATGTCAGACTGAAGTGGTTGAGCTGACCGGGTGGAAAAAGCTATGGGAGTCTGAATGAATTGCTTTCATAGTCACCACTTCTAAGAGGAATGTGCTCAAAGATTTGGTCACTCTTTCACTGGCCTTGCAAGTTTTAAAATAATGTCTTTCCACTTCATTTGATATCTTGTGTTTGAGCCAATGAAAGAGTCTAATGAGATGTAAGCTAGTGTAATGGTTTGATATGAAGCTGGCTAGGTTCAGAAGTGAGAGGTTTCAGCATTATATCTGCATGCCTTTTGCATCTTGTTCTCTATGCATGATAAATGACAGGAAACCCTCTTCTCAAGATCAGTATATCATTTACATTTGTCTCCATCACTGTTTGACTACAGAGACAGCTTACTCTTACCTTACCCCTTATCTTAAAAATATGTCCTCATGTTCTGGTGTGAATACTGCCACTATACATACAATGGTGTGTGTTAGCTCTGCCAGTTAAAAGATGTGTTTTTCTTTCTTCATACAGCCACTGCAGTGTTCCTTTGGTGTCCTTTGCTTTTATTGCATGAGCCTCTGTGATGCTAAGGGTTGACACTGGATATTCTACCAAAGTGTTTATGAATGGCAACTTTCAAATTTGACAGATTATTCAATAATGGCATTCAGTATTTTGTCTTTTTAAAGAACACAAGGGATTTTGTGTGGATACACTTGATAAATTTACAAGGATTTTGTTGTACCATTCATTGTCAGAAACACAACAGGCGGGCATGCTTCAGTTCATGGTATTTTTTACCATAACCTCATTAAAATCATTTTGCAGAGGATGTCATGTTCTAACATTTGCTGCTGTCATCTGGTTGGGGGAAGGGAGCATTTAACTTGCTCTCAACTGACTCTTGTTTTTGTTTCCTTTCCCTCATTGATCACTTACTGCCATCCAGATGATGACTCAGGATCTGCTCCTCTGTAAGTACAGCCAGCAGCATAGTACCTTGATTATCAAGAAACTTTTTTTTTGTACAGAACTTATGTTTGCTCTACAATTATGTTTCAGGAAGAGCAATTCTAATGCAAATCACAAAGACAAGGGTGTGAGGCAAAGGAACTCTAACTAGATGCTGAAAAAGGTATGTGTAAATATTCATTAGTGATGAAGTTCTATTAACTAAAAGCCAAAAGTTATTGTGAACTATGACTGTACTTAGTCTGCATGCTTAATACCATCTTTGAATAATAAAAACAGAAAATAAACCTGATGTTCAGTCTGAAAGAAATACTTACAGTAGAGCAAAAACAAACAAGTCTTCAACCATGCAAATCTTTTCTCTCCTAGATGGACGTCCAGATGGCAGTCCAGAATTCAGCTGTCGTGTTGCACATATACTGTGCACCCTGCAATTTTAAGTACCTTTCTGTGCTTGGGTGTTAATGTTTTAAGAAGTTGACAGATTTCCTCTTGTTTTATTTTCTTCTCTATCTTCTCCACTTTGTGCAGCCAGAGAACATAGTGTGAAAAAATTTCTGCTTGAGGCCGTGGGGCAAATATTGCATGAGTTTAAATGCTGTTGTAGAAAAGTGTGTTGTTGAAAATCATAGGAAGTTCATGTGAGGAATGCTTAGTGTGTGGCTCTTTTCTGTTAATGCTGATGCTTCCTACACTGACCTCACATTTTGTCAGTTGTTTTGCTTGTATATTCTCTAATCTGGATGGTTACTTATAAAGCAGCACAAGTTGTGTTTAGCAGATCCGAAACATTTTTGATCCTGGTGCATTACTGCCATTCTTTTCGAGCAACAACGGGAGTGTGTTTGAATTCTAGGGCTGTAAACAATGTCTTTTAACAATCAAAGCTTTCAATTGAGGTTTTCAAATAAGGCTTTGACTGTCAATCATCTTGTTTAATGATATCAATCTCTCTAAAAATAGCAGATTTTGCCTCCTATAACTTACATTAGTTTACCGCAGGATCATGTGTGTTAATTCGCCTCAAAAAGGCCACAATATTGTACATTAGTCATAAGCTAGCAAGACAACAGCAGTAAGGGTGTGTGTGAGTCTTCATGTGTTTTCAGTCCAGCCACTGACTAAACTCAGCACTCAGCTGACTATGGATCTTTCAGTTATTTCCTTCCAGTCTCTTGTCTTTTTCCACTATCTTATCTGCACTATCATAAAGTAATGTCCTGTTCATGAGGGAGTCATTAAAGAGACAATGATTACATCACATATTGGCTTCACCTCCACTGTTCACAGCTGTAGATAGATTAAAGTGAAGATAAATCTACTTTTAATCCTGAGAGTTTCAATAATCTAACTCTCCTCCTGCCAGTGGACAATTCTGGTCCAACGCAGAATCATGTGTGACTCCAGTTGTTTATTCCTCAAGAAGCTCAAGTCTGCCTTCGACTCTTATTTCCCTGAGCTCTGTAGCACAGCAGCTGTCTGCTGGTGTGTGTCACTTCGTGTCTGCCTCGTCCACCCTGCACAACACACTGCAAAGCCCTGCATGTATGATAGCTATGCGGTCAAATGTTGATTTAGAACTTGAATGTTGACATTAAGAAAGGAGCTTCGACTCTTCAGACTTCTCAGTTCAGCCCTATTGAATTCACTCATCTGATCTGTTCCTGCACCACCACAAACCACCCTTAGCAGAGTTTTATACTTTGCCTTAAGAAACACCATTTCTCTTTTTACATTTTGTTACCTGTTACAGGATTTAAATGTGATACTTTAAATTAAATGCATAAATTACTTAAGATTGCCGTAAGAAATTACAGTTGTTATATTAGTTGCGCTTTTGTCCCTTTAAACAGTGCTTTTGTTTCCTTTTCCTTTTTCTTCTCACGTAATTTAAATTGGAAATTTTAGTCACCAATATTTTTATTGATCTCACATCCACATATAAAAATTGATTCTTGAGGACCAAGTGTAAGAGACGTAACATCAGTTGCATTCTTCTGAGTGCAACTTAAACAATCCACACTTATGTTTCAATCCAATACAACAGATAATCGTTTAATACAATGTGTTTCTTTCTCACTAAATGTAATCTGAGATAAAACATTTGTGTGATTGTGGGACCGTTGTCTCTGTTCCCTTCACTGTGTAGATGATTCAGAAGCCTTATGTTCCATTTAACCTGAGTAGTGTTGTGATTGGATGTTAACATTTCAGAGTTAAATAAGTAAAAAGACCTAGACAGAATTGTGTAAATTGTTGTACCTCTTAAATACATGGAACACTATCTGTTGTACAACTTGCACAAACTGAATAAAGGTATTGGATTTTATGTCTTGTTTACTTCATTAACTTTTCCTCAATGAAACTGTGGCTTTTGATAGCAGGTCAAATGCCTACATTGTGTGTACTGAGGTCCAAAATGCTGCACAGAAGATTATAATTTTCATTGTGAGAGATTTACTGTCCTGCAAAAAAGGGAGAATCATAGTTGATGAGTAAAAAGAAATACATGCTATGATAAAAGCAGAAAGAGTTAACAGATGCGCTTAGTGACTCTCAACACATACCTTATTTTGATTCTTATCACTATGAAACACACAGATCAAACCTTACTGTAAGCTTTATTTTAGAAAATCAAGATAACCACTGCAGCTGCATGCATAGTGAGCTTGAGTCAGTCCTGAGGAACAGTTTGTAGCCCTGCAGAAAATATAAATAAATACATGATATTTTAAAGCTAAATTTCTTTTTTTTATTGCTGTTGAAGTTTGTACATGACTGTAAATGTTCTACCTAAATACTCTCTTATTAACTTTAGGTTGCATAAATTCTTGTTTACATGCCAAGATAGATACCCATCATAAGCTAACAGAGAGCACGGTTTGTGACCTCAATTCTTATCAATGAACCGTACACACGTCTGATTGTCTTGACTTCCCTACTGAGAGAAGGGGGGTTATCTTTGGTTTTTGAAACGTTAAATGATTGTCCCATTGGAATATGTCTAAGACCAATAGGGTGCAAAAAGTAAACACTTTTTTTAGGACTGCACTAAACAAAAAAATGTGTCCAGTAAGATGCTGAAACGCACTTATTGTCTAGATTTGGTGGTGCCACATAAACAGCAACCTATGTACATGTGATATTAACCTCCGAGTCCATAAAAAGCCTTTTGGTTGTTTAAAAAGCTTTACAGCATGCAATGTGTGTATTTGTCCACAGGGTGGAGCCATTTAACCAACAATAGGAAGCCCCGATCCTATTAGCAGACTGCAAACATAAAGCAACAGGCAGATGCTGTTTATACAGTCTCTCACTCTGGTTAAAAAAGATGTAGTATTAGACTGACTTTTAATCACCTGACCAAGTTAGTGTCGGTTTCTGACTGTTTTAAATCCGCCTGAGGTCAAACTGTGTATGACAAAAGACGAAGTATTTGATGATTTATTGTGACCTTCACCTGTCACCTTTGCCCTGATGTTCCAGTCAGGTGAGTTTACACGTGTGTTATGTTATGCTGTATTATATTGATGCTGTGTTATTATTCATTTGTTAATAAGAGTTATTTTCCTAATAACGTTGTCAGGATATTGGGCGTGTCCTGCATTGACAGCATTGTTTTCTTTTGTTAATATATAGTCTTTTTTTCATTATTGGCTATCCGTTCTCTCTCTCTCTCTTTATCTCTCTTTGTCGTTCTCTGTCTTACACATAAGCACGCACGCACACACACATACACACATACACACAATAACAGGAGCCAGGTTGCAGCCATAGCAACGCCACCGGTGCGCTGTTATCCTTAAAGTGGTGTGTGGATGGAGAGCAGAGGGCTGTTGTTGCTTTGAACTCCACGCTCCTTCCTCTGCCGCCGCCCAGACTCACCAGGTTCAAAGTACGAGAGTGTCTGTCTGCCTGTCTGTCTGCCTGTCAGTCTGTCAACCCGTCTTTTGTCTGCCTGTGATGGACGAGGCGGAGGACGGCGAGGAGGAGCCCAAATTCCAGCAGCGCAGACCATCTCAAGTAACCAGTTTGGCCCCACGCGAGGATCATGGGAGCAGCGGAGGAACCAAGATGAAGAAATTCACGCCAGGAGGCGGAGCCGCGTCCATTGCGCGCAAAAACTCCAACAACAATGAGCTGTGGCTCCTGCAAGACGAGGACTCCGCACCTGTCAGTGCCAGTGGCAGCACAGCCCCTGCTCTGCTGTGCCAGAGGGATGCTGTTGGCGGCTCAGAGTCAGACCACAAAGGTGGAGGGGACACAGTCTCAGAGACAGGTGTGACAGGAACAGGAGCCATCGGAATGATATGCAACAAAAACGGAGATTGTAGAAGGGACCCGACCAGTTCAGGGAGCCTCTCCTCTCTCATCTCAAGGCAGGAGAAGCAGACAGATGGAGTAGGATCAGCTGCTGAAGACGGCAAGGCTGCAGTCATGGACGGCTCTATCACCTCAGCGGGGTCCCTGACACAGGGTCCGGGGGCCGAGGTTAAGACCGTCGCGGCGATGGAGAAAAAAGACTCCAGAGTTTCCTTCTCCAATGCCCCCACTGGCAAAGGACAGACCCCGAGTCAGCAGTCAAGAAACTCTGTCACATTTTCCAAAGCTGAGGATGGTTCTCAGATAGTGCCGGATGATGGAGACTCCAGGGGGAATCAGACTTACATGCAGCGGCAGTTTAGTTCAATGCTCCAGCCCGGAGTTAACAAATTCTCCCTGCGCATGTTTGGCAGCCAGAAGGCAGTGGAGAAGGAACAAGAGCGCGTCAAGTCAGCGGGTAATTGGATTATCCACCCGTACAGCGACTTCAGGTATGGGTCCAATTGAGTTAGGCTCATAAACAGTACATCGCCTATAATGGCCGAGGTAGCAACACACTGTGTGGTACTCCATTTCCAATAATAAACTCAAGAAAAGACTAAAAAATAAAATGAAAATCAGGTAAAATTCAGCTACTTTATAAGGCACTTTGCAGAACAGAGTGTCCTCCATACACACACTTCAGTTAAAGCAAAGTTGGAAATAAATTAAATATAAAAACATGAGCACAGTCAGTCCAAATAATAATTATTTGTGGAAATATTATCATAAAATAAATAAAAGCAATATTTATTTGTATTTTGCACTTAAAATGTATTTTAAAAGAACAGCTTGAAACTTGAGGGCAGAATTTGACCCATTCTGAAGACTGAGAACTGTTTATGGATGCCAAAGTGATTAAACACGTCCATCATATGAGAACACACTCTTCTGACCCAACAGTACATTCATTGAGTGGGTTCTCAGCCAATTTCAAGATTATATGATATTATTGACAATTTTCAAGTGACACATAAAGGCTTTTTAATTTTGTTTTATGATGATAGATGTTTTACATAGTAGCTGCACTGAGGACAATCCAGTTTAACTACTGCGTTTGGGTCTTTGGACAACTTCTGGTTACACTGGCAAATTATCAAGATAACTGCATTTTTTTAAAAGTTTTTTTTTAAAAAATGATTTTTGTCTCAAAAAAAAGTTGTAAAAGATAAGTCAAATATGTGTGAAAACATCTGTTTCAGCACCAAGGACAGCTCCTCCGGTTATCTCTTGTGCATAAAATCAGCACCAGTCTTCAGATAAACCAACTGTTAAAGCTCTCTGATTTTACCATCAAAATATTATATCCTGGAATACTGATTAGTTGTTTTATGGGGAATTATGCCAAGAAAAAAAACCCAACATTAAATGTTGTTCTGAAGCAGAATATTCAAGTCATGACTCAGCAGTGCTTTTCAATCAGTTCCTCCCTTTGCTCTGCAGACTCCCACTTACTTTCAGCTAATCTGACAGCAGTGTATTTTAGTATTTCCAAACAACCATGACAAAAACATACAAGACTACATCCAGTGATACCTTTTATTATAGATTTAGTTTTCTCCATGTATTGTTTGGTCTATGACATATACATAAATAAATATACACAAGAAAAAAGTGAAAAATCACAGTTTCCTTAAGAGCAATGTGACATCTTTAAATGTAGCAAATCCTCACATTGGAAAATCTGTCAATTTTGCATGAAAATTGATTTATCAATATTCAAAAAAGATGCTAATGTATTAACGCATGTTTAAACTTAGTGCTCAAAAGTCCAAACTCTGGTGGTGGATTTTGTGGCATGATTGAGCATTGTGCAAGGGTTGTTTTGGACAATATATAAACAACAACAAATCAGATAAGGGACACAAACTGTAGTTGTGAAAACTGCTGAGACGTCCTCTGTCTGCGGGTTCACTCTGTGTTTATCTTTCAATTGGAATGAATTCCACCCAGCTTATCTTTCCTGTAATATTCCCATCTCTCTGCTTGTCCTTGGTTTCACCTTGTTTTGACTCAGATGGTGTAAGTTACCTCACCACGAGCAGAGTGCACTTAGTGAAAAAAGCAGATGATCAGACATTTGTCACTGTGTAGGGGTGGCGCTGTTTTTTCTGAGTGCGGCCCCTGACAGAGCATGGCTTCATTAAGACAGAAATATCACCTGTCATAGATCAAATAGCATCAGCACATTTGCTGGCATGTGATATGCATACCAAACAGCAACTATGTGAGTGTGACTTGAGTGTGTCAGTTTTAAGGCTGAGTTCATACACACTGAAACTGCAGCAGATTTAGCGCTTTTCTGTTTGACTGTACCGCTGATTCACCTCATATTTCAGAGCAGATCAGCACATTTTCTTTATCCTCATTGTTTTACTTTGTCAGGTTCTACTGGGACTTCACCATGTTAATGTTCATGGTGGGCAACCTGATCATCATCCCTGTGGGCATCACTTTCTTCAAGGACGAGACCACGACCCCCTGGATCATCTTCAATGTGGTTTCTGACACTTTCTTCCTCATGGACCTAGTGCTGAACTTCAGGACCGGCATTGTGTTTGAGGACAACACCGAGATCATCCTCGACCCCGACAAGATTAAGAAGAAGTACTTGAAGACCTGGTTTGTGGTGGACTTTGTCTCTTCCATACCTGTGGATTATATCTTCCTCATCGTGGAGAAAGGGATCGACTCGGAGGTGTACAAGACGGCCCGGGCGCTTCGCATCGTCCGCTTCACCAAGATCCTCAGTCTGCTGCGGCTGCTGAGGCTGTCCAGGCTCATCCGTTACATCCACCAATGGGAGGAGGTAGGCTGGCATTCAACATTTATGATCCACTAACAAGGTCTCATTGTTACTCTGACCACAAAAGGGAGAATGAGTTAAGCCAGAGAATGAATCTTTAAGATTACATTTTAATTAGGTATACAGGGAGCACATGTGCCTAGAATACATACTAGTAAAGATGACAATATTATGTAAGATTGGAAGATGGAAAAGAAACAAATTCATGAGTGAAAATCACAGCAAAGGGAAGAGACACAAGTATGTCACTGGTCGTTGTTAACTTAATTTCAGCCATCTGTGCCTGTCTATTACCTGACTGATACTGGATAGTTTATCGGTTGGATATTTCATAAACAGAGTCTTTGGTCAAGAACTGTATTCAATATAACACAGCAGAACAATGAATGTGAAAATACATTTACAGTCAATAGCTGTTAAGTTCCATGTAAGATAAAGAGTTAAAAAAAATTACCGGGAATTACATTGTTATAAATAATAACCGTAAATAAATCAGAACTAATATAGCCTATTGGTTAACTGGCTTGTTCGGGCTCTGAAATCTCACAAATGAAAGGAAGTAAGTCATTTTTCATCCTGTTCCTTTTTGGTTAAAAGATGCTATAAATAATAAGTTTCAGTATTTCTGTACTAACAAGATATATATATGTACGAAAAATCTGTGGTAGCTTTGAGATAAGCTGGGCAGTAATTACACAGTTTTTCCACCGGAGGGCACTGACAAGTTGACTTTTGAACTGTGCAATGTCCTTCGTAGTATTTATTTTGCGACAATTATCTCAAAAAATAAAACTAGGATATCCATATTAAGATTGATGTTTATATATGTTTATGTTAAAAAAAATACTACTGTTACTAGTACATGATTTTTTTCTCTTCTCTCAAAACCCGATTCGGGTATCCATCTCAAAAACCCAGTAGCGGTCGGGCTATAAAAGATAATGTCTTTTATCTTCCCAGACAGTATTTCTTCAAAGATGTTCTTTAACAACATGAATCACCCAAGTTACCACAAAGGTGGAGACAGTGCAGCGATGCAGGATCACATCATCTGTGAAGGAATGTCAAGACACTTTCAAAAAGCCTTCGCAGAGTGTGTTTATAATGAATCCTGCTGGTATTAATGCATTAATCATCACTAGTGTTCCCATATAGAGATAAGCTGCGGTTGAAATGATATGAAAAAGTCTTTCCCTACCTCTTTGAATTGTGTTTGCTTATTAAAAAAAAGGAAACGTCTCTGACTGTTTTCTAATTAATAATACAACAGTGGATTCCAATGCGGTGGTTCATAGCAGCATACAAGTGACTCTGCTTGTGTATCAAAACAATACTCGTCTGTGTAATTACTTCCTGACACACAAAAAATGAGGTTTTACTATGTTGTATAACAATGAGACCGATAGCTGGATAATAGCTCATCATAACGCAGTGTACTGATGCAGTTAAGAAGTCATGAAAAATTCATTTGTGCTTATCAGTAGAAAAGTGAAAAGGTTTTTTTTTTTCCCCAAGAATAAACCACCAGGGACGCTATATTGTGATTTATCCTCTCATTGGAAGAACTATCTTTTCCTTACTTTTATTATTATTATTTTAATGTGACATTTTAACCAATTAAGGCACCACACAGTTGTATATCGATGCTGAAACGGACTCGTGCAAGCCTTCTGATGATATGACGGGTCATAATATTGGTCAATTAGATAACTATATGCTGCATAAACACAACTGACTCTGGTCTGCTCTGTGCAAATGCCTCACGTTAGTTAAACTAAGGATCCCTATTCAGAGTAACCAAGCGTCTATGAACCACATGTGCGTGTTCCCTCACTCTGAAAATAACCGCTGCTCTTCTGATTACAGAGTGGTAATTTGAGCTCAACGAGAACCCTAATTACCGATTCAAACACTCACAACTGAATGCGCCTCTGCTTTGACTCAGACCTGCCCAGGATCGGCTTAGTTCAGCTCAACTCTGCTCCGCTCAGCTTGATTCGAATGTGGCTGGCTGTGTTTCCCCTCTGCCCAGCTCGGCTCGGCTTAGCTCGGCTCAGCCTCAGCGGGGGTGTTTTCCTAGAAGATCATCTCGGTACTGTGATGATTTCACCATTTAGCTCAGCTGCAGGCCAAGAAGATAAAGCATACTTGTCAAAGATGAAGCTCAAAAAGTTAAAAAAAAGAGAATAGATTAAGTAGATTTGTGTTTATTTGGTTTTTTTAAGCAAAGATAAACATTATCAGGAATAACCGTAGCAATTTCCTGAGGCAGGAAGCCTGTATATTGAGGCTCTCCTCTCACTGCCCTGGAGGATGCCTTTTTTCATAAGCTAGAGGATGATGGTGAGTGGATGGCCGCAGGCGTGCAGGCATGACAGTCAGGACTGATAGTGGGAGTCATATTAATCAGGTTTAACAGTTTTTCTCCCAATGTTTTAATTGGACTCATGTAGATCGTGATGCGTTTGACCATGCGCAACAGAGAGTAGCAGAAAGCACTTTATCTGTGTTTTGTCAGTCTGTGAGTTGTGGTCACAGTAATGTGCCTTGACCCAGATTGTGGTCTGACAGTGACACATGGCCAGGTGCTGTTCTGGTGTCGGGGGGAACATTAGTCCTGGAGCCTCATTAATCATGATGGGAAAGCTTCCTAATCACAGGGCAGGGCCTTACAGTGTGTTTCCCTTTCTCCTTCCCCAAATTAGCTAAGGCCATTAGCCATTATAGGAGAAAGTATAGAATGCACTATCTTTGGTGTATGGTCTCTTGGGGTGAGCTAAAAATATGCAGAGTTAAGAATAAAGAAGAAACTCAATGGGCGGTTATCCACCATGTAGAGACAGAACTTTGATGTTAAATTCATACAGATATTCTATATATAGGAGATAATGAGGAGACGTTCAGTGCACAGACAGTTAACATACAGAGCGCATATGTGCTATGAGCGTTTAAAGTAAATGCTTTGTAAATAACACACAGAGAAAGTCAAAGAGATTCATGACATTTGGTAAATGAATCTTTGTTCAGCCAGACGCAGACTAAAAGAAAAGGCCCAGAGCTAAATGAGCGCATGCACATTAGCCAGTGGAGTCTATTATGTGTGCTGGACAGGTTGAATGGAGGAATATGTTAGACTGGTTGGCTCTCTTGTGTTGGCACTGTAATTAACAAGAAACATTTTGCACCCCAGGGTTTTTCGAGGAGAGCAAGTCTTTTGTATTCAAGAAAAAGCTGCTAGTTTAGGACAGCCAGGCCTCTGAGGTGCCTGGATGAGTCACTGAATGTCCTGAACTGGCTGCTCCCAAACTTCCAAAAAATTCACAAAAATCTGTGTGTGTCATGTCCACATGCACACGTACAGACAGAGTATCTGGCCTAGTTCGCATGTAGGACAATTCTCTTATCTCCAGTGAGAAATGAGTCTTTGTTTGTGGTATAAGAAAGCATCAGATTGGCCTGTGAGGCAGAGCTCTGTAATGTACATAAATGTATGCAGACATAAATTCAACATCTGGCCTACTTCACTTGTAGGGCAATTCTCCGTCCCTAGTGGGGAAGATGTTTTTCTTACAATTTAGCGAAGCCTTCAGTTGGCCTAGCTGAGCAAGGATTACACATCATTGCTCACACACGCATGTAAATCTATCCTTATACACATACACACACACACACACCCACACAGTGGTAACAAGGCCTGGCCCACAGCCAGCAAAGCCACAGCGAGTGGTGTTTACAAGGCTACGACCACAACAGCAGCTCCACACAAATGAGCCTCCTCACCTGAGGGGAGTCAAATGTAAGAAACAGCAGGGAGAGGCCAGTCCAGGCTGCGGATCACATCTTCATTAGAGTCTGATGAGGGTTTTATAATGAATGACCACGGACCACCGACTCTGTTGCTTGTTCATTCTTCCTGCTAAGCTGTAATGAGGAACCTCGGCCTGACACATTATTCTTCAAAGATGGAGGAGCAATTTCACACAGCACGTCTCACAAAAAAAACACAATAATTTTGTGACTGAGTGACATCATCCCACCTTGTTTCATGATGCCGTTTAAAATTGCACCTCCTCTTATATTCTCTGTTTTAAGTATATACATCAGTGGGAAACCCAACTAGTTTCTCACCACTACTCAAAAACTTTAGGCCATATGCTTCCCTCCCTATTTAAGACTGTGTAATTTGTTGAGGTCCATAAAGCATTTCAGGATCTTTTCAAAATCAATCAGCTTTATATATATCATCTAAAATTAGCCTTTATATAGGGCAAACAGCAAAACTCAGTGAGGGTTTCCAGTCCTCTCCTCCTGGTTGTGAAAAAGAGATTCAGCTGTCTGAACAAACACAGCCTGATTTTCATTCCTCTCACACATCTTCATCTGTCTTTTCTTCTCCTCCCGACAGATCTTCCACATGACCTATGACCTGGCCAGTGCTGTGATGCGAATTTTCAACCTGATTGGTATGATGCTGCTGCTGTGTCACTGGGATGGCTGTCTCCAGTTCCTGGTTCCCATGCTGCAGGACTTCCCGTCAGACTGCTGGGTCTCCCTCAACAAGATGGTGGTAAGTGATGGTGCTCAGTGTAGATGGATGTGTTTGTGTGCACGTGTGTGGGGGCAGGGGTTAAAGGTAATCGCAGAGTCACATGAACATAAGCATGCAGGAGTGTTTGGCAGAGCAATTACTGGAAAAGGCAAAGCATGCAACATATCCTCCATGAAGCACAAAGGTGTGTGTTATTTGCAGGCAGATGGAGGAATGGGATTTATTTAAGGTTGAGTCCTGCACACACACACACACACACACACTCACACACACACACACAAACAGACAGCATCGGCCTCAATTAAACCCTCTCTAGTTAAACCCAGGAGACATGCCAGAGTGCAGAAAACGAGGGATAAAAAAAGGGTCTGTTTTCGGTTCATGCAGCCCGTCAAGCGGCTTGTTCTTTAGCCATTTTCATCCATAGCTTTCTCTTCTTTACCTCTTCTCTCAGATGTCCTTCCTGCTTGCTGGCAGGTAGCTTCTGGCCATCTGCTGAGAGGCAGCCCATTTAGAGAGAGTTTCTACAAAAATGATTGCAGGCATGAAACAAAAAAAGTCTCAGAGAAACAAGTGTTGCGACACTTAAGCTGCATGAAAAAAAAAAATCTAACCAGACAACTGATGAATAATCTTATTAAAAGCATGTTCATTGCGAACTTTAACCAGTCAGTGTTTTGCCAAATGAGGGCATCACTTGCTCTGTTAACCTCTTGAACCCAAACACTTCCTTAAAATCTCCCTTCAAGTAGCTTTAGAACCAGAAAAACTCCACACTATCATGATCACATCAGTACCACGAGGTACAGCCTCCCAATGGCCATAAAGTTGAATCGACACACCTCTAAAATGGTATTAATGGATATTACCGTTACACAAAAACCTCATAACCTTAATGAAGGTGGGATTTATTGCAGAGCTGTTGTATTAGACTGTATTGTTTGTAATAAACTGGCAAATGAGGGTTTGTTCTGTAATTTCTCGTTACAACCCTATTAAAGGACACATTCAAAAGCAAGATGATTGTTATATTAGTAGCATTAAATCAGGTGAAGTTTAATATGTTCGCATCTTTTGAGGACAGATTTCTCAAAACAAAGTCTAAAGTTTGAGATGTTTGAATAGCAACTTATCCTGATATGTCATTTCTGCCTGTAACTTCTGGCTGAGGTCCTTTATTCAAAACAATGAAAATGCAAGACAAGGTAACACATTGAAGTATTATTCTCTTTATATTTCCAATTTCAATGTGAAAATGTTACATCTAGTAAGTTTCAGCTGAATTTAAAGCAGGTTTGGCCTCATCCATCTTTTTTCACAGTCATTGGTTTAAATGGATTGGATGTTAGAGAAGACTCTGGCAGGCTGCTACTGCTCATTGCTGCAGCATCAGAAGCTGCAACAGATTCTAACTGGATTCGGAAAAGCTTAAACTATTTCTCGGAGGGAACATCACATAATGGTTGTGTCTAAGGAAGTTCAGCAGACTGGATAATTCCTTCTTCCTGCTTTTGTCAGGCGCAGGCTGTTTCCTGAGTCGTCTGACGCTGCTGTTGCTAAGAAATGTTTCATATGCTGAGAATGAACCTTCTAATTTCGGCTCATGTATTTGTGACACTCAGGCCTCAAAAATACTCCTCAGAACACACTGTGTACTCTGACACACTGGTATGCATGCTTATGTGTATAGATTTGTGTGTATGTGTGAGTGTGAGGGTGTGTGAGTGTGTGAGATCTTGAGGAACAGATGGATCTCACACCCGTTGACCCTGGGGGACATCACTGTTGCCTCTCTGTTGTTCCATCTCTCCTTTCTCGTTTTATCTCCGGCCATCTTTCTCTTGTTCTTTACACACACACACCCACACACCCACACACATACTCAGACACATATGAACACACAGACATCTCTTTTACGACAAAGCCAGCAGTGGAAGTACTCAGAGTAAAAGTACTCATTGTACATCTTTGCTCATTTTAGAACATTATTTTTTGATTATCGGATCAGAACTATTGATGCCCTCTTGTGTGCAACACTTTAACAATGCATACAGTAAGAAAGGACTGACTTTTTAATAACTTTATCTCCTACTGGGTATCTGGGTATTTCCCTCTCTGAGGTTCAATAAAGAATCATTAACCTGAGTGTAAAAAAGTAATGAAAACCAAATAAATGTAGTGAAGTAAAAAGTAAAGTATCTCCTTCTGAATTGTAGAGGAGTAGAATGATAAAGTAGTAGACAAGACCTCAAGTACCTACAAGTACAACAAGTAACTAAAACTAAACAGGGGTACAGTGCTGGAGTAAATGTAACTAGTTACTGTCCACCACTAATGGAGGCCCCAGAATGTGCTCTACTTGTATATGTCACCTCTGACTTAAAGTTAACATTTGCAATGTCGTAGATTTTAACTTGATTTGATCGAGAAAATAAAATATTCTGCCATCTCCTTTCACATCTGGGTTTTTTTCTTGGCTCACAGTCACAAATATAAATGTGCTGATCTCTTATGAGCATTCACCTCTAATTTACAGCTACGTTTTACGTCGATGTTTTTCATTCTCAGTTGACTGGCAGCTTCTGTATTTCATGGTTACATCTTTGTGTACGTTGTTAATTATCAGCAGAGGGCATGAACCCAAAGAAAATATTGTTCTCTCATTAATCATTCCTCCGTCCTTCCCTTGTGTTTCCATTCACTCTTTGATGTCTCAGAATGATGCGTGTTGTTTACGCCTGTGTGTCATTTCCCGAGCGCGATGCCACGATGCCAGTGAGCACCCATGTGGGCGCGGCTGCCTGCTGCGCTCGCGCTGCTCCCTCATCTCGGGGTAATCAAGGTCAGAGATCCTCTTCAGAGTGTCCTTGATTGAGAGACGCAGCGTTAAATGATCCTCATCCTCCTGCTTGAGACTTCAGGCTGACTGGCTGTCTGCCTGCGCCGGACATTTCCTGGACTCCACCCTACTTTCCTCTTTGCGTCATCCATGCACACACACACACACACACACACAGGCTGTGGAAACACAGGCACACAGAAGCAGCACGTGATTTATTTACTCCCTCAGCAGGCACTCTCATATGCACTTTTATACCTGCTACTATGTCACTGTATATGTGCGTATGTGAGACTGTGTAATCTACAAATGAGAAATAATCAACAAAATCTGTTCTTTCTTGTAATTTATTCAGCTCTGCTTCAAAACACTCATAAACATCGGCTTTGTCTTGTAAAAGATATGCATGCAGCAGACAGTGGTGTTTATTATAAGCCTGATAATCAGGCTCCTGCAGCACAATGATCACAAGAGACCAAATCAGTGTTGCTCTTATTTAGGGGGTTCTCTGGTCCATGGATGACAGGTGGTTTTGTCCTATCTACATCAGCCTGATTGGCTGTTGGATCAGTGGCATTAGAATAAGCCTCTCTCTACCTCTTAACTCCCCTCTGCTACAGTCTGAGCTCGGTTTCTGAATTTAATATTAAGGCTGCTGAGAGGCAATTTACTGTAGGAGAAGAGTTGCTGTAATTGCAATAGTACACAGTTTTTGTGTGGCTGTATTATCTATGCATGCGCACACACTGATGCACTTCAAGAGCCCTTCCTGCTTTGAAAGTTAATAAGGATATTCTCCATCCATTCAGTTATTGAAGTGATCTAACTGGCAGGCAGGCGTGTCAGTGTGTGCATAAGAATAATGGCCATTTACTGAGATTGGTGTGTGAAGGCATTGCCGTGTATGTGAGTTAGGGACAAATGATGGTTATGATCCAACAACTTCTTTTAGAACTAATATGACACATGTACAATGAAGTGTAACTGATCTCAGTAACACATAACTCATTTTGTAAGGATAATTTTTTAAAGAAGAAACTCAAAGAGGGTTTTTAAGTCTTGTGTGTTTCATACAGATAGTCTCAAGGCATTTAAGTCTGAGTAGACATGGACCTAGCGGATGGTTGCATGTGGGGTTTAAATGTTTTAGTATATTAACTGCAAAGACATAGGCAGAGTACTTTTATCTGTCTTTGATTACAACTCATCCATAATACATTTCAAATACATGTAAACTATTGATATAGTTTGGAGAATCATACTATGTTGATGGTTAATATGCTTATTTTTATAATAATCTAGGCTAATTTGTGTTTTTGCTAAGTCTGGCCAAGTGTTAGATGACGTTTAAATGCTGCACAGCCTTTGTTGGGCAAGTTGCTCCCATAAAACCAACCCCAAATTGAAAAGAAGCTTTGCCTGTTGTGTTTGGTTTTGCAGTGGTACAGTATACAGTGTTATTTTAAAAAAATATACACAGTGGTATAACAGAATAAATATTACACGGTTTGCAAACAGGTTTTGTTGTTTTGTCTTTAACTAGAAAGATTTAAAAGCAACTAAAACTCTAAAAACTAGAAAAGGAGATGATACTTTCCCAAACAAAAACACCACAAGACACACACTTCTAACAAACCTACAATACGTAACATTTCCCATTCAAATATCTAAATAAGGTTATACCATTATGTTCTTCTTTTTCTTGCAATCATTATTACAACAGAAGGCTACCTCATACTTTTCATTTCATTTTCATTTGTCAATTCAAAGGCGTGATCATCCAAAGGCCACGGCTCAGAGAGGATCAGGTCTAAAGGGCAGAATGGACCTGATCCTCCTAATGCAAACAAGTCTCTCCTTGTGGGCAGCACATGCAAACCTTGCATGCAAAAGGTTTCACATTCATTGCTGAATTTTACAATTTCGCTGGAAGCATAAAAGTGACAGTTTTTGTGTTTTCCATCACAGTTCTGCCAAAAAAAAACCTTCACATGACAGTCTGACAGAATGTAGACAGATGACGAGCTAAACAGTTCACCATTTTTGTATATATAATGACTAATTTGGCAAAAGGAAGCAGAAAGGTTTGATGATGAATTTTTACAAAGCAACAAATCTCAGAATTTTTGTATTTTGTTTCAGCAGAGGAGAGAATTGGACAATATTCGCAACAAGCACAAAAGATGAAGAGAATGGTGAAAGATGAAAATGTAAAACTAGGGAGAGAAAACTAGCCTTCCAGCTCTTTAAGGTAATTTAA
This sequence comes from Ctenochaetus hawaiiensis, assembly GCA_029783645.1. NCBI lineage: Eukaryota > Metazoa > Chordata > Actinopteri > Acanthuriformes > Acanthuridae > Ctenochaetus > Ctenochaetus hawaiiensis. Next base: position 20,061,195 of record JAPZDY010000021.1, on the reverse strand, counting down.
ACTACCTTCCTTTACACTACTAAGGCTTTTGTTATATAACGGTTCAATAATGTATAATTAATGAGAATGTCCGAGTCTCAACCATTGAGAAGATATGAATTATGGTTTAACAAACAAATAAACAAAACATTTCATCTCAGCTATTGCATTATGTGGAAGTCCATTGAGATCATGATGGTTAACTTCTTCCTCTCATAGAATAGAAACTCCAATTAAAGGTAATGAACTCTAACCTAATAACAACAGGTTATTAAGCAGCAAGCTATAATCCATTGGGTCAAATTCCTCATGGAAATCAGTTTAAATCCTGCTAGATAATTTACAAGCAGTTAAGGTCAATTGAGGATACAGGAGTCTAAGTTGATCTTAGATAAACCAGACAGAAATAAATGATTAAAATCCCAACACTTAACGTACAACACCGTTTTAAGATGTAGATGCCAGCAATGTGGCTTTTTTGGATTGCAAGGTTGGTCTGTTTGCTAGTCTTGCAAATATTTTTAGTCCTGAGAGGAGGAATTGGGCTAACTTGCTGATTTCTGGATATTTCTTGACTTTTAAATGTTAACTTGTCCAATCTGTCGGTTGGTCTACACCCCCTCTTGAGAGAAAGAGAAGAAGATATGACATTGTAGTTCAAGTTATGTATTCAAATGCCCTTAATTTTGCTCATTTGTCCATTACTTTTGCTTCAATGCCCACTCATATTTAAGCTTTTGCATGAGTAATCAAGAGAACTAGTTTAGCTTTCAATGTCAGATTTTATTCATTAATAATGTCAAATACTTCCAGCAGGCTCCCAACCATCTTGCAACTTTTCATACTCATGTGGCCTTAAATAATGAATATAAACTCAAACCCATTGGTTCTAAATAATGAATCTCAACATAGCTAACAAGGTCTTTTATGGCATTGTACATCTTAATGTCAGTGTCATCAAAATGTCAGTCCTTTGAGCGAACCAAACTCACCATGTCAGTTCAAGACTGTCAGAGAGGCACTGCACCCTGTCGAAGAGATGCTCAGCAGCAACACACACACACAAAAATACATTTACACACAAGCTGAGAGTAAAACAGCATGTAAACCCACAAGGATGTGCCAGCATGCACGTACACACACTTATTCTCTGCTTACACCATCATGCATCATAGATGTCTCATGCTGCCTTTGTTCCACCCTAAATGTATTACATGCAATTAGCAGTCATCTACTCTGTTCCGTGAAGACTGATGGAAAATAAAACGAACACAAGAACTAATTTTATTTGCCCCCCCACACACCTTACACCGAGTGGTATCTCTCTCTAGGATTAGTTTATTGTGTTACTATGAAGGCTGTAATTTCCAATAGTAAGAGACACTGTGTCAGTTTTAATCAGCTATTATCTCAAACTTAAACACAGTGACCTGTTACAGCTGGTCAGGATGTGTTTTCTTTGTCTCTAAGGGTTTTTTCCTGCTCACAGTCAGTTCGACGTTTGAAAATACGTGGTCAACAATATCTGCTTCTCGCCAATTACAGTAAATTAGAAGATTCATAACATCATTTTATGTTTGAAGCTTCATTTAGCTTAGCTTAGCATGAAGACTAAACACAGGAAGAAAAGCTAGCCTGGCAGACCACCAAGCAACCAGTGGATGCTCCATGAAGTTACTGGGCTCTGCCAAGAAATAGTTTGGCACATAAACCACATAAAACCACAGCTTGAAATGTTTGTGCTTACTTACACAGATTAAACAAACTAAACATAACATGTGCTACAGAGCTGTTTCCTTTGGACGGAGTTGGGGTAGTTTTTTTTCGCCTATTTCCAGTCCTTAAGCCAAGCTGAGCAACGCTGCTGTGACTGAGACTCAAATAGTGCAGCTATGAGAGTTGTTTCAAGCTCCCCATTTCCTCTAGTGAATAAGCTTATTTCTGAAAATATCTACTTATTTTGTTAAAGGTCCAGTGTGTAGGATTTAGTGGCATCCAGTGGTAAAGTTGCAGACTGAACTGGACTGAATATTCCTCTGCTGACCCTCCCCTTTAAAAAGTATAGGACAACCTACAGTTGTGAAAAAGGCAAAATGCCTCCTTTAGAGCCAGTGTTTGGTTTGTCCATCCAGGGCCACTGTAGAAACATGGCAGTCCAACATGGTGGACTCCTTGAAAGAGGACCTGCTCCCTCTGTACCTTTATAAGGCTCACTATAAGGCAAAGGAAACACAACAATTCTTATATTCAGTTAACTAAACACTACTGACAACACACTATTATATTCCATTTCCACAATATTTAGCAAATAAATTCCCCTAAATCTTACACACTGGACCTTTAAAGCAAAATGTATCCATTTTACTTTACAGTATGGACTCAGTATTGGCCTTGTCCTAAAGTAAAGTTTGAGTTTTTCGTCTCCACCACTGGTTGTTCCAAATAATAACACTCAAGGTTTGTATTTTTTCAGCAAATGTGAATCAGTATTAGTTTCAGCACTTACATGCAGGACATTTATGCCTGAATGCATCCATTTGTTTCTTAGTTCAGTTCTTTCTTCAGTTCTTCCTAATCCAGGGTTACAGTTCTGATGTGTAATTGAAAGGTAATCAGAGCAGAAACAGGAGACTCACCTGCAGCACAGGTGTTGACAAAATCATTTCCAAGCCTGCAGGAGCTGATTTACACCAGTGGGATTTTTTTCAGCACAGAGACTGACAGACACACAGACACACAGACAGGCTAGGATTAATACATATTCAACCCATAGATAAGTTATACTATTTAAGATAATATTTTAAATGGCACAATAGCATTTGACAGTAGTAAATAGCCTGTTTTATCACCAGAGTTTGTCGTATAAATCACAGGCAGACAAGCCAAGGGCTATTTCTTGTTTTTATGCTCCCTGTCTACTCAGCAGCAGTCCATTTTTCAATTTTGTTAGTACTTTTGTAATCTTGTTTCCATTTTACAGAGCCTTGTACTGAAGTTGAGATATAATTCTCTGATGCTCTGTCGACTAAAATACTGTATATAGTAATATTTTGTGCGAGAGCGTCTGTCTGTGGGAGAAGGACTCAGACAGATGCAGCCGTGTGTAAGAAGACATTTATTTCCATGCCTGGGCTCCGGGTTAGGGCCTTCTTCTTCTGTTGTTTATCCACCAGCAATGTGGCCAGCATGCTGATGGCTGACTGGAGGGATTCAGCTCTGAGTCTGTTTACCAGTCGGGGCAGCAGGGATGAGGCTTCGACTGACAGAATGTAAATGTTCTGTTAGGGTTTGTTGGAAGTGTTGCTGATTACAATGACAGCAGTTACACGTATAGAAATATATGGAAATATAGAAACAGAACTGTAGATTTGACAGTGGTGCGCATGATTTTAAAGGCTTGTCATGTCTTTTATCAAACAATATGAGGACTAGTTTATCTCCTAATAAAAGTAAAAACATATGAGCTTGCTAACAACTTCATAAAGATATAAAAACTTGCTCAAAACTAAGCTCACACTCTGACACCAGGGCTGAGTTTCTGGCTAACCTGCTCCATGAGTTAAAAGTGCCTTCAAAATCTCTCTTTATTGCTCCTCAAATCACCTTTCTAAACCCTAATTTCAGTCTGCCAGTGTGTCCTCTATTCACCTTCTCCGAAACCAGCCAAATTTGAATCTAAAATGAGGTGCAAATGCCTCTGGAAAAACACAAATCAGATAAGAATCCAACCAGTCAATCAGTGACTGAAGACACCACTTGTCCCAGAGAGGGGCAGAAAGAGCTGGTGAAGAAACACACATACAGCGGTAAACTCAGGAGAGTGTGTGTGAACCACAGCTGTTCGAGGGGAGGATGTGAGGTTCAGCGGTGCCTCTGGAGGGCTTTCTAATGAATCTAACATGGGAGAATTAGGGTTGACTGAGTGTGTGAGCACCAATCAAAGGCAGACTGGAGCAGGCAGATGTACAGGCTTCTCATTAACACTCACTTTTTTCCCCTCTTCTCCTTCTGCTTAGTGCTCAGTAATGATGATAAGGCTCTCCACCAAACCTGAAACAATCACCAGACAAAGGGTCGTGCACTTCACCATCTGAATGTCTCGTTCTTTAGCCTTCTTATTACTTATTTCACCCTCTCCATCACCATCTCTGTCTCAGACTAACTTGCATAAGTTCACTGCAGTATCTCTTTTAACAGTCTAGCATTGGCAGAGATGACAGGCTCGGGTCAGCAGGTCAAAATTATTGTAGCATCAAAGTTAAAATATTAAAGTAAGGAGCTAGTCTTGAAGAACCGAATAAGCCTGATCTTTAACTTTTTCCTCTGCCATCTTCTCCAACTTTTGCATATTTTTTCCCTACTTACTTTTTTCTTTTTTTGTCCCTTTCCCCTCCCTTCATCTCCCCCTCAAGAATGACTCGTGGAGCGAGCTCTACTCCTTTGCCCTCTTTAAGGCCATGAGCCACATGCTGTGCATTGGATATGGAAGACAAGCCCCAGAGAGCATGTCGGACATCTGGCTGACCATGCTCAGTATGATCGTCGGAGCCACCTGCTACGCCATGTTCATCGGCCATGCAACTGCACTCATCCAGTCTCTGGACTCATCCAGACGGCAATACCAAGAAAAGGTAAGGATCTGACTACTTCTCGGTGTAAAAACAGTTTGTTTAACTCAACCCCCAATAGTATGCAGACAGTTATGGTTTTATTTATCCAGGTTTTGAGATAATTGCATCTGGGATTTCAGCAAAACAAAGGTGATACATGTTTCCAAGCATTACTAATTCAATGGAATGCTTGAACAATGTTGAGAAAGAGAATTATTTGCTTTCTTGCTGCAAGTTAGATAAGAAGATTCATATCACGGTTCTTTTAGGAAAATCCTGCCACTAAGCTGCAATCATGGCAAAACCCAATGGCTGTTATTTCAGCCAACAAAACCAGGCCCACGTCTTAAAGGATGGAGAGAAACTTAATTTTGATGGTTACTGACATGTCAGAATTGCAAGTGTGGAATCTCAAGCCTTTTCTCCCACAAGTTATAAGTCTGCAAGACATGTGCGACCCATCACAACACCAGCCTCTGTTGTGACTCAATCCAGAGTGCCAACACAGCTGGACATATTTCCCATTCCAGCTGTTATAAAGCAGATGATAGACTTTTGGAAGGGGTAAAGGGCAGGATATGTGTAAAACAGCTGTCATCTCTGGTGTTGCAGACTTTTCTATTCAAATGCTTGAGTGGTTTGTTTCCCCTCTCATGCCTTTGTAAATACTTCTCTGTGTGCGTTTAGTTTGAAGCTGGAGCCAGCGAGTGTGTAGCTTAGCTTCAAAGACATAAAGACCGGATGTAGCTGGGTTCTGTTCAAAATTTAAAGATATTCCTGATAAACTTTAAAGTCGCCTGATTTTATTGAACAAAAACATTAACAAGTTGTTGTGTTAAAAAAAAGGAGTAACAATGTCTTGTGAACTGTCTGTCCCCCTGTTTCAAGTCCTGGCTCACCCTCAATGGACAGACCTGAGAGAGGTATCATTATTCTCTTCTAAGTCTCTGCAAAAAGAGTAAAAAGAAACATATGTCCCAATAATCATAATATTCTTTAGATCAGTACAGCAGCAGCATCTCTTTTCAAATATTTTTTTTCCTGATCACTCTGAATAATCCACAGACCAGGCAGTGAACAGTTGTCATTGGAACTACCTTCTACCAAAGAAATAATCCCTGTGAAAACTGTGGATTGTGTGTTCTTTGGATTATCCAGAGCCACTGGCACACAGGCAGTGTTGCTGTTGATATTTTTTAATGTAGTTTCCCATCGGTGTGATCACCTCTATAGTACTGGGATTGGCAGCAGAAATATCAGACAGCCATATTTTTTTAAAACTTGGACAAATAAATCTGAACCCATCTGCATGGCTCGGTACCACTGCACTTCATTTTTTTTTTTCAATTTAGGTGAACCACCCCTTTAAACTCAAACTATCTGAGTAAATAATACAAATTGTTTGCTTTTATAAAGAAAAGAACAGAAAAAAAATGAGTGAGCGTTTTACTACAGTCTGTGGTCTTTAGATCACTGGTGAAAATAAATCAGAGATTCAGCTACAGGACCACCTTACCTGTGCCCAGGTGCCCCTCCGTCAAGAGCATGGCACCATAAGGAGATTTAAACTACAATGCTTGTCCTCTACAACGACGTGGATAAGGTTATCACATTTGATATGAACAGAGAGGGTTTCGCTCATGTGATTCCAACACACTTTGATAGGAACAGCATCTGTTCCATTAGTTCGATATTCATGGCTGCAGCTTGCTGGGCCTCGCCCTGTCTGTCGTCTCCGTACAACAGCAGATCAAAGCTCTGTGTGTCTGCAGGCCAGGGAGGGGAGCACGCTCTGCTTTATAAGGCCATGGTGTCAGCGCTGCTCTGCGTCTCGTCTGCTTCCTCAGATCCTGGGTGAAGCGGAGATGTCCTATGCTATCTATCACTTGTGCACATGCATGCAGACATGCACATGCACATCAGAGTGACTGGTCAAGCTTTGTTGTTTAGTCAAACTCTGGTCAATGTTTGGAACAAAAGGTAATTAGGTTCACTTGACTCCGTGTGCGTCACATTGCCTTTTTTGGGGGGTCTCAGCATGTGCTTTTATTCTGTTTGTGTTCAGGCTCTCCTGGCTCGGTCATGCATCATGTCTACGAGATAATTGTCTTGCTTTTATTTTCTAGGTCATGATATCAATGAGCTTATATGGTTTATAGGGGACCTAGCTGCCTCTAGGAGGGGCTGTAGGGATCTTTAAAAAGTGATGTGATGTGGCAAACAGATACATTATCAATGAGTCGGGAGAGAGTACATCATCCATAATCACTGAGCGTATAGCTGTATAGGCTGAATACACACAAACATACAGCAGATTTGTGTTGTGTGACTCCAGTTTTGTCAAAGACAACATGTAATTCAAAGGGTCTGTTGGCTCAGAATACAGGTAGATTGTGCTACCATCATGATACATGGGAGGTGAATGGAATCCATAGAGACTTTGTGCCTGTTGAAACTGTGGACACTGTGTCCTCTGGATCATCTCAAGTGACACAGACATTAATTTTAGACTTTTAAAAATGTCATTTTAGACCTTTAAAAATGTCATTTTTAACGCTTTTAAAATCGTATTTGTAATTTCTGCCAACCCAGTCCTAATCTAACATGAACTTCCCTGACATGTTATGAGATTTTAACCTGAGACGGGGGCCGAGCCTCACTGTGATTGTGCTTCCTCAGTCAACAGCCTCAGATCTGCAGATCCCCCCGCTGTAGGAACTGCAGACTTGCTAATCAGTCCCATCTTTCACATCCCCTTCTTAAAACACACTTTCACAGGCTCACTTTTATATAATCGGCTTTTGATCATGCCAACTTTTAACCTTGTGTTGCTTTCCCATGCATTTTTAAACCTAATATTATTTTCTAAAGTTATTTTTCTTTTGATCGTGTTTTGTTTTCTTATATCTTCATTGTTTTTATGCTTCCTCATTTTTTTTTTTTATTATTCCGCTACTCTTGCCTTTATGCTTTGCTATAATGAACTGAATAAACTTTGAAAATCACTCTAAAATAAAGCTTTTCAATATTTGCTGTCCTTCCTACCTCTGCAAAGAAAGTCATTCATTGGTTCAGCTTGTGTTTGTCTTTTCAGCTGCTCGTCTCAGACAGTTATCAGTGGCTTTTGGAGGAACGTGTTGGAATCTTGGGTCAGGGTTTAAAGAGGAAATGATTAGTGTTAGGCAAGGAAAAGCGCTACCAAGTGGCCATCCATGAAACATTTAACCTCTTGCTTCCTAACCACTAAAAAGATTTTAGGATTACTTCTCACTTTCTGGATGTTTTTGGTTTACAGGGATTTGAAGGCCTAAAGACCATGCTCATTTCTGTCTTGACACTTTTCATCAGTTTGACATGTTTTTAACCATTGCCTCTACAAACTTCATACATTACCCGTCCAATGTGGTATGTAACTTGATAGGAAAAAGTTGCTATACATTTATACTGTAACCGGTTTTCTTAGGCTGTATGAAATTAACACCACAAGTCTAAATGACATCATCTTGCAGTAAGCAGAGAGACTAAAAAGAACATTTAAAAAAAAGCATATGAGCTGCTGAGTCCATGCTGGAGTCTCTGTTTTATGTCAGTTACATGAAGCTGTGCTGCATCTGTGATGTCTGCAGCGATCAGTTCCTGCTGTGGCTCTTATTTTTCCCTCCTCTTTGCAGTAAATTGATGAACCAAGTGGCAAAACCCTGCTAGGCTGGACTAAGACAACTCATCTCAACATATTGCCCCTTATCCAGTTCTCCATGACTGTTCGTTCATCATTAACCAATGAAGTGAACCATGTTGCAGCGCGATCTGCACAAGGTCTCTCTATTAGATAACTGACTGGAGACAGAGCTATGGGCTGGAACTCGCCTCTCGGACAGAGCACATTCTGTGTCTGAGATAGTGTAAATGCTAGCGACAGCGTGGACTCGTGTTGACATAACGCAGAGTAAACAGTTAGCTCCACACTCAGTGTTGAGACAGAAGTGTCATAATAGCCCCCTGCAATAAGCATCTTCCCCCGTCTGCAGGCGAAGACGCCACTGACCAAAGAGAAATGCGGATTCTGTTTACTGTAGGTGCGAGAGTTACACAACGCATGCCGCTGTTTTATCTGCTTTATCACAATGGAAGCATGTTGTTTGGTTGGTGGTGTGCTTAGCAGGTCCAGGGACAAGGAATATAAATAGAGACGCACACACAGTAAGTGTGATGTAAGAGAGGGAGATGTTAATGAGAAACACTGTAGAGCAGTGGTTCCCAACTGTTAGCAGTGTTTCATACAGTTGAACTGTCTGCGTTTAGGTCGATTTTGGTCGAGACTGCATTTGTTCTGCTACCTCTCTGGACATTTTGACCGTTTATTTATCACTTTTAGAAAACTATTTTGCCTGATTTCTGTTACCTTTAACTATTTCACCTGGTGGGGCAGGTAGGGTTACATCATAAAATATGATGACAGACATTTTCAGCTTTATTAGAATCTCAGTTGAATACAGTATGAATACATTAAAAACGAGGCAGAGCCCACAGCTTAGCGTTCCTTTGTCATCCCCTCCCTGACACCGAGGTGACTGGTGTCCTCGTCCCGTGTTTCTCCACAACACTCCTCCCGTCTCCAAGCCCTCCCCTGCTTCATCTGTCCATTCGCCCTTGACTGTTGGGCAATACACCATCTGCCAGCGGACACTGCACATGGACAGAGGGCATTAGCCATTATGTAACTGCAACCCCCCTCATCCTCCTCCTCCTCCTCCATCACTTCCTCCCCCTCAAGAGCAAATAGAGCGACATGGCTGAACAGTAGCAGGAGGAGGAAGATGTGACCTCTGGGGCCTCCGGTGATGAGCACTGATCCACTGGGCCTTGACATGTCAAACTGAAACTTCTGAACCTGGACGACGGTTCGACCTGGACTAGCTGAGTCTCTGACTCGAAGATTCGACAGACTTAACATCCGCTGGAGTTTGGCATAAAATAAAATTGAATTCAGGGTCCATGTACAAGCTTTTTTTGAGAACTTTCAACCACACCTCATAGTTTAGAAGGAGACAGATTTTGTTTAAAGCTCCAGAATTAGCTGGTAACAGAACTTGTGATAGGTTTTGTATTGTCAGCCACTATTCACAGAGTCAAGATTGTATTTAACACACAACTTCCAATGAAATTTAATGGCATTGCATTCACTTTTATCACACAGAGCGACAAAATTTTCTTGTTTCTTACTTTTTGATACACTTCGAAAGCCTTTTAACCACTATGTGTGGATATTTTTTTGTGATAATGGACTAAGAAATAAGTCTTTGTTTTTACAAATATTCCAGGAGTAAATTGCTGCAGTTCAGTCATGTTGCTGACTCCAGTGGTCTCTTTTTTTATTTCCACTGAAGGAATTTCTCGTCTGCTTCTCTTTATCTACATTTTCTCATTTATATTTGGTTTATACATGACATGTAATTGATAGTCCCTCCATGCCATCATCAGCACACACTCATCCTTTCGTGTGCCCAAGCACACAGCCTGTGTGTGTGTGTGTGTGAACTTTTGTGTGTGATGTGTGTTTATTTTTTGCTAGTCCGTCTTCGTTCTTCAGTCAGTGAGCTAAAGGATGTTGCTGAAATCAACTTGGGGTTTTATACACTCAGGACAACTCACACACACACACACACACACACACTGGGATATAAGACTTGTCACACTGTGGGCTCTGACGCTCGGTGACATGGCCCATTAACAGGAGGGCCAATTCAATATCTCCGTTCCTTCTGTGGCAGCTCACACTGACAGCCATGCATCATACTCACGAGCCTCATACTAGCGGCTTTATGTCCCATAAAAAAACCCCTCTGCGCTGCCCCCCTCCCCACCCACCCTTAACTAAGTCCACAGGCTGAGAGAAACTGATTGGATTTAAGAAATGTAATGCATCTGTTAGTTTAATACAAGCAGCGCAGAGAGGTCGAAGTCCAGTCTTATCTGCATCACTGGCCACAGCGGCTGGTTTCATAAGATGGAAAACTGCATTATTAACACAATTTAGGAGGATTTTAGCTGCGTCGGGGGATTTCGTAGTCAGAGTATCATCTGTCAGCACAGGGGGCCAGAAACACGTCATGTCTCCCATCCTGATGTTCGCATGTTCACATTGAAACAAAACAATCATTATGGATTTCCAGAACAAATTTTCTTGGTATCATCTCTCTTGAGAGAAATATATTTCTGTGAGTTTTTCTCATTTTACATTTGTTCGTTAAGCGAGCAGATATTTTTTTTCTTAATTGAAACATGACTCCATTTGAGTCTCCACTACTGGTTTCGACTTTGAGTGGCATGGTCACTAATCTCAGTCTAACGCTGACGAAATAAGAAAGTCAATAAAACTCTCCTGCCTCAACAAACACTTTTAAAGAAGTGGAGAGAGAGAGAAAGACAGAGAGAGAGAGAGAGAGTTGTCATTTCACTTTAATTGAGACTGTCACAAACTGAGTCCTGAGGCAGGAAACACTTGATTGAAGCCTCCCAGTTTATCCCCATGCTTGATTGAATGAGCTGGATTCGTTGGAAGTCAACTACATCTTTATTCGTTCTGACACATAACAAATGAAGAGGACTTTTCACTGTTTAACTAACTCTTCCTTTTTTGTTTAATTGATTTGGTTTGTTAGTTTATTTTGAGGAATGTCATTTATGTCCCAAATAAAAGTATCTCAATAATTTAAAATGAAATTTCTGTTTTTTGATGTCTGAATTTGGTGTTTATTTCAAGAAAAGTTAGAAATCTAAAAAGAAGGCCATAGATGACAACTCATAATGTTTTTATTCAGTGCTGCCATTTCTTCTTATTCTTAATGAACCATGGGGCAATGCAATTAATCGAGACTAAATGGAATTTAGATAAAAAGTGATTTATATAACAAGCATTAGGATGCAGTTAATTGTTTTTGCAGATTTAATGTTATTATGTGGTTCATTAAAGCAAATGGTTATCGTGTTCTGTATGTGTGTAAATGATTCATTTTAGCAGATTATACTTCACTTTGGGAACAAGAATAGAACAGAAAAATAAAAATGAATGGGGACAAATGTCAAGCTGTTCCACTGACGTTCCTATTCTTACATAAACCCAAGTTTTTCCCTCTTATAAAAACCGCTCTGCTTCATATTACGAAGAGAAAATCCTCCTGTAGAGAAACAAAATTAATGATGTCCCACCATGACAGCCACTATGTGCCGTATTAAGGATATTGTGATTTGCTGTGTCACCCAATCCACCAGGGTCAAGCCTATTTTCTTCTCGAACCCATATGTCACCTTACAGTGTTACAAAATGCAATTTTCTGGACAGCGAGGCATCCTATCACATGCATGTGTCATCGACTGTTACAAGCAAGGTCACTGTCAGCGCCCCCGCTGGTCCTCCGTGGATGGTGTGTCCTTATAAATCACGACCGTCAGGTTAAGACTCACAGGCAGAAAGGTATCAGCACTCTGTGTGATTAGGAAATTGGAGTTCTCTTGAAAACATACAGGACACACGTACATACCAAGGCATCCAAACATTTTGCATTTCAGTCTTAAACTGCTCTAAAAAGGTATTTGAGTCAATTAATCACAGGAGATGTATCTTACTTTTTCACCCAACAGAATTGATCAATTCTCATTAGAAAGGTCTCAATTACAACCAGTAAAAGAGTTAAAAAAATGTAGGTGGGACCAACCTGGGGGTAATTAATGAAGGAGAGTCCATGATTGGCTGCCTGATTTGACTGAACCCCCAGCAAGCTTGTCTGAGCGGCAGATGCTGTTTGACCGCAGTGACAACTCAACTGCTTCCTTGCAGGGATAGCGCAAGTCTTTCCTTCTCTGAATACCTGGAAATCTGTTTATTTAACGTGACACAATGTAAAATGATTGTTTAAACAGATCGGTGTCTGCTCTGGTTAAGTGTTTCCACACCGTGTGCACACCGTTGTTTCTCCATTCGGTCATTGAGGTTTTTTCCTTTCATTCGTCAATGACACGTTAAATGTCAGATGAGCCTGTTGTGTGAATGTCTTTAAACTGGCTAATTTTAAGAGACTTATGGGCTTTTTTAGATTGAACACCTTTGTGAGTTGCTGACTCATAACTAATTCTATCAGCCAATTTCTTATTTTGTCAAATTCATTTTTTTTCTAATACCTGATTCTTCAGTTGAGGTTAAAACAATGAAAACTGACAGCCATGACAGCTCTGACTTCTAAGGTGGAAAGCAAAAGAATTATAACCACACTGATTAACATAGATGCTGTAAAACCACAGGTACGCCATAAACAACGACAGCTTTGCTTGACAGGGTGCAATTAATTTCTTTTTCACTGGCGGTAAATGGCAACATAAAAA
>JAPZDY010000021.1:19977567-19999921 GCA_029783645.1 Ctenochaetus hawaiiensis | reverse complement strand
GACATGTCTTACGATGCACTATCAAATGTGCTGAAATTGTATGCAGTCAATGCAACTGTTTGATAAATGCTGTCATGCACACGCAGGATACAATAGCAGTAATATGCCAGGAGCACAGACCTCAACAGAGAAGACTTTGTACCTCATTATATAAGTTTGCCTGGGCTCGACGTGCATGTAATAATGTATAGCCTGATGTGTACAGGCAGCCCAATATAGAGGGGATCCTGGGCTAAAAGACCACACTGTCATACCATACAGATATAACACTGAAAATAAAATGGTATGCAGGGCAAGGGAAGCACCAGTTCACCACTACCACCGCACTACATCACTGCAGTACCTTTGGGAACTCATCAATCTCCTTCAGTCTTTTTTCTATCTGCAGACGTCCCCCATAGCGTGTGACCCCGTACACCACAGTCATCACAGTCTGTTTGACCACCTTCCTGCTGATGAAGCCCTCCAGGACTTGAGCGATCTTTAGACCGCCCTCTGCATCTCGAGCTCGGAACTCCTCTACCTGAGAGACACATTGCAGGTATACACACATGTGATTTACAAGACGTACATGCAAATATCAAACAGCGGTTGCAAAAAACTTGTCTTTTGGAGGGTATTACAGTACCAATGTAAAAATTTAAATAAAGAGGCAGAAGTGCAGAAAAATGTCCTGCAAAGTTTTCTAAAACTCAGTCAAATGTTCAAAACACCAATATATTCAAGTAATTTTTACATAAAACATAGAAAAGCAGAAAATTCTAATAGTAACAAAGCCTGGACCAGAAAAAAAAATTGTTTTAACAGTCTTAGATGATATGAGTACTGCTTCATGTGCTTGCTGTACAGCTTATTCTTACAAATACAACACAATTCATTTATCCAGGTAGCTCAAAAGCTTTATATAATCAACAGTATCATCTAATAATAACTGTCATGCTCAGAAGTTAAAATACAACATTCAACTTTAAGTAAGCACTTCCTTCCCAAGAGCTCACTTACAAATACAGTCACTATCCTTGGAGAGACTCAGTATGGGACAGACCTTCTTTTCTCAGCACACTTTGATTACTCTTATACTAAAATGTCAGTGCACCACCATTAGCTTCAAATTGTTTCTGGCTAAAAATACACTGGTTCACAGCAAGTTTGGTCTTTTGATAGCATTGTGTGCACAGTAGTCCTCTGAGTTTTTAAACATGGGAGACAGTCTCTTCTCAGTGCACTTTGATGCAAGGCATGAAAAACCAGGCAATTTTAAATGCAGGACCTAAGTGAGAAACTTGAAACATGTTCTCAATGCCTAGTCCGTCACTCTCTTTGGGATATAGAGAGTCGTCTGAATATTAACAGCTGAGCAACTACAACACGCCTTGAGACTAAAATCAACCACAACTCAGTTTCTTGAAGTGCATGCAGTTCAAAAAAGAGAACAAAACAATGCAAACTAAAAACAGCGCACTGGTGCTGACCTGCTGTGCTACTCCGCTGTACACATCCTGGGGCACCTCACAGGGCATGAGGTTGACTGATGTGGCACCAATAACATCTCTGCCTAGAGCAGCATAGTGCTGGAGACCATTACAGGAGCCGTCCTGGAGAAAAGGTGGAGAGAAAAAAAGGAAAGATTAAAGCAGTGATGTGGACGAAGGTAGAACAGTGACAGAAGAAAGAATTACAAAGATTGGCACACAATGAGAGAGACAAGGGCAGGAAGAAAGGTTTAAGGTTACCAAGACAAAGAATAGGAAATTTAAAGAACATGGAAGTTTGAGATCAACAAAGAAAGTGAAGAGAAAAACAGAAAACATAAAGAAGAAAGGGCAATATGAAACATATGACCATCTGTTCAATAGATGAGGAAAAAGGTTTGGTTGAGTCTGTTTGGAAAGCCACAAAGTGATTTTTGCACTTGATGATAGACTATCAAACAACTATTAAGCATCTTCTGTCTACTGCATCATTCAAAGCAACATCTGGGCTGAATTTAACATCAGAGAGAGAAATACACAACTTAAAAACTAACTGATGATTAGGCCCTTACAGAATAGTGTGAAGCTTCAAACCCTTATTCATAAGACTGAGATCCAAATTCTTAATTGACATTCAAATGCCTGTCACAGGGTTTGCAGAGAGTTACGTGGGTCTGACCGGCCCATCTGAAGGAGAGCTCAGAGTTCATTGTTTAAAGTTAAAGGATTAAAAAGTGGATTTATCTTCACTTCAACCTGTCGCAGCAGAGAGCTGTGGAGGTGCCAACTAGAACTGTAATTAGTCTCTCTTTGTTGACCGCTTAATGAAGGGGAAATGTGCTACTCATGAATGTGCACACAGGAGAGAGGAACAAGAAAGACACTGGATGGAAATAACTGAACTGCAATCTGGTGAGAGCTAAGTTCAGTCAGAAGCTGGCATGAAAACAAACAGATACACATAAACCATCAGTCTCTGCCACTGCTCCCAAGGTTATGGCCAAAGTACAGTATTCTGGCTGTTTTGTTTTTAATTATTGGATTTCTGGGTAACTGTCCTGGTCAAAAATTAAAATGCATCGAGCTGTCTACCAGCTTAATCATTTTATATGAAATAAGTAGCATCTGGGTACTGGAAAAGTCCCCATATTCAGCTCACAAGGCAAAATGAAAAAGCTTAATATAAATATTGCTGTGATTTTGTGATGTCCCTGCCAGCTGCAGGTATCATCTTCTTCATTTCTCCTCCAAGAAAATATGGCTTTTTACCAAAATGTCTCTTCATTATCTCTACATAAGCCTTATGCTTAGGCTGTAGCTGCTGCATCTGTGTTGTGTAGAGGTCTTCAGTGTGTTTCTGAAGTTCTGTAACTGCAGTTAAAAGTCTCTCATACAAATTAGATCCTTTGGGCTATTTTTGTTCTATCATCTTCTCTGTTTATTTATTTATTTCAATTTTAAATATTTATCTATTTATTTCAGAGATAGTACATGTTAAGTATATCAATTTGATTAAAACTGACAGATTTAGTTGCAAGGCTAATTTTCATCTGCAGTCCCTGAGTAGGTTGAGGTGATAAGCTGCACTAAGTGGAAATCTTCGAGCTACTGTCCTTTCAAAACAGTTGCCAGAAGGAAATGCTAAATGTATATAACCATATTAATTGCACTGCATTTTTTGTCTTATTCATTTGTATTTAAGCCTGATGTCTAAGAAATTACCACTTACATTACTTACATTTTTATTGGTGCTGTAATTAAACATAGAATGACAACTTAAAATAATCTGTTTGTTATAATAAACATAACCATTAAATGCATTTTATACAATGTGCATTCACAATAACACAACTGAGAGACATTTTCTCAAGTGCCACATAAAAAAATTATAAAAAGGCTATTAAAGAAGGCCTGAGGAGCAGACAGCACCACGGCATGCACTAACAGCCAGATATTATGGTTAATCTGTAAATCATTGAATTCCTGACACAAGACTGCATATTAAGTGGGCTACATAATGCAACAAATATACTTCCAACATTGACACTATTCTAGAGGGCTTGTTTATTTTTTTTGGTTTGTATAATGGGCATGGGCTTTCATGACCAATCCTAGTACTGAGCAGCTGAAGCAATGGCGTGGTTGGTAAAATAAGTGACTACAGGTTTAAAAATAAACGATGGCCCGAGATGACCGGAGAGGTCTTGCCTTGTTAATTTTGATGTGCCCTCTAAAACAGCACTATAAAACATAACTGAATGGCACAATGTATTTTTAGGAGGATATAAACTGGAACTATGATTAGCCAAGGGTGTTGTCAGATGAGTAAAGTCCAAAGGATAATCTGCTCTAATCATCTTTTATGTTTTACCCCTGTTTCACCTGAGTTGAGAATAATGAATCCAGCTTTCCATCTTTGGTGTTAAGAATACACTGACAAGAGACAGAACTTGACATTCAACTGGCTATGAAACTCTGTAAACAGACAGATAAAGAAAAGCCTTTTCTGGTACCTGGTGAACAGGAAAATGAGAGATGAACTGTGTTGGATCTGGAGATCTCACAGCATTGGATATCTCCATGCAGCAGGCGAGAGCCTGCCAAGGCTCATCTGCATTCATCCACCAATTCTTTCCCTGCAAAGACAAATATAGGCACATTAAAAATTATTCTGGGTATATAAACACTGCCTTCAAAGAATTTTCATTGACAGATATTTATATTTTCTTTAGGTTTTTTATCACTGCTTCAAAGTAACCCCAGTAAGAGAGACTGGGGTAATTTTATCTGCACAGCTTGGAAAGTAATAGAAATTGAAAAAAATAGCTGTTTTGTTTTTCTGCAAAATGTAATATTGTATACTTCTGACAAGAATTGCTATGTGAAGGTGTGAATGTGTATTTGTACTAAGCTGTCACTGAACAAGGAAGAGCAATAAAGACAAACTGACGTTAAGAGGGTTGTCAGCAGAGTCCAGTATGTCCTCCATTATAGTGTTGGCATACTCCAGGCGTCCCTGTAGTGAGCTCCTCTTTTTCAGCCCTGTCAAATTGACTAAGTGGATCTTGAGCCAGTCCAGGCCCTTCGGACCCAGGGGCTTCCCCTCTGCAAACAGAAGGACAGCGCGAGTGACATCACTTCCAAGGTGATTAAAGTACGGAGGGCATGGGTAGGTACGTCCTCTAAAGTCCATGTTGTGAGGAAACCAGAAGATCTCATCCCGCATGTGGTTTGCAATGGAGAGTTTGTACAGAGCATCCATTCGCAGGCTGTGCATCTCGCCATACTTCTTTTTAGCAAAGATGACTTCTCTCTTCATGTGGGCTTTCTCAGAAGAAGTCAAAGTAGGGTCATGGGAGTTGAAGATGGGTATTTTGGGGGCCTCGGACAGAGGAGGAGGGATATCTAACTTGTCGCTACCCTGATCGTTGAAGATAGAGATAATAATATCCAACAAAGGTTTGTTGATTCTCCAGGCACAGTTGCCCAGCTGGTTGAGAGAGTCCAAGACTGGATGAAGGTTCTGGCATTTTTCCAACAACAAATCATGTTGTGTGGCTCCCTCCACTGAGCGCATCAGCTTGGCAGGTGTCAGCAGGTAGGCTCCAAACTTGGCAGAAGACCAGGGCACAGGAGGACACAGCATCGGCATCACATAGGAGTCAAAGGTCAGCTTGGTCTCCATGGCCTCCTGCTGCATCTGACTTAGTATAGGATGGGGCTTGATGAAGCCAATCTGGAGGGGGAAACATCATAAGAAATTCAACTGTTGTCGGAAATAAATGAGCAGACAAAAAAAGGTAACTGTTTGAGTTAAACCAAACTGAAAGATGCCAGCTCCACCTGTTTCAAAGACAGAGCATCTGTTTCATAGCAATTAAAAACTGACAAGAAGAACGATGTCTGCAAGGAGCAAATAGCCCAACCCAAATGACCAGGCTGAACACATGTCTCCATTGATGATAGAACTGCAGATGATCTAGTTGGACTTTCTTTTCTTATTTTACCATGTTAAACTTTGGTCAATAGTCATAGTAGCATGTGAAGGATTAAGTTTTCCAAGGTCAGTGGCTTTGTTGTGAAGCAGTTATTGAGTCCTAGCTCTAACTCACACTTAGTGCATGAAGTCTGAACATAAAGACCATGGTGAGAAAAAAATACAGTAAGCTGACAAAAAAATAAAACATCTCAGCATTGCTTGCATGATTCAGAGTGTCATGCTGTGCTATAAAATCATTAGGAGGCTATCCCTCAAGGCGAACCTCTAAAGAGAGAGAAAAAAAGAGGGGAAGATTAAGAGAAAAAGGACACTAGAGAGGAGGGGGGTATAAATAAGTACACATGAAAAATAAACCAGAACAAAATTCTGCAACAGTTTGCCCCATTGTCAAAGTCCATCAAGTCTGAAAAGTTCACAGTTCTTTCCCTTTTTGCTCCTTTCTTTCTCTCTCTCTTTAACAGAGTCGCTCACACTCCTGCAGGGTCCCATTGCAGTAAATCAGTGAGCCAATTAAAGGGACACTAAAAAAGGGATTAGCCTGGAACCTATTCATCTTACTCAACTGTTCTTTCTGCCAACTCACACAAGAAGGAAATGGTTTTATAATTCAAACTCTTTGAAGCCGGATAGGTGGGTGCACAGGGGTACAAGGTAAAATAGGCTTTAGAGTGCCAGTTTTCTTGTCGAAAGTGAAGGTCAAGTGTTTTCAGGATTTTCCTTTGATTCTGCTTTATCATGGCTCTTTCCCCACTATTGAAAATGCTAACTCCACCACTTTAGCTGTACCTTAATTTTTCTGCGCGTTAGTTTCCAGTAGATTCTTTTATGTGTAATCCTTGACCATTTTTCCACATAAATCTCAGTTGAAAGAACCTTTTCATTCTGGGTGAATGCTCAGGAATCCTGTTACCAGGTTATCAAAGCGCCGTCTATTTGACAAGAACACTTTAGCATGAGTGTGACAAACTCCAGAGTAGCCAGCTGCTTTGATATTCCTGTGCAACAGACACAGTGAATACTTGAAAAAACATTAATATGTACTTTACCTGGCGTGTGCTACGGAAGGTGTACATGTGGTAGAGGATGGGGATGAGCTTCCTGTCGTGAGCAGGATTCAGGATATCGCTATTGATTTTGAGGTTCTTGACCATCATATCCACCATGTAAGTGCCCAGCTCCAGGGATACTGAGTATGGCCAGTGGGTCTCTTCTCCTTGCAGCGTAGGTCCTGAACTCTGCTCCATCTCAAGCTTACACCACTGCTCCCTAGGAAGAACGTCATACTCCTACGAGAAATGGAAGGATGGAAGTTGGTTGCTTTTATACAGAAAAGGTGGAGTACGATTACATTAATATCATGCAAAACACAAGAAACTCCAAGTAATCAGTCACCATCACAGTGAGTTACGGTGTTTTGATGGCACATCAACATGTGCAAGAGATTCATAGATCTAAGAAATGATAATAAGACCTATGATAATGTGTCAAAAAGGCACTGTTCTTATATCTAATTAAAAAGTAGCTTTCATGTTTCAGTATCTTAGAACGTTTTTTCTTAAGAGATGAGATAATAATCCATATGACAACTGACACCAGGTGGCATTAATGGTGTTCAGACTTCAAGATGCAAGGTTGAAAATGGAAATGTGTGAAGTGAGAACTCAGAGAAGTTAGGAGTTGGATTGTTTGGTGTCATAACACTAACAAAAAAACACAATGTTAAGCATGATTTTAACTACAAAGGCTTTATGAAAAATAACTTGCATAGCAAAAACACCTCAACTAACTTCTAGCATAACTTGCCACTGCAGTATAATGAGCTCTTGCTTATTATAGTCTTGATGACATTAGCGTTTTCCCCTGGCGTGCCAGAACCATCAAAACACTGGTGGAACACAGAGTCAGTGATACTGGCAGTAGAACTCCTTTGAGGAAATGCTGTCATTTATTCCACTTAAAAATAATGAACAGCATATCAATAAGGTGGTGAACAGTGACACGGCTCCAGAGTGTTCCATCCTCTTAAAAACACCCTTTAAATTTCAGCACCTATGAATA
Organism: Ctenochaetus hawaiiensis; assembly: GCA_029783645.1. Classification (NCBI taxonomy): domain Eukaryota; kingdom Metazoa; phylum Chordata; class Actinopteri; order Acanthuriformes; family Acanthuridae; genus Ctenochaetus; species Ctenochaetus hawaiiensis. Next base: position 19,992,391 of record JAPZDY010000021.1, on the reverse strand, counting down.
GTTAAACATTTGTCTCTCATCTAGGTGAACTTGTTTATATTCTAAACTTTTCTGCTGAGGTTGAGGGCTTGTATTATGAGACCTAAAAATTTGAATACTAGAAAGTGTAAGAAGTTGTTGTGATTCACAAAACTTTAATGTTCAACCAGATAGAATACATGGGAATTGAGGCTCCTATTGAAAACCATGTATTGTTTTCATATGTAACAACTACAGTCCTTTGGTTTGCACCCTGGCTGCCTATGCAGTGCAATCCATATTCTATTGATTGTGTTTATAGCTACAGTACTTAAAATTGTATTTTCTTGACAAATTTGACATCAAGTAATATGAGTCCTTCCCAGGGATTAACAACTACAAAGAAATGTTTTTTTTCAAAATTTGAAAACATTTGAAAAAAAAAAAGAAGGCATATCTTGTATGGACAAGAAGGAGATACATTATCTTTTCAAAAGTTATAAAGAGAAGCACACATTTTAGAAAAAATCTGGAGATTGATTATTTTCTCTACCTTGGTGTCTTTGGCCAGCAGGTCTGTGTAAGCACTGTAAATACTGCTCAGCTTTTCCACCGACTGATTTTGGTGCTTCTGCATTGCAGAGTACTTGGTGTAGACCCTGTTGCCCAAATCTCTGGCTAAAATCTTCAGTGACTCTCCACTGGGAGGCATATTTGCAATGCCCTGGACAAGAGAAGAATACATTTTAAAAAGTCAAACAGCAGAAAACATTTATGACAGTTCTTTAACAAAAAGCAGATCTCTCAGCAGATTCAGTTTAAGGAAAAGAAAACCTTCAGTCAAAGGGGAAATCAAAGTGAAAATGGTCTTTTATGAATTAAAATCAGATCCTCTGTGTTTGTCTGTGTTGGAAGCAAATGTATCTGATCAAAGTATATTCTCATTTGCTGCCAAAGATAAAGCCTGATGCTTTAGCAGTTGCTGTCACTGTCAGCCTCAAGATTTGTGTTTTGTGATTTCCCAGAATGCTTGGGTCCTATTGCAAAAGAGCAGTGATGAGGAAACAAAAGAGCAAAACACTGACATAACCACACATCTTTTTTATGATGCTGGAGAAAAGTGAAGCTTTTATCAATCAAACATCTTTTGACTCAAACACTGTCAAGATGGGCATTTTATTGAGGGGTTAGCTGGGTTAGGTGCTTTGCTTTACCTGTATCATGATGTCAACATACTCGCTATCCTTCAGCAGACAGAGATAGGGATAAAGGTTAAGCTTGTAGTCCCTGATGTTGGTGTTAGCCAGGATCATCTTGCTTTCCCTGAGGGCCTGGAGGAGGATCTTCTGCCACTGTGCCCGCTGATCCGCCAGCAGCTCCCTCTGAAAAGGACAAAACAACTGAAGGTCATCTATCTGAAGACAGTGACTGCCAATAGGAAACCCTGAAAGAATGTGTCAAATAAAACAAACAATGCTGCAGCAATCCTTGCTTATCACATACTGCATGAACCAGATGGAAAGCCTTTATAAATTGCAAAGCAGTAGATGGGGCCACCTGCCACTAGACAAGTGTTGTGCAACATGAGCTTGCATTACATTTGATGGTTAGGCTTGTTTGGCTCCTGATGATGAAGAGAATATAGACTTGGATGGATCTTTTTGAGACAAACACAACTTGGCCACAGACTTATTCATCTAAGAAAAAGAAAAACCTATTCCACTTTGTTGTCTTGGATTGTTTAGGTTTGCAACTGAAGGGTATACAATATAATGATCAATCATATATCATTCAAATTCTGAAGTCAATGAAATAGTTGATTTTGGTATAAACTGTACGCTCAATATCTTGTTTTGTTGCCAAGAACCTGATAAGAAGATTCAAATGTCTTTCAGTTCACCTTTCTATGTTAGGATGTTGTTATTCATGCATGTTATTCATTAACTTCTTTTTTAATTCGAAGTAAGATATTCATCTAGACTCATAATGCTCTGTGTTCTCACATTTTGGTATATATGTTGATTTCATGTAGTTTGAATGTGGAAGTAAATCTGTTATTCAAGCCTGCAGCAAGAACAAGCACTTGCTTCAGCTTTACTTACTACATTACTTTTTACGAGCACTTTAATCAAACAGCAACCTCTCGGGCTGAAAAATGAAACCAGTAGTAAAGTGCAGATGGTTCTTCAAATGGCCACTTAAGGCTGGTTCTAGAAGCAAGTCGATGCTCATGGACTCCATACTAAAATGCCCATCTTTCTAGCAGAAATAAACAGATGGTCTTCATCTCTTGAGTTCATTTCACTGTTCATGATAACTGAACTGACAACTGAAGTTTTATATAACTAACTTGTTTGATTTATATTAGGGCTTAAAGTTCTGCATAATGAAGAGCATGGCTGCTTTATGTAACAGTAGTCTCTAGCTGTCTGTTTGGCATCACCATCATTAGAACCAATATGTTTCCTCCACCTTGTGATCCAAATAAAGCAACTTGGCTCTATAAAAGCCATGTGTTTAAATGATGTATTAAAAGGGTGATGGCTATAACACAGAACTTCTAAACAGTATTCCACAAACAAACGGTTGATGTCAAGGTGGCTCTGTCCAATATTTAATTTGCTCACCATGATTAAATTTATTTTTTAGGTGCTTATCTATTTTAATGACTGACACAAAATGATAAACTGAATAATGGAAAATGAGAGTCCATAAATGCAAAAGCCGTTTTGTTTGTCTAAATTTATGTGCCTGTCGAGGTATTATGGATACATGTGTGTTCTATGCATGACTGTGTGCATTAGTAAAGGTTCGCTCTTCAACTGAAGAGTTTTACTCAGTCTGACAGAAGCAGAGACACAGTCTGGATTGTGGATGGAGAGGTGACTCTGCGTTCTCTCCAGAGGCCTCCATTACAATACATTATTATTCTGCCCTGCCTGCCTGTAAATGCTTCCTGACCACCAGGGACTCTCAGCCTGCTCGCTTCCCACGTAGCCCATCTGCAGAGGCAGACAAGCCAGGCTGGACTGTAAATGCCAGAGTTGGAAAGAAGGCACACTGCAGGAATATGTTTCTTGCTCTAACCTGTCAGGCCTAAATGCATATAATTTCAAAGTTTACATCAGAGAAACTTTACTCATAGGAGACAATGGATACCCTTGGATAGAAAAAGTATTTTAAATAACAATACAATACACTGACACTACGTCACTGGTGCTACATCAGTACAATAACTCCAAACAAACCACAGTATGCCAAGATAATGTGCACCTTAACAGTCTGTTTCTCATACTGAGAACCAGTAAGCACATTAGAATTTGCAGGAAATGATCGAAATTCTTGTAGTTAAAGGAAACAAATTTTAAGACCAAAACATGCAGGTGCTCATAATCAATCTGATTATAGCATATTGATGTTTAACAAGACCATAATTTGTACCTGTAGTGTGTTCTAGGTTTAGTGTAATTTTTTAGGAATGAACATAAAAGTATCTTTTATTTACAACTTTATTTTAAAACACCAATTTGGAAAATATTTGCAGATTTTCAGCGTTATAGAACTACAAATCAGCATTCTTTGCAGTGTACTAAATTCCAGTGCAATAAGAGAGGCACTGGGTGTGTTACCATTTTGGCCATGTTTTCAGTGATGGGCTTGGCAGCCTCTACAGAGTCGATGGTGACAGTGCAGGCTTGTTCAACCCTGAGCTGACGGTCAAAACGCTCCTGGAGCTCCTCCTGAGTGAAGTCCAGTTTGGGGTACTGGTGATCTTCCCTCTAAAACATAAACACATATAAGGGACAAAGACAGACAGAAACAGGGAAAAAAATGACAACTTTTTAGGTGTTTAGTGTCTTGTGATTAATTCTCTAAAACTTGACATTATTTTCAAGCACCTGTAGTTAAAGTAAGAAAACCATTTGATTTCTGGAAGTTGCTAGTAAATAAGCTGGGGATTTGCTCTGCCTAAGGGGCTCGGTTGAAGGAAAGAAGTGAAGAGAGCCTTTTCAGGCCAGTGAGCGAAGGCCAAGACATAAAACCCACTGACTCTGCTGCCAAGAGAGTGTAAAACAGAGATTCAATATCACAAGCTTTGGCTCAGTATTACTTGAAAACAAACAAAGAGTTCATTTCTCTTCAGCTTTAAGGGTTCAACCAATCATTAAATAGCAGGTTAGGAGGCATGCTGCTTGGTGGGTGATGTTTGAAGTTAGAGGACTGTTGTTCTGTTGCTGCTTCTCACAAATACTGATCAGTAACAAACCCTTAAATGCAGTAACCTGTGGTGTGATGGGAAAAAAATCCAGCTAACAAAGTGGCTACTAAAGCCACTATTGATCAGAAATAGCCTCTGCTGAATCACAGAGTATATATGTGAATGCTTAGTAAAACAACCCTCACAATTAAATTACCTTGCTGACAGACTCCCTAATACACTGCTCTTTATATCCCATCAAAACTAGGTGTTTTGCAGTGACAAAATAGCCAGCTTAATATCAGACTTGTCGGACACCGCCAATTTTTTCGCTAACAGAAAAAAATGTACTCTTAAGGTCACAAAACACTGTTTAAAGAGAAAAGAGACCCTGCCAAGGTACTAAGAGAATAGAATATCATCTTGGCACATCGTAGAAAGGATGTAGTTGTGAGTGGATGCAGTACAGCAGTAAGAACATTTATTAACTCATAGAAATCAGGTCTCAGAGAGTGTATAGCATGGACAGCAGCCAGAGCAAGGCTTTAGGTACTGTTGCACAAAAATTGACCACCAGACAGTTCTTGTACAACTTTCTAACCTCAGAACAGCACATGAGCAAAGGAGCAGCACTCATAATCAGCAGACCAAGGTAAAATCAATAGATAGCAAGTGAAAAGATGAGCTGGTAGGATTTCTGCAAGCACAAACTTAGTGCTTCTGCTGTACAAAAAAAAGTACAAAAAAGGGTCTATAGGAAGGTCTGTGCTACAATATATTCAAAGTACAGCTCTGCTATTTTATTTGAATGCATTTGTTATATTGTAAAGCCCAGGATGCATTCATAGGATGGATTAGCAAGATTTCATCAGGAGTTTTAGGAGCACAAAAAATACTTATAGTGCTGTCAGGAGACCAAATTCAATGTTTTTTAATAAAGGGACACAAATGTGGGCCAATTTTCAGATGAAAATATAATCAAATGTTAGAATACCAAAATAATCTGTTGACAAGTTGAAACTAGATCAAACTGCATTGTGTACAAGCATCAACCTAATCAAAATTCCGTCACACACCAACAAACAACGTTCTAATTAGACTGTGTGTCTGGTGCTAACACTGATTCTGAATCCTACAGCAAAAATCTAGTTTGCTCCTCACTTGTGATAGCCTTTCAGTTACTGAATCAAACTGCCAAGATGTCACTGTCCTGGTCAGATAACCAGCAAACTAGTGAGTCAACCTTAGAAATGCAATTAAAGGCAACAGTAATATAGAAGTTAAATTTTTGACATGCTTTAGATTGCAGTAAGTCGTGTAGTTTCACACATGCTCCTAAGATAAACATGTATGACCTGTTTCTGTTACTGTCATATGCATGTCCAACAATAAAATTTATAAAGCAGGTCAAAAATAAGCCACTCAAATAAAAAGGAAATATGATGCTGCAAAGTCTGAGGCTAAAAATACTGCACATGAACAAAATCTGTTAATGAATCATGTGAGGATCAGGAGGAGAAGGAATGTGGGAAAAAGGGCGGAGAGGTGAGAGGAGGAGAGGCGAGGAAAGCAGATGACCCATTAGAAAGCAGAGTTGGCTCACTATAAATAGGCCAATGCCTGTCTGTAAAGGGATGACAATCAGATCTTTCGTAGTCAGGCTGGAGCCCTGTGACAGATTTTCCAGCTCTCTGGTGCTTCGATTCACAAAAACATACATAAGACTTGGCCTTGAAAAATAACTCTTACCTGTTCTTTGTAATACATTATCACAAACCCACAGGCAGCTTCTTGATCATTTTTTTAACTGATGATTTTTAGCAGTGCCTTTAAGTTTGAAAAAAACAACATTATCTTTTTAAAATGCATCATGTAAAGGCATCTATAGATTACAGCAAACATCTCCTGACTCAAGATCAGCATGTATTGTCAATATTGCATCCACTGGTTTGACTTTAAAATTTTTAACAATGTATACCCATGTAAATGGCAACTATCAGAGCCTTAGTCAGGGAAAACATGATTCTTATTTATTCTTTATTTCCAAAACTCCCCTTATTCCTAATATATGAACTATGTGGGTGTGGTTTATCAGTTTTGAGGAGTCTGACAATATAAGCAAACAAACCACCAACCAACTGATTTTGATAAAAGCACTGCTGAACCCTAACTGATGCATGAAATACATGACATGCCCTTTTTTCAAACAGAGCCCACCTCCTTTGAGAACAAGACGAAAGGAAAAATACAGAAATACCACATCTAAAATAACCCTTGTTCTTCAAACTATCTATATAGGCACAACAGTGATGAATTTATAAGTATTGTATTATTATAAAGGTATAGTTCTATTGAATGGACTACAATGAAAATTTTAAATAACTTTCCAGTCTTACCCTATGTGGTACAAAGGCAAAGGATGTGATACCTGTGTGTAGAAGTCCTGAATCAGTGATGGGTAGCACTGGCCCGTGGTCGCATTGGGGTCTCGCTGGTAGTCAGGCTGAACGATGTGCACAGCCTTCAGCACCATGTCTTTCTCATCTTGCCGAAATACACACTGGCTGAAAACATCATCCATAGACAGGCCATCCTCCTCCATTTTGCTCAGGCATCTGGATATAAAGAGACATACAGTCAGTGCAGCATTGTTTTACTGCCCAGGTTTTAGCCATGTTATAGACTGGGATCTGGCAACACTATTCAAAACTAGTCATTCAATAATAATTTGCCAGGTTCTGAAAATTCTTAATTTAAATCTTACTATTTGGTTTGAAAACATGCTGTCAAGTGGCTCCACAATGACTCATATGAGCTCTGTGAGTAAGAATTGACAATAGCATAAACAATAAGGAATGTTATAGGTGCAGTAAACAGACCAGAAAGAGTCTAGATAAGCTGTCACATACAATAATTAAGAGAGTTTATTTTATATCTGTGGTATGCACTATTAACACCATATGTGACACCTGCAAAGGGACTTCAGCTTTTTATATGAGTATAGAATTAAAAATCTTGTCAAAAGTTTCAGCTTTTGTGATACAATTCTGACATTCGCAACACTGAATCTACCCTGACACTAATGTTTTTGTAAGGGTTTTTTTCCATTAACAATGGAGATACAATGAGCTAGAATTAGCAGAATTGGTATACAGTACTGCCAACAGTCAAACATTTTGACCCACTGTGGGCTATATTTTCGATAATTCGTTAATCTGGCTCAATCATTTGTTTATACATTTATCTGTGTTGCAGAGAGCGATTACAATCCTTTTTCCTTTTCCTCCATGTTTGTTCAGATATGGTGTTCATAAAGCTAGCCAGAAAGCCAATTGGATAGCACAAAAAGGAGCTTTTCATTTACAAGGGAGTATAGGGTTATTATGATAGAGTAGACAGCACAGTTTGATCTTAAGTTCAAAGATCACAACGTTGTGACCTTGCTATTGATGTGGGAGTAGTGCTAAGATAATCACATAACTTACTGATCTTCTGATTAATTCAACTTAAAAAAACTTGCCTGTCTGTGGGATCATTGTATAACTCCCTTTTTCCCAGATTGACAGTTGCAGAATATTAATTTAAGCATTTGCATTGACAGGCCTTTTTTGTCAGACTTAAGTATGAGTTTCAGAGGCAGATGGGCTCAGGCGACATCAGTGAAATGTTTATTTAAATAGAATCTTCTAGAGATCTCAGAGAGAGCAAAGTCTCCATGAGCGGACTGCAAAATGCAGATAATGCCAATGTTCAACCAGGCCTTGGAATACAAATTGAGATGTAACAAGATTATCTTATAACTTCATTTTATATTCGATAAAAAAATAAGGCCTGAAAATTAATAATGTAAAAAAACATTTTGTTTGAATAGATGTATTCTTCTCTTCCAAATATTTACTTGTGTAATATTTTTAACAAGGACCAACGATAAGATGAAGCGCAGACAAAAAGGTTGGATATTATGAAATATACAAACAATATCTGGCAACAGAGGGTAAAACAACTACACCAATAGTCGGATATTTCACACTTCTCTGCTTCATCTTGGTTTAAGTGACTGAACATCATTCAAAAACTGTATGATTCTCTTTGTTTAGGCTTCAGCCAAGTTTCCCAGAGTGTGGGCCCTCTGGTGGGTAAGTTATTACTGTTGGACCACAGCCTGGGTTATAACAAATTCCTACATGTAACAAATACAGTTATATGATAAATTTTAAATACTTATTACCCTACAAAGTACTAATTATGTGTACTGTGTAATTATGAGTATTGCATGTCCACAGGGGTAAGTGCCGTACAAACCTTGAGGTAGAAAACCCCTGCCCAACAAAGATTGAGCAGCCTGCCTACATGTTCAATTGCACTGCTCCCTAGAGGTTAACAACAGAACTACAAGACTTAGCCACAACACAACTATAAGGAAAACCTATTTGTATAATGAACCTTGGAGGATAAGAAAACTCCGATTCGCCCTGCGCACCTTCTCCTCTAGTCAATTATAAATAAGAGCATACTAACTACCATCTGCAGAAAACCTTGGCATAGCACCATCCATTGCCTTCACCCAATCAGAAGTCAGCAAAGTTCTGCACATGAATGAATAAATACAATTAAGAAAACATTAATATTCTGTCATATGCCTACAATTTAAAGTTATCAAGTGTATGTTCTGACATTTCCAAAGAAAGCCAAAGAGGTCAATTTTTTTTTTAGTATTTTTGACCATGGCTCGAAGTCTCTTGTGATGCAATGTGCAATTTTGGTCTGAGTAAATGAGAAAGCCTTGAACAAAGAGAGGATTAGTCTGGGTGCTGGCAGTGTGGTCCAGAGGAACAAAGAGAGCAGAGAGGTTGAAAGATAGAGCATAATCAGCCTGGTGACTGCTCTGCTGCACCATAGGGAGCAGAGAGCTCTGGAGGACACAGCACTTACAAAAGGGAAAACTTAAAGGGGGAAGTGTGTGCATGAGTTAGTATGTGTGTGTGAGAGAGACAGTGGAGATGGGAATAGATTGATACATTCAGGACAAGGATGCTGAAAGGGAGACTTCAGAGGGGAGAGTGATATTAGGAGAGAACAGCACTCAGGCCATATTAAGGGGGGAGACAACACAGTAAAGCAAGAAGCAAGTTTATAACAAAAAATCTGAATGATGTAAAAAATTATAACAGTGAGAAAGGTATAAGAAAAGAAAGGCAGTTTGGCCAGACACTACGCAGAGGTGCACTGGTGCAGAACAACAGTGTCATATAAGCATAGGCTTACAGTGATCGATGGACCAACCAGATACCTACCTCCAACCCTACTGCCATACCACCTGTCCAGCTATTGCACCCGCTGTAAAGGGTAAGGTCCCTAGGGTCCAAGAGGAAAGTGTGTGTGTGTGTGTGTGTATGAGAGAAAGAGAGAAACACCTCAACTGGATTGTGGCCTGTGTAGTCAGTTTCAAAAAGGACATGGGTCTCATTAAAGTGTATGTTCAGCAAGTTCTATGTATCAACATGCATTTGGGTAAATGAAAAAAACAAACAAACAAACAACAAAAAAAACCCCACTGTGCTCTTTAGTTTGTCTTGCAATGATAATTCCAGTCTGGACTAATGTTAGTTCCCTCAAAAAAAAGAGAAAAGAAATCAATATTAGCCCTGCCACTGCCTGGGCAGAAGGCCAGCTGATTGTATTGGCTGCCATCAAACAAGCTCACACACTGTGACACATGTTGTCTTTTGATGAAGCTGAAGGCTGTTCAGATGCGTACTGTATGTATAAAATGTCATGTAATAAATCTGTGTGGGGCTGACAAAAAGTCAGAGACATAACAACTCAATACATAATACTTAACAGTTATTTGTCAAGTTGACCTGGTTACTGCACAGACACAACTGGCTGCTGACGTTCAATGTTTTCCTTGCTGAAATGGTCGTAATAACTTCCAAGGTTATCTGAGCAAAAAATCAAATTTCATATTTCTAAATTGTTTACACACCAACACTGGAACTCAAGACATAATGACCAAAACCATCTTACAACAATTCAGCACAAATACAAACACATTTCCTGCTTGTACTCATCTTGTCATTTCAAGCCAGACTTTTAGCATGTGTTCTAACCAACACACACAGTTCTCTACATTTAACATTTTGGCTTTATTGTTAAAATCCTTTTTGTTCACATGGAGAACACTCTTATTCAGAATACCAAACTCAAACCACCAATCTCACCACTGAATCCTGATATAATCAAACACCTGTTGCTTTTCAATTAGCAATTGTTACATCAGTAATAAAAAGGTCAAAGGGCAACTGTCCAGTGTTGGAGATCAATGGATGCCAGCTGTGCAGAAAAAAGTAAAGATTCAGAAGGGGGAGCGGATGATGAGCGAGAGAAGGAAAGGCAAGAAGAGGACCACAATTATGGCTCAAGACAGCCAGTTTGTCTGATCAGATCTGGACTACCTTGGATGAACACATGCTCAAACATTAGCTTATGCTGAGGGAGGCAGGGCTGAGAGTGCACCCAGTCTTTAGCTATATCACTGTGCTTTTCATCGTCAGGACATACAGAGAGGTGAACAAGCAAGACACTTTCCTTTCTGTAGCACTGTATATTTAAGACAGTACTCATGGATTACTGTTGAATACTGGAAAACAAGCCTCATGTATGTATGAAATGTATGTAACAGTGTAAACAGGGGGCTTGCTTCCTTTATCTTAGTGTATATTGGTATGAAAACAACAGTTTGTGACATGTTACTGTACACACATACAATATGTACATGCAATTTGTAATATAACACTAAAAATGCACAGCTTTTATGATAAAATTATAATATTAGGGATAGTGTTCACTAATAAGCTATTCAGTGCTGATTAATCATCAAATCAGTGCTGATTAATCATCAAAATGAGTCGGCTTTTCTGATTTTCAGAAAAGCAACTCATTTGATGACTCATTTGATGGTTTGTATGTGATTTTTTAAAAGGAGACATGCTTTCAGAAAACGTGACAGTTATTGAGAAAAGCTGTAAATACCAAAATATACCACAATCCTTAAGTTTAGATGTCTTCTAACAGTTTAATTAGTCTAAGCTAACTTTATTTACTCTGTCAGCAGGCTGGCAAAAATGAAATTCTATAGTAAGCTACAATAATAATTACAGAAATCTCAGCAATCATCAAAAAAAGGAGAAACAACTGTTTGATGCTTGGTTGCCATGGAAACAATATCAGCCATGAGGGGAAGGAACAGCAAATGAGTGTTTCAGGAACACTTTTTTTCTGTCAGCTTATTACAGGACAGAAACTGTACACTTAACTGTTTGGCACTCAAAATGAAGTATGCCTTAACAACAAACTGTTTTTTCAAACCAAATTGGTCAGGATGCTCCTATGATGGCAAAAAGAAACTGTGCCCATCCTAGAGGAGATCATATTGTCACAACAAGAGCAAACCGAATGAGCATTAGAACAGAATCACGGACCAAAAGCTATTAAAGACCAATATTAAACACAAATACTGTCCAAAACAGAAAAAAACAGGAGAGGTCATGATAAACATGACTGATTTTAGTTGCATGTATACTATAAAAGGAGTACTTCAATGTGTACCTTCAAGCACATCCATAATATGGTTGGTATCAGCCAATAGACAAAGCTCAGTAGCGGAGTCAGGAAAAACAGCACTGAAACATTTCTAATTTATAATAACTGGCAAAACTTGGGGCTGGGTTGTGATTTCAGGTCCATTGTCCAAAAACTGAATCACAGCAGCATGCAATAGCAAAATAACTGCCTGATATAATAAAAACATGACAAGAGGCAAATGCAGCTGATGCTTTCCAAACCAGATGCTTGAAAACACTCTGTTTTTCTTTTGACACCATTATTTTTAGATATAAATGTCCATAAATAATGACAATCATTACTACAATCATAAATAAGCAGCTCATGCCAGAACTCAAAAAGAATGTGATGAAGTGTAAACTGTGAGCAAAGCACACCCCCTGCTGGTTGGTCTGTGTACTGCCACTTTATTTTGGGGCAAGGTACATGGTGGAGAAATTCATTTTCTGCTATGTCTGTTTGTCTCTGTCCATACCTTGTGACAACCCCTGGAGAGCAGTTGGGACTGCGGCCCATACACTCCAAGGCAGCACAGTAGGATCCCAGATCTGGCTTCAGACCAGCCTCTTCCAACAGAATAAATACACGGCCAATCTGATTCAATGTGCCCTTTGAACAGAGAAAGACAGGAGGATATATTATTTTGCTTCCACATACACTTTATACAAATCTCTACTCCAGAGATATTTATTACCACCAAAGATATAAGTCATACTTAACAGTATACGAAGTTACATGGTAAATTTGTGAAGGCAATGGTAACAATGCAAGTAATACAGATAATGGTGTCTTTAGTTTGTCATCTTGTTATGTTTATTAAACCTGTAAGTACCAGTGTGGTCTTACAGAATAATATATATATACCTTAATTTTTTTTCAGTGGTTTTGATATGTTTACCACCACATAAAATTCATAAGGATAAAGTAGTTAAATAAATGCTAGTTGTAATCATTTTTTAATCCATCAAACCTGGAAAATTTTAATAGGGAAAGCTTTTTTACTTATTTTTGCAGAGAAATCCATAACTAAACAACAATCTGGTTTTAAAGAAAAAATATATATATATTTATATATATATTTATATAGTTTCACTCACCTTTTTGGCCCACACTCTCATCAGGATGTTGTAGATGCTTGTATTTAGATGTTTGCGTCGACTCCTAACTCTGTGCTGGCTGAGCAGGAAACAGTGTGCCCTCTCGATGTCCCCAGCAAACACACACGCCTCCAGGTAAGAGCGGATGCTCAGCTGGATGTTCTCATGAAGAGTTCCCTCATTATCCCCCTTTAGGCATTGTGGGTTACTTGAAGATGTCCATTTGCTTACTTGCTGACTGAACCTTTTCTCAAGCTCCTCCACCTCAGCCAGCTCCTTGGCCCTGTTCTCGGCATGCGTAGCAGTTTCTTGACTCTCCTCATCAAGAATCTGACTTTTAGAGCTCTTCTGTTTTCTTTTAGATGCTTTATGTGGCAAGGCCTCTGTCCCTGCTGCAGCAGAAGCAGCGGTGGAGGTAATCGTTGAAGAAACCGCAGCATGAATCTCATCAAACAATGTTGTGGAACCTTTGCTCTTCTTAGTCAAAGGCACAGTCTTTTTAGCTGTGGTAGATATAATTTTATGTGCTGTGCCAGGGAGCATAGAGCTACCTTTGCCACCTTTGCTACCTTTAGATTTGGCTGTAGGTTTTTCATTAACATTTTTCTGTAATTTCTGCAGGAGGTGCTGTTGTTTCTTGAGTTTGTTTTTCTGCTCCTTTGTTAATTTTTCCATCCAGCGGCTGGGTTGAGACTTAGAAGCTCCTTTAGCAGCAGTCTGTCCTGATTTACAAATGTCAGTTTTCTCCTGAGGTGTGCTTTTGACACCCTTGCCAGATAAAATCCCTCGTCCAGAGGAATGAGGTTTAACAACCTGCACCTTTGCATGTTGGACATCTAGAACGACATCAGATTGGAGTTGCTGGATCCTGGCCTCAAGTACTACAAGGTAGAAAAACAAAGGGCATCTGTAAATAAAATACCTGACAACTTTTTTAGGGTAAAAAACTCAAACAATTATAGGATTTGAACAGCTGATTAAGCCTAGCAAAAATTTTTACATATTACAGACTGGTAGTGCAAAAAATCTAGAACACATACACTAGAAACACAACTGCCTGCATAAGTCAACATGTAATCCACACTTTTTACAAAATTACTAATTGATGAGGCCCTTCAAGACCAAATAACCAGTTTAACCTGGACAGTTATGTGCAAAACAGTTAAAAGCAAAGTTTGAGTTTGCAACAAAAATGTAACCTATAATATATATATGGCAATAATATATATAATGAATTCTAAAAAGCTACTTTGTGTGACGGACAACTTGCTGTCTACAAAAACATACCATCTAACAACTGAAACTGTTCCAGTACACGTTTCTTTCCATCTTCTTTCCTCGGGATTACAAATGCTACATTTCCTCTTTGAAGTTGTAATGGCGTCACTGAAAAACAAAAACAGTTGTCAACATGTGAACAAAATCCCACATAAACATCCTCCATTTCCCGACCAATTACCTCTGTCATTACGTTTCTTTGCTATGTTTGACCTCAACAAACACATGAGGAGCATCTGGGGGTTTAGAGCCCAGTCAAGAGGAGCTGGGGATCGAACCACCAACATCTTTAGTGATTCACTTCATCATCGAAACCATGTCAAAATAGCCTGCTATAGAGGAACTAAATCGGCAGGGTTTTCCATTACTGTGGTTATATCATGTGAAATACTTTCAATTACCAAGAGCTATAACTATAAAGACTTGATAAAGACTTCTCTTGACTCGCTCCCATTAACCGCCAGCGTTAACGGTCAAGTTCGCGTGCACAAACAACACGTATTGGTTGAACTCAGTAACATGATTTTGCTAAACAGTAACACAAGCTAACGCAGCAAAGTGTTCTTTCAATATTAACCCTCCTATTATGTTATGGGTCAAATTGACCCGTTTTCAAGTTTGAAGATCTAGGAAAAATAGTTTAAAGTATTTTTTTAGTATGAAACTGCCT
>JAPZDY010000021.1:19957195-19977385 GCA_029783645.1 Ctenochaetus hawaiiensis | reverse complement strand
TGGGGATTTTTTTGGTTTTGGACATCTTTCAGATAAATAAACATGCACCGGGTCAAATTGACCCGGGAACATCATGGTTGTTCCTGACAAATGAACATAACAGGAGGGTTAAAAGAGCTAATTGCCGTAACATTCAAAGGAAGGTGCAATTGGTTTAACACCATAGTCAGCAAAGGACGGGTCAAACTTATCCATCATACTGTAACTCACTGGCTGTGATATCAATGTGATACAGGTTACTTCGGCTCACCTGACACTCGTCTGACTGCGCCATTATGTCTCGACACACATAGTTGACAGCAGTCCGTAAAAGACACGCGAAAAGCACACTTCTCAAACAAACTGCGACGGTTTAGACATTTGGTGAAGGCACAGACTCTGAGAAGTGACATGTTGACATGTAATAACCGCGTTATGGTTACTACTGAACACTAGGTCGCCATCTTAAATAAGACCAAGCTAGTCGCGAGGAGCGATGATCGCGGTTTAAGGCGGGTTGAGCAGATCGCAGATAAATCGATTGTGGCTTTCGTGCTAGTATAACGTGCTGTTGTGTTCTCTAGGTAATAGTCACTCATTTTAATATATGCTGTCATAATTTGACCTTTTAAAACACAGGGTCATCTGGAGTATTTACTAAATTGAAGATGATTTCACTACACTGCAAAAAATAGACTTTGTAGATAACATAATGCACATTTGCACATGACCATAAATCTAGATTTACATGTTCAGCTATCAGAGAGTTAAAAATTTTGGTATCCTCGCAGCTAAATGATTATTATTTATTTAAGCCATACAGTTATTCTGGTAAACTTTTTACTGCTGGTGGCTGATTTCCAATATTTAAGCATGAAAATAAAAACGACTAATAATTCATTACCTGTCATTTAGCTTACAGGATGTGTAATATTTTGTGGTAACTGAAACAGTAGGCCAACAAAGTTTAATATTAATGGTTTAACTCATAAATGAAAAAATAGCTATCACCATGCCAATGACTGTCTTAATTTAGAGAACCATCTTCGTTAATGTCCACCATCTTATCTGCAGCCAGTATCCTTGGTGGAAGCAGATTCAGGACATAATCATATTAAAGGGATAGCAGTTAAACAATTGGACAACCAGAAATTTGATTTATCACCTACGTTGTGTAAGACTGATGTACAAATGTACTCTCTTCCTTTACAGTATCTCACAGAGAGAACTGCACTTGTTTATTGCTGAGTATTTCTCAAAATATCTCTTTCTTTCTTTTTTTGTCTGTTTGGTGATTGAGTGTCCATATATTTTACAGTATTCAAAGTTATAGTAGGTTACACATGGCCTACAGGTGGCAGTCTCATCACAGTTAATTAAAATGGGCCGAAAGGGTCAAACAGGAGACCAGACTGAAAATGAGAGTCCAAAAATTAAACAAACAACATATTTAAATCTTGTTTAATCATGTGTATTTATATTTATGTCAGTAACTTTACAATCAGTGTTAAAGTACATAGTCTAGTTTTGTGGTTGTGGCTATATTTTGCAAGAGGTTAAAACTTGATAGCCCGGCACTCAAATTTACTACTTGTACCTACTGTTTTTCTTATGTGGTCATAAAAATATAAACTTGAGCAGACAAAGTTGTGAAAAGCCTTTCGCCATAAACTATAAATTTAACATAAAGTGAAGTTCACAATGTTTCATGTTTCTTTTCAAGCAGAGTAATTGCCACACAAAAAAAAATTAAAAATTAAAAATCTACATGTATGTTTTCGCAGGGCCTGTACAGCATTTATTGTTTTACATTTAATGTGGTACTAATTTATACAAACTTCTCATCAACCGAGGAAAAACACTGCAACTGAGGTTACATTATTTCCATTCATGTAACCTGAAGCTGGTCGTATACACATGCAACCCGCACTCATGCTGACTCGACCTAAGTACTTGTCACAGCTGAAGGAAAATTATTGTCTTTTTCTTCTGGTCGACTTTTGAAGTTCAGTGTCTTACAGTTCAAATCGAGTGTGACTCAGCTCCAAATTGAAAGTAAAACTGAATGTATCTCATTCACATCCTGTATACTTTCTGACCCCCAGCAATGTCAGCCTTACCCTGTCATGCATCCATAAAGCATTCTTAAACACTTTAGCAGCCCTTTTGTGTCTCCGCAGGCTGGAGGTTAACACAAGCACTACTTGACAGGGAGAGAGAGAGAAGGGGGGGGGGGTTGCAGAGAGGGAAATGAGGTCTGGGCAGTACATCTTTTCTCAGTGGAGGCAGTGGCTGAGAGCACAGCGGTGGGTGTCTGCTGCTGAGCTGTAGGTGAGGATCAGGAGGTGTTTGTTGCCACGGTTCACGAGCAGGGCCCCTTGACAGCCTCGTTTGATGTGGTTGGCCCCTGTCGGCGGCTGGCTCTTTGCGCTGGTGTGACAGTCATTGCCGGGTGAGTGACTGTCAATGCCTCGACCGACAAAAGAGGAGAAGACAGGCATTCATGGGGCCTGATAATGGCCAGGCCAGGACAAGGCTGCCATTCTCATACACTTTGATCATGTGGATTCTTTTGCACACCTTTGTAGGGGCTGCCTATTTGTTTAACAGATGGAGAGAGCGGGCTGTTTTTGATGGAGATACTTCTGTGTGAGATGCTTGTGTTGGTAAATGCCTCTGGCATGTGTTTGTGTGTGTGTGTGAGTCTCTTGTGTGTGTGTATGTGTGTGTCTGAGCCACTTCCATGCAACGGTGACCTGTCACCATGTGAAAAAAAAGAGCTTCTTAAGGAACCTCACTGTGAGGCTCCACAAATGTGACATTTGAGAAGTCAGATTAAGACAAAAACTTTATAAATTTTCTTTCTTCAAATGACACTTTTGTACTTAGCCAAGCATGCAGCTCATCAACAATTTTCTCAATTTACTGTAAACTTCTAGAGAACAGACACAAACATTTATTAGGAAATATTAGTCATCACATTGCACACTTATGTCCATTACTGTCCATTACAGATAGACATCAACGTGATCTTTCAGGTTTATGCACAGGCCATTACGGGACTGGTGTGACTCACACAGCTCCTCTTTAGTTTTCCCACACTTGTTTCTTAAGATGGATCCAATTAGTGAGTCAGTTAAAATGTCTTAAGAAATGCCATGCTACTGTAGAATTATTTGCAAGTGTATTTTAATAGAATGACTTAGAAGAATGATGTATACTTCAGACTTTAATAATGTTAGGTCGACCTCAACATTCACATAAAGCTTCTGCACCTATTAGTAGAGTGAGGAAATGCTGAGTCACCAAAAATTTTTTAAAGTGCTTTTTCCATCCACACCACCACCCTGTTTTGTCCATGTCCTCTGTCCTGTGCCTCTGATATATCAGATTAGCAGTGCACAGTTGTTAAATCACGCAAGTCACAAGTCATGTTTGTTTCATCCAACGCTATCAGTCAGTTGAATCTCTGCTTGCTATGAAGAACTCGGAAGCTCGGATCTCTCAGAACTATTAACAGCATCTGATAGATGACCCACTTATCGTAGTGCCACTGACAATAGACAATGGTCACGAAGCAGGATATGCAAATGGCCATGTCCTCAGTGAGGCTAAGATGGGTTGGTCTGGTCAGTCCTTTAACCACGTCCGGATGTTTGTCAGCCAACCACAGCAAGCAGCTCAGGGATATGAAGCACACCTGTGTTGAGTCTGACCCAACAACACAGGCAGTGTTGGACACACTGAAAGGATAAATTGCATAATCGCTGAAATTATAAGAATTTACTGCCCGTGAATAATATGTGTGAGATAATTTCCTTATGTGAGTGTTGTAACTCACTGCAGCTTAGCATCTACCAATAAAGAGAAAGTGGACTGTTGTGTATCTGGAAACACTTTTCGTTTGAAAAAAGGAAAACAAACACCTTCCTACCATTCCAGTACACTTAAAAGCACCAGGTCACGGGTGACCTAAAACACAGCTACAAGAGCAAAAGAGAGAGACAAGGACTTAGCAGGCTGGCAAAACAATTAATAATAGGGAGCTATTACTAAGGGATTGCAGTGCTAGGAGAGAGGTCAGGTTTCAGGCTCTTTTGAAGACTTTGATGGTACAAAACAGGCCTCATTATAGAGATATTATCTCTATTCATACACTTACAGAGCCGCTTGGATTCCTGCTGGGAAAGATTAGGTTCTTCCACTTGAGAACATCCTCCTTGGGTGCCTGGCTCTCACAGTGGTGTTCTCAGCTCAGGGCACACCCACACAGCACGGCTGAACTCCACTCAGGGGATACTGATTCAATGTAATCCATCTGTGGCAGACATGCATCAGACATGTTGTGGTAGTTAGAGATGCTAACTCATTAAATTGCAGCAAGCAATTGCAGCAGGATCTGTTTAGCCAAGCCAGCAGTATGGCTTTAAGACTGGCAATGTTGGTCTGTATTCTAGCCAGTCCAACCTGTTGGTCTAAACTGAAATATTTCAACAGCTAGGGCTTGAGATTAAATATCCCAAAGGAATTTTTTATTCCCAGAGGATGAATTCAAATGAATTTGTTCATTCATTTGATATTTTAAGAGAATACTTGAATTGGGATAACTTGCCAATCTCTTATTCACTCCCAGGGTCCTAATCAGGAAAATTTCAAATTCAGCCAATACTTTGGTTTTTGACCAATTAATTGCCCTTCAGCCTTAGCTATATTTAGTGTCCAGAGCAAAAGAGCATATTTTAGCATGAGCGTAATTTTGACTCTATGCTAGCGTATTTAGCATAAATTAAACTTGGCATGTCTGCAGGTGTTTGATGGTCTGCTAGGGTCTGTGCGATGTGACAGTTGTCCTCAGACAGTGTATGCAAAGGCTTTGTGTTAACATCCACTCACCTTCAATTTATTGTTACTGCACCAATCTTCTGTACATATGTGATAGCAAACTTCAGAAAACAGCCAAAACAAAGCTACCATGCATCGGTGGTGTCCACACACACATCTATTTGGAGGTATAATCCAGGTTTTTAGCGCAAAGCACCACTTCGCCTGTATAGGGTCATAAAGCTGCTAGCATCAGTCTTATTTTTTTTCCCAAGAGGCTCCTTGGTCTGCTTTTGATCTGTTATATTGCAGTAGATTTTTTCCTGATTTAATTCTAAGTTGTAAATAAACCAGATGATTGTAAACAGGGATAGATCAAAACTGAGCATTTGTGAATTCCCAAGTATGTGTTACAGCCTTGAAATCATTTAAAATTACCTTAGTTTTCAGTTGTCAAAGATGTGCAATGTAAAACAGCGAGATGATGCACTTTCAGACGTTTAACAAAGCAATGCATTATGTTTTTCTGCTCTTGCACTGAGCTCAGAGCCCAAACATTTGATTCCAAGACACCGCAAAGCAATCTGCTGCCACATCTGACACTCACATGAGGCCTGAGCTTTGTTGTTGACCTCAGGGGCACTCTGATTTCTGAAAAGTTGTACAGTACACAGAATGACTGTATGATTTCAATTATGGGGAATTTCAGCAAAGGAGAGACAAATGAAAGTTCCTGAGGGTTCTTATTCTCTTTGTCCTCTCACTTTCTCTGCCCTTCTTTCTGTTTGTTCTGTTTGTTCTGTTTGTTTGCATGTGTGTGCTTGTTTGTGTGTGGGTAAAGCAGAGAAAACAAACCACTCAAACAAAAAATAATTAAAGTACATGTTTCTCACGAGGGAAAATAAAACTGCATACTGTAGTCAGTAGGTAAGGATATTATTGTATTTACCTACGTGGTATTTCATCACAAAAGAGGCATTTATGTTGTACGGTGAAAAATGTCTACAATTGATCTAAGGTGATTAGAATACTTTCAACTTCTGTCATGATAAAATTAGATTATTTTTAAATTTCAAATAAATTGTTACACAGTCTATTTTTTCTTTACATAATTTAAATTTCAAGCGAGCAGGTGACTGACCGTATTGAGAATATTTCAAATTAAACATTTTATTCACATTTTATAAGGAAACAAAGTCATTTTAAGTAAAGAGCGTTAAACTTTGCTTAGGCTACATTATTTCTTGTCTAGCTATTTCAATGCCTGACTGTCAGGTGATCAAAAAAGGAGGGTATTTGTAGTCTAACTTCTATGACAAATATTTTTGTAACTCTCCTCCAAACAATATTAGGCCAAACTGGAAAAAGCAATAGTTGAGGCAGTTTCACTGGAAGTACCATCTGACAAGCCAGCATCTGCAACAAAACAGTCTGCCTCAATAAGAAAGGGGAATGGGGTGGGGGGGCACAGCACATTTTAATCTTAAAGGTATATTTTCACAATATATATATATTAAAGCTTAGGAACAAAACAAAATATAATTGCATAATTAACTAATAAGTTTGAGGTTAACCATTGTGAAGGAGCTCCATCACTACTGGAATTTTATTTTCTTTAAACTTTTATTTGTCTAAAAGACATTTTGTATTTTTGTTCATCCAGTAAAGGCAACCACTTTCCAAAAACCTAACATAACTATGTTAAGATATTATTTCCTATTGCTGTGCCAATAGAGAGAGAATAATATAATAAATCAGTAACTGAGCCAAGCCTGCAAACACTCAGATGTCTTGAAACTATCTACATGTTCCCTATTTTTTTCTTTTATTTTTTATTTTTTTAAAATTGGAAACAACTCTATTCAAAACTAACAAAAAACACATTCACAAGGCTCTCCATCTCTCTTTTGCTCTTCTTTGTTTTTCTCTCTGGATTCCTCCAGTTCCAGTAATGTTGGAAAACTCACGCAGGTGGTGACTAAAAAGTGTCCTGTATGCGGAACAGATTTAACTTTCAACAACTGAGTCAGGAGGAAAGAAAAGACAAGTGAATAAGTGAAAAGTGGATAAAGCCAGAGAAAATTAACAGACATAGCAGGGCAGCATTGATTAATGGAGGGGAAGAAGACTGATTCCTACCAAGGGCCCACACAGATCCATGCTAAAATTAGCTTTGATGAGGAGCCTGGTGAGACCAGGACCAGAACATACAGGCAAGTTGATGGGAATGGCTTGGGAAAATTGGGGGAAGGAGCAGGGAATTTGGAGAAAGAGGTGACTGGTCTCTTTCTCACAGATTTTTATGGTGGTCAGGTTTAAATGGGGCTAGGGGGACAGCAAGTCTCTGGGGGCAATTAACAAGCTACTAAGTGTGAAGTGACTGTCATCCTCTGTGAGCACATGCTCCTCAAAGACACTTCCAGTACCGGACAAGTGTGGCCCGAGGGTGGCACTCATAATTGAAACCGGGACTCCTTCAAAAGGAGGTAATTGCTGCTGCTAACTGGACAGCCCCACTTGAGACCTTGTGTATCGTCTCTCTCTATACTCACTTTTTAAAATTCTCTCTTTTGATCAAGTTCACACAGCTGTCCGGGACAGCATCTGTATTTAATTATGACCAGAGCCGTAGATTAATAGATCGATACCACTCTCATGTCTGAAATATGAAACCTGAGCCGCAGGCAATTAGCTCAGCTTGGCACAAAGGCTAGAAACATGGGGCAACAGCTAGCTTAACTCCACATAAAATTCGCTGACCAAGTTCCTCATCAGACACGTTTTGAAGTAGCCTTCATAGAAATACTAACTCTCATTCTTAGCACTGATCTGCACAGGTTTCTCTGCCTGTGATGGTTTTCGAATTTGTGATGTAGCATGCCGGGGTAATTTAGTATTAGGTTTAAGTGCACAGACATTGTTCCAGTTCATTAAAGGAATTTGAAAACATCTCTCTAGCAGTAAACTTTGCACAGAAACCAGCTAGTTTGGTCAAGATCTGCCATTTGATAGAGGAAAAATAAAATAAGAAAAATACATTTTTAAGTGGAGGGAATCTTTAGCACTTTGTATGCCTTTGTCATCTGTACAAAACCAAAGTGCAAACAGGACATTATTTTGGGGTCATGTGTGTGTGGGGTTAAGAGCTGAGGTTTTCTTGGCCAGGACTATTAAATTTCCTGAGTCTTGCTGGTTGCTTGCCTGGATTTTTTTTCAACCTTTGGATGGAGCCAGACTAGCTTTTTGGCCCTGTTTCATGTCTTAATACTAAGCTAGGCTAACCGGCTACTGGCTGCAGCTTCTATTTACCATACAAAATATGAGAGAGGTGTCAATCTACTCAATTTTCTCAATCATATGATAGCAAATGCCTAAAAAGAAAGAGCAAATACTGGGGTGGCTGAACTTTCGTGCCTTGTCCCAATCAGGTTCATGACACAGCTTGTAAAAAACAGACAAGAGTGTGAGAAGTCACAAAAAAGGTGTTCTTCATTTCCGTCCTGCTCTCCCAAATGAAACTGCAAAGATCAGAGAGGGTGTTTCCTTGAAATATTAACACAGGTGATCCTAAAGTCTCTGAGGCTTCATCTGGACTAAGTCTGCCGACACTCCTGCAACCTGCTCTGTGTTTGCGACCGCTTGATGATTCAAACCAGCAGCCATAAAAAAAAGGAAAGGCTACCCTAATTTGCCCCATGTGGCCTGGGAGAAGAAAAGAGAGCGAAGGTGTCAAAAAACGGTCTCCTAGCTGGTTCACTGACAGTAATGGAGCTGATACGATGGTGCAACAATGTGCTTTACTGTGCACATAAATGGGAGACAGTAGAGGTCATAGAATAGGGAAAGGATGTAAGTCTTTCCAGGTGTCTGTGACCAAAAACAAAAGACAAAAAAAAGGAAAGAGGATAATAAAATCCTCAGGTGAAAAGCAAATGACTTGTTTCTCACAGAATAAACTTTTCCGAGAGTGAACAGAAAGGGGACGGTGCTTGATGCAAGCTTTCTCATTTGTTTGAAATGGTTATGAATGAGTGCGATGGCCCCACCCACCCTTCTCCTTTCAACCCCCTTGATGCTGGCCCTGCCCAGGATAAAATGCAGGACAACTCAGCCAGTGCCTCCACAGAAGAGAGGGCTGACTGACTGACTGCACACAGCAGAGCGTGAGGCCGTTCACTTGCTGCTTCACTGCCCCGTGCTGGCTGACACACACTCGCTGCTGACTGCCGCTCACTCTTGACACATGCAGACACACTCTCACTGCCTCTCTCTCTGTCGCAAACACACACCGGCTCTCTCCCTCCCATACTCACTCACTTGCTCACTCCCTCTCTCTTTCTCTCTCTCAGTATCACACACATACACATACACACACGCGCACAGAGTCAGTAACCAACCTTCATTCAACTCCCTCTCAGCCACGGGTCAGCAGCTCAGACAGGCACCTTTCCTATTCAGCTGGAAAGAGTAGAGCATCGCAAGGTGCACACACACACACACACTCACACACACATACACACACACACACACACACACTCAAACAAAAACACATATCTATACACACACAGACAAACACACACACACACAGACACATACACACACACACACACACACACATGCGCAACCTCATATATCCCAGGACTTTATCTGTGGTTCAGGAGAGAAGACCCCAGTCCAAGGAGGAGAACAGAGAAACAAGGAGCAACACTACAGGAACTTTTTAAAGGTGGATTCATAAGATTAGCACACTTCGTGGAAGGATTGGAAGAAAAAGATCTGAAAAAAACAAGACTGAGGATGACAAATGGAGGAACTTTGACAACCTTGTTGCTGTAGAGAGGCCTGCTGCCAGCCTAAAGTGGTCATCTGTCACATCCTGAGGATCTGCTGTGAGTGCCATTTCCCTCCCTTCTCACTTCAGGACTCCCACCCTCTTGTCATCCTTCCACTGGGACATCTCCCGATCATCAGCATGCCTACAGCTTGCACAAGGTGCACCTTGGGAGTCTGACCCACCATGTGCAGATGGACGCCGTCCGTAGCTCATCTCTGTCCTGAACCTGCCCTTGGCACCACCGTTGCTGCAGCCTCTGCTGGGCGACCTTTCCCCCTGCCCAGTGCAGCCTCCCTTTGCCTGGCATGCTTTACCCTGCTCCTGGTCACTGCTGGCACTGCCACAGGGGCCTGTCCTCCTGGGGTAGGGCATGAACCCCTACAGGTGCTGGCGAGTGGCCTCAACTGTTCATGGACGTTGGAAAGACACACTCGCAGTTACAATCACCTAGAGGGCGACGTCCGACTACGACGACTTTACTCAGCCAACAAGTTTTTCCTCTGCATTGACAAAACTGGCAAAGTTGACGGTACTCGGCGGAAAAACTACGCAGACAGTAAGTAGCTGGCAAAGCCAGAGTTCATCTGAGTCCTTTATCTCAAAAGGGTGTTAGGTGCTCATGTGACGTCTCACTTCTAAATTTATGGCTGGACTTTCTTATCTGTTCACATTTACAGCAGTCTATAGGAAAACCCTGTGGTTATATCACTGCTGAGCTATTTATGTTGTGTTTAGAGCACGAGACAGGCGTTGCTAGGTAAGAAGGTAATACCCTAGTGTGGATTTAGGCTTCTCATGGGACAGCCGGCACAAGAAAGCTGACTTGAGGAGAGACATTGGGCATCAGTTGGTAATACAAACTAGGCTTGGAAAAAAGCTTCAGTTCACTGGGGATTAACTTGTCAAAACTGTGGTGAGAGGGCATCAATTGTAAGTAGCAGGCATACATAAAGACATTTTTCTGTAACAAGTGCAAACGCAGATTCATGTGTATGGTCTGCAGTTCGATTGGTCTTACGTAATGAGACTGCAGTTTCAGTCAGATTTAAATGTAAAGATTTGAGTTAGGCCTTATGCAACTGTACATCATGTTTTCTGGCAAATTGTGCACACAGCTGTAAATCTCTCTTTAGAGTTTCCTATGATTTTGGCTCTCCCTTGCACCACAATCTGCCTCTTAACACCTGCTTGACAACAACTCCCAGACGTAATTGTCGCATTTACTATATAGTTCTAGATAGACCTGTATAGGTTATATTCTGCTGGAAAGCCTGTAGTGTGCACCTGATCTGTGCTTCAGGGACACCCGAGAAGAGTCTGATCATAAAGCAGCCGTCCCTCTGTAGTGTATCTATCAATGGGTGTCTTTCAGATGCTTGACCAGGTCAGACGAGCCGACTCAGGCTATGATCTGACTTCCTTCTCCATTAGTCACTGGCTGACTGACTGACTGGATAGTCCTTAAAGACGTTTATGCCTTTGGCGGTAATATTTATATGTTTGGTTGTTAATGCCTTTTTACACAAGTGGGTGAGTCAGAGTTTTTCCATACAGCTACTGGGGGCAGGAGCAGCTGCTGTGTCCAAATTATAGGCCAGTCTGTCTGTTGCCACTGTTTCAATAAGCTCCAAGCTGCAGACTGGATGACATTTGTTAACCTGTCGGGATTAGTCACCTGGCAGAATCTTTTAAAAACCACACACACTGGTAGAAGTTCAAGTTGAGATGAATTATTACTGTGTTAAATCTGGACCTGTGGGCTTATCCAAGTTGAGACATTATTCTCTCATATTAGTGGTAATATATGTCAGCCACTATAATAAAATATTACTCCCAAATGTTGCCTGAATTTGACACTTCAGAGTTCAAGAGTGGTAGCACTACCAATTTGGCAACACAAGGGAGGTTGGATTAATGTTCATAGACTTTGGAAAGCAGCAAAAGTTAGGATTGTGAAATTCATGCGTTTTCTTGCCATAGTTCTGTCATTAATGGTTAGGTGGTTGCAGTAGCTCTCTATGAAAAAGTGCGGTCCCCTTAAAAGTAATGTCCTCATACACTTTAGCCATCATCTTCTCATTTCCTTTGGTGGAAAGAACGATTCTTTCTGTGCTCACACAGAGCGAGGGTGTGTACCTGCACCCCGAGCTGAGCACAGCGCCAAACCAGCGGTCATGTAGATCTTGTGGTCAGTCTGTGGTTGCGCCTCACAATGGGGCAGATCTGGTTTAAGGCCGTTTTGAGGTCTCACTGGGTTTCTGTGGGAGGCTACCGTTACTGCCAGCACATTAGGAGGCTTTCAATCAGACTCAAAGCCTCCTGACCCACAAAATTTCTCGATACTGATACTGTGGCCATGCTATAGATTAGGGTAACAGGACAAGTAGGAAGTTGTACATATTTAATGACAAGAGCGGTGCAACATTCCCATTGGTCTCGAACAGGAGAGAGAAGACACTTGTTTTTAGGATTTTATTAATTCCTTTTTTTATTATCCTCCTTCTGTCTGATGTAAAACTTCCAAAAATATCACAAAATTATGCAGGCATATGCTTGAATGCTTTTAAAAACACATATATACCCACATGGAGACACAATGTAACATAAAGTGTTGCCCAGCATAGCTTAACCCAACTGAGATCAGGGCTGTCCCAAGCCCGCAAGCCACTTTCATGAACCCTGTCCAGCAGACTGGCCAACCCCCTCCTCCTCCCTTGTCCTCTGTGTTGCCCTTACACTCTTGTCGACACAGCTATATTGCCCCGACAGCTCTGCCTGCTACACCCAGGCACCGGCCCTCACCTCCACCCCACTCAGTTTTTCCAGCCCCAACTCCCAACTCCCTCTCAGGTGCAAAAACAGTTGGAATTAGTCAACAGGCTCTGTGCTAATTGAGGCTGGAAAATATTGTATCAATCCCAGTAGAGCAGGGGCATGGAACAGCTGAGGGAAGAGGTGAGAAGGAGAAAGACAGTCTTGGATGGATGGATGGAGGATTGAAAGGATGGGAGAGCTGGAAAAGGTTGAAGGTAGATAGAGAAAAATGCAAAACACACAAGGTAAATAAATGAATTTATGTATTTCAGCGTTGCATTTAGTTAATGAGGATTTAACTAGTGGTATGACATGCAAAATATTGTACAGAAGCTTTTAAAACACCCGACTAGATGTTAATAAAGGACAAAAAAAGAGATGAAAAATGCCTTTTGGGTGATGAAATTTCAAACGTTCATCAGCAACAACAAGGACAGGCTGAAGGCGTATCAGTTCCAAGTGTTTTAAGAAAAATGTCCTGTCTTGTGAGCACACATGCGGAAATATACCCAAACATTCACTGAAACACACACAAACACTGAAGTTTCAAGTATCTGTTCCTGAAGTTTGTTATCGGAATGTAGCATGCTGTAAGCTTACAAAGACTTTACTGCATTTGTTAACCAAAGTAGAGAGATAGAAATCTTGCGAGATAAATGACGACTCAGTTATTATCTCACTACAGCTTGTCAAACCACACGCTCTAAATATAGATCAACCTATAATAACAACCTTGATCATTGTACTTGCTAAAAATAACTTGTTGAAATGGCCACAAGAAGACACAGAGTACAGAACTTTGAGGAACCGAAAGGGAGGGCTTTGAAAATGTTTTTCTTTTGACCTATGGCAAAGCGGCGAAGGATTGAGGGGAAAAACACACCCAAGTGTTTACAAAAGCTCCAGAGGCAGGTACGCATCATATCCTGTCCTGGGTCATCGGTCAGAGCCTGCTAATTAGACAGCACAACAGCTGTGTGGGCACACCCAGCAACTGTTTCATGATCAATTAAGCAGCAAACCATAACTCTAAGTGCAGTTGTTTGACACGGAGAGTCGAGTGAATGAAAGAAATACTCAAAATAAAATGACTTAAGTCAAACTCAATTAATGCTTTCAGGCTGAGAGAAAAAATTATGGCTTAAATTATAATCCTGTTTGCTATTTATTCCTCTTTTTCTGTTTTGTTTAAGCATTCTTTTGGTGTTTTTGCAGCATGCCACACACTAAACATGTATTCTTTTTGTTGTTTCATTTTTTTTTTCCATTTTAAAGGATAGACTGTTTCATTTTGGGTGTGTGGACGTGAAGGCATCAAACATTTGTCCAGTCTCCAAGCAGTGACAGCTGTTCACCTTAGGAAATAAGGTCACCTCTGCACACTGCTATAATCGCAGAAGTCACTCGCTCCATTCTGCCTCTGTAGCCGTGAAACTCTCAGATCCAGGGTGTGTTGTGTTTACTAAATTCCCCTTGGTGTGCAACATCTTGCTGTTTGATGTGAGAGTTTTCCTAGTTCATGAGTGTATTTTATTTGGCCGTAACCCATGGGAAGAAAATCTTTCACCATATTGAAATATGTTGTGGAAATTATTCAAACTTGTTTAGACAGGGGGAAACTGTCACTCACCAAGGAGAGACTGACTTGAATTTTAAAATGCTAAAAGTCAGGACGAGGACTGCAGACAGATGAGTAAACCCCACCTAAAAGATTTTGACCACAGAATCAGCAGGGATGAAAATATAAGAGAGTTAAAGCATTCAAATTTTTTTTGCAGAGAAAATTCTTCATATTTAAAAATGTCCTGTTTATTTCATGGATCAATTAATAAGAATTTGTCTGGAAATATGTAGTAAAGTGACATACAGTAGACCTACTGAATATACACCCTCTGCCTTTGCTAAGAACTCTCCCTTACAATATATCAGAACCGAGGACATTACTTTATTCAGAGCCCTAAGATTCTATGTGCACAAAGCACTATATGGAGCAATATGTTAAAACAGTATTTTCTTTAAATTAACATAAACTCATGGTCAAAAAACAACACTATGCAGCTGCACCACGCCACTTATTTCCACCATGAGCTCAGCATATTGTGGAGCATTCAGTTTTGGGACAATGGCACACACAAGCCAACGCAACAGACATTACAAAATGTCTGTTTGAAATGTCATTTTATAGGTGTAAGTTAAGTTTACTCCGTCTCAGCCATCCTACATCCTCACCATGACTCACCATTAATTCTGGTAGAGCCTTTGACGGGTACGTGTGACTGGATCAACAGCACCGGGGCTGGAGGGGCTACAGAGGGAAGCACCTGGCCAAAGGAAGTGCTTTGGTGTTTAGAATCGGGAGAATACACATGTTAATGAGGGTAGGAGAAGGGCTGGGGCGTGCTCTGCTCAGTATTGAGGTGGAAATTAAAGGCTAGAAGAGTGCTGGAGCGTTTCCCGTTGCTCATTAGGCATTATGTAAGGTTTCCTCTGGGTCATCTCAACTAAGAGGGAATTCGTGGACATTTTGGATGCCAACGGGAGGGTAAAATCCCACGAATCATGCATTTATTAACCCACCCTCTCTAATAAGGACATTACATGACCTTAGCTTGTGAAGAACAAATGAATATCAACCCCTTACCATTTGTTCCTTGTGTTATGGGGCCAAAAGCTAAATAAAACATTGCTGGCGCATACAAACATGTAGAACATGCATGTTGATTCTCACAAACACACACAGATACACACAAAAACTATTACTATTAAAAACACTAAACACTTTTACTGTCCTGGGAACACTGCAGGACATGAGTGTCAGTGTCATCCTAATTAGCCGAGCATCCCTGTTTTTTGCCACCGGGGCTTGATATCATGAATGGGCTCTAGAAATGTAGCAATTAGTAGCTAACAACCTTTAGCAGTCTGGCTGCGGCTCCTCTCTGGGATTTACTGGGTTCATCAACAGGTTTATAGAGTCTGACTTTGGCTCCAGCAGCCAATTCTGTTATAGCATCCCACAGCTCTGAACATCCTGTGGGTGTGAAGGGAACACAAAAGAGAAGACTTCACATGCCAGTAACCAGAGACTTGGATCTTTAAGCCATTGATAAAAGATGTTTGCACTGATGTGCTAAAAAGCTTCTTAAAAGCAGAGAATGACACCAAATACAAGCTTTAGTACACCAATATCTGAATAGTTGGGGTAAAAAAAAGGTGTGAACATCAGAAGATTATTAAAGAGTATAACAGAGTAAGACTGAGGTTTGATTTTTCAAATCATCTTTTAGCCAGAAAAAATAATGATTGTACTTGCCTCTATTTTCCATCTTTTTTTCCATGAACAGACCATCCAAAAGCTATTTACTCAGGGTTTTAGGCACTTTATACATAATTGTAATGAGCCACAATTAATTACAATGTGGCAATGCAATATTGAACACGGTCACAGCCAGGCACTAAGTTTTTAAAGTGGGAGTGAAGAGTTTGGCCTTTTCCTCAATGAGAACACGTTAGCGCCGTTATTGCTGTGTGCTTTTATGTGAAAAGTATACAATGATTATTAATTAGATCAGTTGGGAAAAGTCGGCCAGCTAGTCTTACTCATGCGGCACCACATGTTTGAAATCATTCGCGAAAGAAAATTCTCACCCAGGAGCAGCTGCCACTCACAACTCAGACTTTACACAGACACACACACACTCACACACACACACACACACACACACAAACACACATGCACTGACGTAATCAGCCCATTGAGTCAGGGGAGACAGGTCTTGCCTCAGTCCTAGATAGACCAAGACAGATTAATGGTTTTGTTTTGACCCTTGCAATAAAGCCTCTCACCTCCCTGCTTGAACTGAGCCCAGACATCATGTCTTGGAAGGCGTTAAACCACTGGCTCAGGAATAAAGAAACTGAAAGAGAACCCCTGCCGAAGAGAGGAGAAAAAGAAACAACTTGGCATCCTTGTATACAGCTACGGCTGACTGACTAAAGCTACAAAAGTTTAAAGGTGTTTAAATTTAACTTAATATCACAAGGAGCCTGTGAATAGGAAGCAATAATAGCAGGAATGCAAAGCACCTGTTGCCCTAAAGATATTTGTCCCTGTAGGATTTGGTCAGGATCATAAAGAGAGCGCTAGAAGGCAGAAATATCAGGCATATGAGTCTTTCTTATTGAAGATATTTAGGAAAATCGGGGCTTCCCCATACTCTAAACTCTTGTAAAGCTGTAAGCCACAGGAGCACGTGGGAGATCCATGAACTTTTATAAACTCTAATCTCTCTCAGTAAAAAATATCTCATACATGCTCACATAAACAGCGCAACCACAATCTAGCTATAAATCTGTGTGGCTAAATATTGACTTGGTGTTAGGCAATCAAGTTATAAAAATCTAGTAATTTCTGCAGAAGTGTAATAATGCCAATCACTCCTCACACCTTTGTAAAGAAATGGTGACGCTCACAATGAGAATCATGACCGGAAATTACATGTTTACTTTAATTATTTACTCCATTCAGCAAATAAAATAAAGTGCACTACAAAGCCTGCAAAGATCATATGCTTCTTATCTTGCAGACATTACATTGTGTATTTCTGTGCCGGTCAAGAGCAACTATAAAGAGTCTACAGTCACGTTATCTGCTTTGTGAGGCTATAATATTGCTTGTAAAGAAAACCTGTTTGATTTTGAACATATGATCCAAAAAAGGTCAGTATCCAATACTTGTCAGGTCATTTTATTAAAAAAACAAAATAAAAATGGCACTAAAATAAAAATACAGAGAACGTGAGGGGACTATCAAGGTGACTAAATAGCTTGAGGGAGCCAAGATGCATTTCAGTGTCAGTCACAGTGGTGAACTAGCAATCAGATATTATCACCATAGAAATTGTGCTGCTAACTTGTCTAGAAAATGCCACCTACATATAATTAAAAAGTTTATTAAATTTAATTGATATTTTTGAATGCTTTAGTACAGTTACAGAGTTTCTCTCCTCCCTTCACTTGCATTTTGAATGTAATTCATTTGCTAAAAATGAGACAAAGCACACAAGTTATTGATTATCTATAGACGAGACAAATTTATTTATAGATACTTTGTTGATATTATTATCATGATTTACTTTGGTCAGCATAATTGTGTAGTAAAATCTGGTGTGGTGACAGCCTTTGTACAGGTAGGAAATATTTATGTAGACTGTGCACATTCAAGTACATGAGTCAAAACATAGAAATTTAGACCAATAGGGGCTAATAACTGGGTGTAAACTGGGTCCACTTATCTCAAAATTTGCAACTTAAACAAAAAAAGATTAGATTAAAAAATAAAAAAGGTTACATTTTGATTGGTCTTGGATTTAGATGACAATAATCTAAAATCAAACAAACAATCTGCAGAAGATTTTGTTCCGTTAGGTTTACAACACCTGGAGTTGTTACGCTTTGAAGATCAAAACGGGGCGGTCCCTGCCAGGACTGAGTAACCATGTTGCAAAAGCATTTCCTGAAAGAGGGATAATTAATGCAAATGTGCAAGTCTAAAAACAGCGACTCTGATGCAGGTCTGTGCATACCAACGGTTTGAGACCATACAGCGTCTTCTCTCTAAATTCTATTACACACATACACCCATACCTGCTTTTTATCTCTAAGGCCATTTCTCTAAACGAACATGAGCAGGATGTAAGTATCGTGTCAGGGCTCTTTGAATGTGTGTACATTTAGAGCGCATGTGCCTGTGTTTATACTTGTGCCATTGCAGGAGCATGAAGTGAACTCTAAACTGAAAAAGATGTGCGTTTTCCTTTCTCTAATGGCTAATATGAACCAGACCTTACCTTGCACTCAATTCAGACACATGCATAAGTGTGTGTTTGCACGCATGCACGCTGACATGTGCAAGCTGGCGTGCACGCAGGGGTTTTTCCCGTCTGGAAGGCCATGCTCCTCATTAAAACACAGAGGGTGGCATAAAGCATTGCAGTGACATAGTTAAAGTAGGACAGTATAGTCCGCACCTGACATCAGGCCACTCCTGCGTGGACACTGAGATCTTTGTCCTACATGCAGCTTGCTTCTTGCTGAATCTGGTTGCTCATAAGAAAGTAGATGCAACATTATTGCATTCATGATGAAATTCCCCCTTTTGCATCTATTTACATTACTCACAAAGAAAAATTGCAGTTATAGTCAAAATTTCTAATGTTTACAGCTTGCAGTCATACATAAATGAGCTGAAAATCTTCAAATACATACAAATATGAACAATAAAAAGGAATTAAGCTCCATCTTTTCACAGATTAGCTGCTGTGATGTGACTCCGTACCCATTTCTCTTCATATTCATGCACACTTATCTTTCATCATAATCCTCTTGTTTCTTTTTCTTCTTATCCATCTGCCCCTTTCTACCTATCACCATCTCTCTCTCTCTCCTGTGTCTCCATTTCTCCCTCTCCTCCCCTGCAGTGGCTAGGATTGGGGTCAGGGCCCTTTGGCCAGTGGAGCAAGTGACAGCTCTGACAGGGCCCTGATTTCACTCTTGTGCCTTCTGTCACCTCTCTGTGTGCCCGTCTCATTTTAATAATGTAAATATGGGGCAGGCTCAGGCCAGAGAGAATATTCTGTGTCTGGGTGCTCACTCACTGGAACCTCGCTGCACACCTGAGCTACACATGCACACACTTTTAGTTGGCAGTATTTTCCAAGCTCAGATTTGGTGAGTTTTTCAGACTGCTGTTGTTTGCACAGAACTACAAGCAAAAAGCAAATTCTTTTATGCAGAATTAAGACAACAACATACAACAACTAATCTCATTACAAGGTCATTTCAAGATCCCAGAGTTCATTTCCATTTATGCTGCCCGGAGTAAAACAATTTGTAGGCTCTTCTGTCAACAGAGCTGGGCTCTCTCTATCTCTTATGAAATGTCGGCCCTTAAGAGATGTGGCATGTGGGACGGGTAAGGAGATGACTCCCACTGCAGAAGTCAGAGTTTAGTCTTAATGACTTTCTGTTGTTCCCCTGACACTCTCATGCTTTATTTTTTTCTTGGATAAGCACTATAGTTCATAGTTTGTTTTTACTTTATACATATATTATGTTCCTGTCAAAAGAGATTTATTTTCCTTTTATATATGGCTTTATTAGGTCACTTCCTTGCTCCAGTCAACACAACCACTAAGCTTACTGCTGAAGATAATGTTAATTTGTGACACAGTGCCAGGATGGTGGGGAAAAAAGTTTTACTGTTCTAGTCCCTAGTACAAATGTCAAACACTCACAACATTTCCCATAATGCATCTGGTTAGTGCCTTTCATTAAGCCTGCTCTGCCTCTTAAATACCCACTTCTTACAGTTCTCAGATCACTAACTTGTACAGCCTGCTTGCTGTTTAAAAAGTTATTTATCAAGCCAGAATAACCCTGATGACATCAACAGGGTCAGATTTTCACGCTGAAGCTCCTCCACAGGAAACATTATACAGCTGTGTTTTTACACTGAAGTGCGACTGAGGATTGCTTTTCACCATGGATGAAGAGCCCCTTTCAAATTGATGTGCACTGATAGTTTTAAGATAACCATTAAGTTTTGGTTAAAAAAAACCCTTCAAATCTAAAAACTTCTCCATGGTGTACAAGTTGCGCTAACTTGGCAGTCCCTCCAGGATTTCGCGGGCGTTTTTCAAGATTGTTGCGGCCTAAAATGCCTGAATTCGCGGCAGCTTTTC
>JAPZDY010000021.1:19936355-19957095 GCA_029783645.1 Ctenochaetus hawaiiensis | reverse complement strand
GGAGGCTGGCCAAAATTGCGGAAAAGTCGCAGTGATTGGACAAAATTGCAAGGTCGCACAGAATTCACGGAGATTGGTTGAATTTGCGTGAATTGGTGCGATCGCAACATCGCGAATTCCTGGAGGGACTGACTTGGGTATAACATGAACATAGAATTAGAAACATTTTGACATAGTCAGCTAGCTAGCCAGCGCAACTGAAGTCAAATATACAAACACACAATATGTGATTGTTTTCTGAAGTTTATTGCCAGTTTATATACATTTAAACACTTGTCACCCATTAGAAGCTTTAATATATTCTACAGCTTGCTTTAATCTAATCAAACTCAAATCTAATTTGAAAATAAAAGAGCTTTTTTCGAAAGTAGGCACTGATTTGTTGTGGTTGAAACTGACAGAGAATGCTGGTTTGCATCAGATGAAGATGCTCTTCAGTTTTGAAAGGAATGCTCAGAGAAGATGAAATTAGGCAACTGTAAACAAGACTTTTGTTTTCTCTTGATTATGTTTCCACTCAGGGTGGCTGATTCTGGTCTGGACAGCCACCCAAAACCAGTCACAGATGCAACACACCAGCTTAATGCAATTTAGTGGCACAGTGGAATGACCTCAGTCTAATGTGGATCCCACAATCCCAGCCACCGTTCCCAAGGTACTAAAGTGCAGGAAACTGCAGAAGCCATGAGTCACAAAGCTCTCGGTGGACAGATCTGTTCGTAACTATCTGTGAAGTCTTTGATAGTTTGCTGTTCACTTGTTACGGATGTGATGCATGATTTGGAGGCAGTCTGCCCTCCTTGATTAAAGAAAAGGACTTTTGGTTGGTAAATTACAGCCCCCTCAGCACCACACAGGCTCAGATGAGTACTCTGTGGGCTTCGTTAACCTTTTTCACCTCTGCCATCCTTCAGCGCCACTACACCAGCTCTCCACCCCCCTCCTCCTCCCTCAGGTCCTCCTCTAGTGTTACCTTTTCTGTCTGGCTTGCCCCCATCATGCTTGTAAATTTGTGGTTTGATCAGTGGAGGGTCTTCAGCCTCTGATTCAGCATCCCGGAGGTCTCTAATGAACTGATTGATGTTCCACTACATACAATCACATGTCCAAGAAAGTTAGTATTCAGTGGTACGACTACCATGGAGAGCATGCTGACAGGACATGCAGGTACACTCATTACTCTTTGATGGGAAATCTGTGTGTGTTTGTGTGTGCATGTACTTTAAGATTACTGCCAGGCTCTTAACCTGTCAAACTGAAAATTTCTAGAGTTTCTTTTTCTTGGAGTCCTGTCATTGTTTTTCACTGAACTCTTTGTACTCACATTCAGTGGTATAATTTTTTTTTTGACAGTGAAGTCTTTCAAACACACATAAAACTGCTCCCACCCCCCCCCCAACCACCACACACAAACACGGACATATCCAGATGTGGATGTCGGAGTTTTGGGTCAGTCTGTCTAGGGATAAATCAGACAGACTAATCTGTCCTGTGAGGGGATGGAGGGTAATTGGTCACATTTGACCCCCGGCCTTGCGGACTG
Organism: Ctenochaetus hawaiiensis; assembly: GCA_029783645.1. Taxonomy (NCBI): domain Eukaryota; kingdom Metazoa; phylum Chordata; class Actinopteri; order Acanthuriformes; family Acanthuridae; genus Ctenochaetus; species Ctenochaetus hawaiiensis. The sequence goes on along the minus strand of JAPZDY010000021.1, from coordinate 19,955,552 downwards.
TGGGAACGCTAGCTTTATCTAGGAGCGGTAATTGGCTAATGAAACACTTCCGCAACTCCTCCACTAGATTGTCATCCACTGGGTTGGGACTGGGTGAGGCATATGTTGTGTGTGTTTTTGTACGAGTGTGGCCAGCAAAAGTGGCCAAGAGGCATGTGTGTGCGGGCAAGAGTGTGTGTATCAGTGCGGGTAGTCTAGAGAAAATGGCAGGATGCGGAACTCCCTGTGGCCATCTCCACGACGTTATCAACAGCATCAGTCTCATGATGCCTGCAGCATTGTGATAGATTAATGGTTGTGTGGTCGCCATTACATTTTAAATCTCCTGCTCGTAGTAGAAACGGTTAATGCAATTCAAATCAAATCTTTGGCCCAAGGCAGGGGTCTCTGTGCGGTGCATGCAGAGAGTAAAGCCAGGACATGACTGAGTGCATTCAGCATTGATGTCATATTCTTGGTATCATGGTCGATGTGACGCAGCCTTTTCTTGTGTTTTATTGAATTTTTCTCATGTTTTATAGTCAGTCTTTGTGATAATTTATCTGGGCAGAGTCATGCCCACATCAATCGGGAGACATGAAAACCAGGGTGGGGAGAGAGAGTTGTGTGGGGGCGGGTGTGGGGGGGGTATTAAGAAAAAAAAAAGGCTAAAGTTACGGTGGTGAGACAATGTCTCTGAGGTCCCATCAAGTGAGCCATTCATAGATGCAGGCCGACCAGTTTGTGGAGCCAGGGAGACACTCCGATAGAGTGGGGCCCAGGGTGGCCTTGTCTTTTTGTCCCAAGCTGACCCCTGCTCTCCCGCCTGGCCTCTGCGCCCCTCACCTGGCCTGTCCCAGCGTACTGGTAACAGGATACCTGTAATTTGCTCTAATGGCCTTTGAAAGACCTGGCTGGGCTAATCCCTGGAGTACTTCTCCCAGCAGCACCGTATGAAAGGGTGGGGGTAAAAGGGCCGAGCGCGAGTCCTGAAAGAGGACCAGCCTCTGGATTGTGTGTGAGAGAATGTCACCCCTTGCGGCCGGGGCTGGGGCCAAGGGAGTGCGGGAGTCAGCTTTCAGCAGATCACCACCATGTGGCTTGTTCACAGGCTCAAAAAAACTTGTGGAGAAGTAGATCATCTCTGCTTTACACCTCCCTCAGTGGCTCAGTCTGGCAGGCATGGGAGAACAGGCAAAGAAACAGCCTGCACACAACTTTGAGAGCGTGTACTTCAAATTGTTTCCAGATTTTTTGGAAATTTTTGCTAAAATAGTCCTCCATGGATAACATTTGCTCACTCAATAATAGAAGAGAATGATATTCAACACTGCAGAGCTATGAGAAGAGCATAACATTTGTTTGATGTAAAGTTAGATTCCAAAAAACTGTCTGACTAAACAGGTAAACTTATACTGTCAGGTATTCTCATAGAGGCATTAAAAAAGTTTGCTTCGTACTTGAGGCCCAGTGGCATGACAACCACAACAACAACAACAACAACAACAACAACAACAACAATACTAATAATGATAATAGTAATAAACAATAGCAGAGACTTAATTTAACAGACCGAACAATATAATAATGGGTCTCATCTTTTAATCTCATCCCTCCTGAGATTTAATGGAATGTGGGAACAACAAGTGATAGGAGAGCAGGGAGGACCAGCCCTCTGCCCTTCTTTTCTCTCCTTTCTCTCTGTTCTTTCTATCCATAATGCTTGTTTTTTTGGATGGGATTAGCCGTGTGCAAGAGAATGTACCCAAGGTACTCGACATTGTACTTTACATAGTCATATTCAAGTGGCAGCACATATGCACAAAGTGCATACAGAGTGATTTAAAGCATGTTAAGATCTGTGTAAGTTCAAGTGAAAGGAAAAAAAGGGGGTGCAAAGAAATCCTGCTCCTTATTTTCTTTTCTCTTCTTTTAATGGTGTTCTTTTTAAATTTGGTTCGATCAAATCAAATTTAAGTTGAATGATTCCTCACTGCTGAGGAATTCAAAGCTAAATTAGGCAAGAAGAACACTGTTCAGACTCCCAGACAGTCTGAGCTCATTTGGAGAACCAAAGCAAGTCCAAGTTACTCGGCATGTTGGCCTGAAAGTGCCGCTTTGACAAACATATAGTGAGAGATCAGAGTGAAGGCTGTTCAGTTCATTTCTCCACAGAGTATCTTTGTGATTTTTCTAGTGTTTTTTTTCATCCTTCTTGCCTCATTTTTAAATCTTGTTTCCACCGCAAAAGTGAGAACAAAGTGACAAAACCTGAGATTTGTAACTGCAGGCTGTGCTTTTTGTGTGTGTGTGTGATCGGTCCAGCTCGGCTGTCGGGCCGCCGGTAAAGGATGAATAAATCATCCCAGTCCTGTGAGAGTTAATAGGTATGATGCATGTCCGGAGACCCAGTGCAGACAGGCCGGTACAGGGAGGGAGAGGAGGGGTTGACCCAGGCTGAGAGTGAACCAGACTGAGACAGAAAGACCAAAGAAGCACGACAGAGGAGGAGTGAGGGACAGACGGGTTATGAAAAGCAGGCTGGCAGATGGGAGACAGGATGAAGGAGAGAAAGACAGGTACAGTTTGTTGGAAGTGAGGGAGGTGCTGCCGACTGACCGACAGCTGCTCTGTTCTGCAACAGAACGGCGACTCGCAGACACCCACACCAAAGAACAAATCCTTCGCTGGAACAGTGGAGCTTTAAGAGTGGCAGCTCCTGTTAAAGAGATTGTAAATTTTATATTGCTGTTCAGAACTAGTTGGTCTATTAAACCAGCAAAGCCATTGCATCATATGTATTTTGAGACTGATCACACTTGTTCAAACAAAAATAAATGTCATCATTTCATCGCTATGTGTATAAAACACTATGAACAGTGACTCAACCAGGGTGTTTTTACATTAATGAAAGGGAAATCCTGAGCAAACCTTACTTAACCAAAATGACAGAGTCTGAGTGTTTTGGGAGCAAAGAGAAGCACAGAACAGTTCCCCCTGACCTTAACTACAATGTTTAAAATGGATCTAAAACCTTCTCATAGCTGAAAAACTTGCTTGATAGCTTTAGTGGGGATTTTGTGGGCCAACTTTGTGGCTTAATTTGTATAAAAAAGGTCAAGATTTTGTCATGGTTCTATGTCTAGGTTATACTATGAACATTTTTGCTTATGTAGGACTTGCAGCAACCACTGTTAATGGTCCAGACAGTTTGTTTGCATAGCAGCATAACTAAAAAAAAAAAAAAAAAGAAAAAATCGTATGATATAGGGCCAGTAGTTATTGTGGCACTGGATTCAGTCATATTAAAGCAGGTACTTTGGCTTTAAAAGCAGATGTAAATCACCTGTTCTGACATCACTCACTGGGGCGTGACCAAAAGTGCTCCAGAAGTTTCTGCCGGCAGCACAACATGACTTTCTGAAGTATTTGATTTAAGATTGGTCAGTTTAGTGTGCAGTTTCTGAGTTTCTTTAATGGTTTAGGAAACATCACATTTTTGTTGCACTTCATTTAAACTTACTCATTATCTACATTTTTATTGATGATCAGATCATCAAATGTGCCAACCAACACTTATCCTACCAATTCAAGTTCTTCCCTTTTGATGTGACTGTATTGTTAAGACTTGACAGGCATTGGTATATATTCTATTGTGTTGTCATTTGGCAGCAAAAAAAGGAGAGATTAACATAAACCTGAGATTAATATATCTAATAGCAGAGATTCACATGACCATTGTGTTGCTCTGCACCCAAAATCTGTGATCAGCCTGTTGATGTTTTGAAAACAGTGTGTATAAAAAGCAAACAGCTGACCATCGAATTAGAGATCTCCTTTATACTGTCATCATCCAGTTAAAGACCTAACTAAAGTAAATGTCAAGGCTGGCTGTCATGTTTGTGGTTGCAGCCTGGTGCATCCAGTGCATGCTGATTGAAGCACACAGGTGCAAGACTGAGTGGGATGTAATTCAAAGGAAGGGAAAAGATTCATTTTCAACATATATTACCTCCTTTTTAAAGGGATAAATATACTTTTAATAGCAATGAGTTCCCAGAAAATGCAATGATTTGCATTTGCACAGATAGAATATATAGTGTTTTTGCAACTCTCTGTTTTTTTAACTTATCGTGACCCCTTCATTTCCACACCATCGCTAATCAAAGGCTGTGTGCATGTAGTGGATTTGTCCCAGGGGTCAAAAGTTAGCTTGAAAAAGTATACCTTACCAGGATATATACTCAGTCATTCACTTGAGTCATGGTTCATCAGAGGACCATGTTTACTCTCGCCTTTCACTCAGTGTGGATGTCTTTTGTATATGTGTCTTGCATTTATGTGGTGTGATTTGACTCCATCCTCTGGTTTCAGCTGACCTCTTGTGTGTGTGGGACTTGTCAGTGTTGACCCGACCTGTCCAAACAGTCCTGTCCGGAAAAAGACTTGAAGCTAAAGATACAAAGTACCACTCACACACACAGTCAGAAAGCATGCTAAATATTTTTTCTTTCAAGCTGTGCTACTTATAGACCTTTCTCATCACCTACGAAGATTCAAATACTAGTATTGAGCTGATTGACATTAACAGCAAACATGGCAGACTGCTTAAAATGATTTTATGACCTGTTTATTAGGAAGTCAGTCTAGAACGTGATTTTAAATGCTACTGAAGTCAGTACATAGTTTTCCCTGTAAATTATCTTCCCGTATCTGGAGCTGAGTCATTTTTCAAAGCAAATTGAAGATCAGCTTTCATTTGAACCACTCACTGCAATGAGATCATCACTGACCCACTATCACTGCTTACTATGTATTGATAACTGTCAGCCATGCCTTAATTTGTCAGCTAAAAATCAATAGGAAGTGTGAGGACTTTTATTTCATTTACACTAACGATCAGAAACATAACATAGGCATTTTGCTTTTGAATACGACATAAGTTATTTTGAATTTTACCAAATCCCAATTTAAACTCATTGTGATATTTTCAAGCATATTTTTTAAATAGAGCAAGTAGAAAATGACAAATAAGGACAGAACTGACATTTTACTGACTAGCCTTGATTTGAAAAACCCTGCCATGAAAGAGTGCAAAAACCTTTTCAGCAAACCTACAGCTCGCACAAACTTGCTGTGATCACTGTGATGCCTGAATTCATAACTTCACACACCTGGGCATTCACTGTGTACTAAGGGTGCAATTGTCAAGTTATGAAATTTTGGTCAAATGCAGTCGTCAGACCCCAAACCCAACACTGTGAATGGGTCAGACAATCTGACAAAGACTTTGTTTGAAGCATACTGAAGTTTTTCAAAAATGAAGGACCGTTCAGGGATTCTTTTAGTGAGGGGAAGTGAGGTGAAACACTAAAAATGATATATTGGGTCATTAATCTAGCTGTTATTCGCATTTTAGAAGAATATGAATAAATGATTAGCTGTAGCTTTTATTTTTTTTCACTGTCTATGGAGATATATTGCCTTTTTTTCTTACATTTACATCTCAGTGACTCTTAAAATTGTGCAATTGTGTCCACTAGCCAAGTTGCATAAATGTACTGGAACATAAATTGTGCACAGGTTATAAATTTTCCAGCAGAATCAAGCAAATTTAACTATTTTCTCCACAAGTGCTGGTCATTAGTTGGTATTTTACTGTACGTTCAAGGGTTAAAGTCCAAGTTTCCATATCACACCACCTGTGATGGCCTCCACTGGAGCGCCTGTTCTCATGGTAATCTCTCAAGGTGTTTAAAGCAATAGTGAGTGATGCAGCCTTTGTCTGCGCTGATACACACAGGCGGCTGCTTCGCCCAGTACCAGACCCTTCGAGGGGGTCATGGCAGATCAAAGGTGCTGGTCACAGCCATTAGGCCCGGCAGCCCAGACCCGACATGAAAAGCTTGTGTTTTGAAAAGGAGGGCAGAAGGAAAAAAACAACAGGGCCCTCTTCGTTTAAAAAGCAAGCAAACTGTGAAATAATTGAAAAGGTATGTCAATCAAGAGCAGGAGCACAGCGGGAACTCCAAGATTCCCAGGCTCTGCTCTGGTCGAGCACTGAGCCATGGAGGGCTGCTCAAGGGGGCAACCCAAGAAATTAAAGACCTGGGAAAAGGAACAAAAAGAAGACAGGAGGAAAGGAGCAGGAAAATCTCTTTTTCTCACTCTCTCTTTGCTCAGTCTTTCACTCTTTTCTGCTTTAAATTTGTGATGAAAGGAACCATTTTGCCACACTTTGTAGAACCCCATTCAAAACGCTCGGTCATTAATAAGATCTTGTCTAGCTCTTCACCTCTCAGGTGAGTAACAAAGACTTATTGGGTGGAGGAGGAGGGGGGCAGTCCATGGAAGCGCCTGCCCCCCACCACCGGAGACCCCATCTTATAACCAGTACCTTCACCCTGTACTCGCTCCCTCCTCCTCCTCCTCCTCCTCCATACCATGATTTTGACAAAAGGGAACCCCGTGAGAGTGTCTCTCTCTTTCCTTTCTGCCTTTTTTTTTTCAAAGTCAGAAAAGGCTTGAATGATCTGACGATGGGCTAACGTCCAAAAAATGGGGAGGGAAAGAAAAGAAAGAGTAAAAAAAAAGAAGAGTGGGTAAAAGACTTTTTCTATGCTTTTAAAAATCCCATAGAGGAGAAATAAATGGCAAGTCCACAGTTGACTAGACATGTATAGTGCAGGATTTGCTTGTAATGGCAGCTTGAGCTTATTGACAGTCCCAGCCAAAACATGTCAAAGGTTAAGAGATCTTGCCAATTGCAAGTGGGAAGCCAAAAGTACCTTTTTCATGAGCTCAATAGGGGCATCAGTTGATACTTGCTCAGCAGAACATGGAGCAGGAGTGACCTTTAGATTCCAAAGGAACCCAGGAACAAAGAGCTAATTTGTCTCCATTATTCGTCCCTCTTTTTTTCTTATTGTGATGATGTTTAAAAGATTTGAAACATTTCTTGAATGAGAATGATTCACATTTTCTTCACAAAAAAACTTTGTTTTTCGAGAAACATTGTCACTTATTATGCTAGAATATGTAAAATTTTATCAGAACAAACTAAAAAAACCTGCTTTTTTGAGTTGGTAATAGGTCATTATGTTAAAACAGGCCAGGTGTATTTATTAAAAAGAGAGGATTCCCCCCATCTGCCCTTCAAAATGTGAAAAAAAGTTCAAACCCATTTATCCAAGGCTTAAGCACTACAAATTTGTTTTCAGATTTTACAAGAAATGCTATCAACCAAAACTCAAGACTGACAATTTTTTTGTTCAAATAGTATAATTTAAGATGACTATAACAAGTCCAGAGGTGAAGCTCAACATTCAGCCTTTCTTCCAGTAATGTGACCTTTGGATTTCAGCAGTTAGGAAAACCCTCTAATAGCTTGAAATACCTCACTCTGATTTCTCAGGCTTTGAACACAATAGAGTGACTTTTCAAAGGGGGGACTGTGAGTTATATGGATCTAACTGGTCTTTATAGATGTGTGGTCAAGCGTCCAGAGCCCAAGTGATTCCTCTAGACAATGTGAAATCCCCATTTCATGTCCTCAGATCTTTTGTGTCTGCTGGCTGCTACACCAGCTTGTATGACTGAGATGACATGTAGGGTACCAATGTGACTGGAGCGAACAAAGAGCAATATCTAATGTGCTGCTGATACCAGTTTTGTTGAAGGGCTTTTCAAAATGCATTAACAGCTTTAATATCAGACTTAACTATATTTTCTAGTACGCTACTAAAGGTTTTTGTTTCCCTTTAAAACCTAAAATTTTAACATTTACAGCCAATCCTTATGATGTCTCAGATGTGACAAACATCCTTCCAACACACCTACTGTGCCTGGAGCTCAAACCAACATATAATGGCAATTACTGCTGGCACCACTTTCAGGCACCAGCGGTTTTCATTGGCCTGGACTAATCCCCCATAAATCCTTGCAGCTCTCCAATCACCAGCCGGGCCTCAGCTAATTGCTTATGAGTCCCTCGCACGCTCCAGGTGCCACCGTAGCACACCCGGTGTTTGTAAACACAGCTCGTAAAAAGGAGGCTGCCATCAAAGTGTTAATGTTTCCTCGGAGGATCAGAGGCAATGCAGGAATGATGGGGGTGCAGCTGGGCTGATACCTGGATGGACTCGACTGAGGCTTTCCCTCCTTCCCCGCAGCTGTGGCGAGAGAAGAGAGGGCTTCATTTACACGGTCCTGACAGAGAAGAAAGACACTCAACAGGAGTTTGTGTTTGTTTACCTTCCTTGTCTTTTCTTTCCTGCTTTTTACTCTTTGTACTCCTTTGTGTCCGTTCCTAAAGTAGATTACCTCACTTGGTAAGCACGGCTGGTGAAGTTCAGAGCTGAAAAAAGAAAAGAAAAGAAAAAAGTTGGAGATAGTTGGATGTTTAGAATGATGGGGGCAGCAGATGTGTGTTTTTAAGTTTTGGAGCCTTTCAAATTTGCCTTTGAAACCAGAAACAGTAGACTGATGATATTAGCAGCCGTTCTTTGGAGAAGAGGTCGTTACTAGCATCTTTGTGATGCAGCTGGTGTCTTCTGTACAATCGCACAATCTAAACATGTCCATATGTACATTACATTAGTTCTTGGTCACTGTTGAACACAAATCTTAACCGTAGCGTTGTCACAGCATAAAACAGATTCATTTTAAAAAAAGTGAATTGGAAGGCAAATAGAAAAATAAGGATTCTGCCAATCCAATCTGAAAATGCTTCTATATGTCATGATTACTTCAAAGGACTTTTGTATGAAGAAAAAAAATGTGAACCCATCCTTTAAAGCCTGGACTAAAACAAATATGTAACTTATTTAATCCAAAAACATATTAAGTCAAGCCTGTGTTCCAAGTTCAGATTTACTGTTCTTTCCAAACAAAATCTGGATTTGCACAAATAAATAGGTAGTAAAACATGCAGTTCAGAAGGAGGGTTCAGAGAAAATTTATTTTTCATTTCTGGATGGGTTTAACCAGCGAGACTGCTCAGGAACTCAGTCACTGCCTTGCATAAGACCTGCGGTTGTACCAAAGTAGCAGGGGGTTTGTCAGTTGGGTTGCCATTGGCCCAATATGACCACTTCATTTCCTACAAGCTTCAGGTCCACCTGTCCTTCAGCACCTTGATCTGGTGCTATGTTTACAGCCTCTGTCCAAAGCCAACAACCATATTTCACAAATATCCAGCAGTGCCTAGCTTTTGAGCAACAACATGGCATGTTTTCTCTGCTCAGACTTGGTTTCCAGGGGCGTAAAAAGAAGATTTCGTGCTCTGATCAGATAGCAGACCACATCTAGGTGCTTTTGAAGGTGTAAGTGGGCAAACCAAGCCAGAAACATGTCATCCTAAAGAGAGCTTCATCTCCAGCAATTAGCTGCTATTCAGAACCGGGCGGTAAGCCCTCAGGTCATCTCCAAAGCATCTCCCCGTCGTAGCCATGACAATGGGTGTGTGCCTTTATTTATGTATGCAGACAAAAACCAGATCAAGAGTGCGCCACATGGGACTTGTTTGCAATCAGTGCCCAGAGGAAACAATTAGCCCACAAGCTTGCCAGCTTTTTCATGGGGTGAAGTGAGTTGAAGAGGCTGCTTTAAGTGGCCAGCAGACACGAGTTTTATGTCCCTCAGTAAACAACAGTGGGCATCATCAGGATGGAGTGTCACATCTGGAGGTTGCAAACAGTGAGGCGGTGTGATTGTGCAGGCTGAAACACTGTGTGTGTCTGTGTTCAAATCTAAGATAGTTCAGATTATACACAGGTAAATGTGTATTATGAGCCTTCTGTAAGAAAAAAAAAATCTCTTTTTTGGGGTACGATCAAAATTAACCTGGTTTCCTAAAATGCTCTGAGCTTGTTGGACTTTTCACAAAAGGAACTATCTAAGACATTGTGCATGCTCTATGTATGTGTATGTGGGTTGTCTCTAGTCTAAGGCTCTCCCTCCCAAGAGCATATGGCTGTCTGGTGCCCTAATCGCTAATGATAGAGCTGCTTTTGATGGGGAAACTCCCAAAGTTTGATGTTTCTAACCCAGACTCTTGTTCCCTCTTTTATTTTCCAGGCCTGATGGAAATCCGATCTGTCAGTGTGGGAGTTGTTGCCATCAAATCTGTCAGCACGGGGCTGTACTTAGCTATGTCCAAGAAAGGCACGCTCTTTGGATCGGTGCGTATACAACCTGGCAACATTGTTCCTGGAGGTCAAGATGGGAGGGCTGGGGACGGGGGAGGGGTGGTGAGGGTAGGGGAGGTATACATGTATAGGGGTTGCAAATGAATTCCCACCCAAACATGTTTGATTCTGCCAAAGTTAAGGGAAATGTCAGGAATCTTATGTTTGAGAGTCCAGAAAGGGTCAAAGTGTTACAATCAATCATGGCAGTACACCTGGGCCATGGTTGATAATACCTGCAGCTTGAGGTGGCTTGTTCCACTGTCAAAATAGATAGCAGAGGAAAGACACCCAGCCAGCAGCGACAAAGAGCCAGCTGGGCTTCTTTAAAAGTCTTTGCGTGCCATCTGCCAATTGTTGTTTTACACAGCGAGCTTTCAAAAGCAATCACCTCTCTTTGTTAAAATCAGCCACACATCAGACCTGAGGTGTGTGGTGTCTAGCTCATGTATTTATATCTCGGTAAAGAAGAAATCTGGGACAAGAAATCAGTCAGCAGCGGTGATAAGACAAGTGCCTGACACAGTAAACACGACATAAACACACCCAAAGACCCAGGCTTTTTCAAAATCTAAAACCTCCAATGATAGAAAAAAGGCAGGTGAATCACGCCAGGCTCATACTGTCCTGATGCTATCGCAGACAGGGCCTCATTATGGCAGCATGATAACAATCTGGAAAAGGGAATGCAGCAGAACCTCTTGTCACTACAATATCTTTCAAGACTCTTGGAGTAACTGATAAGAGGTGGTAACCACCCATGGAAAAGTGGCTTTGCTGACTGTTAGATTACCTTCACAAATCAACATGCCTGTCGACAAAGCTCGTAACTTGAAATAAAAAGGGAGAACAGAAAAGAGGCAGAGTATTTTGATAGAACTTTGGCATGCATTAATGTGGATCTAAAGGCTATTTTTAAAATTTAAAATCTTCTTTATTTTGATTAATGGAGTACATTAAAGGGTCTGTTCACTCAAATTATTCCAAATATTGTTGGTTTTAAATGTGGTATAATGACTAATTTTGGAGGTTATGAGCTGTGCTTTGCTACTGAAACCAATAAAGAATGACATTCATAAACACAACAGCAACTTTTCTCTTCAGTAACAATGTTTCAAGTTCGTCGGGAAATTTCCCAGATTGTGATTCTTGTTTTTCAAGGAGTGATGAGTTTTCAGAGATTGATACCAATGAAAACCTAACTGTGAGGCCTTTACATTATTCCAAGTAACCAGAACATTGTTTCTGGGAAGACATTGCTTTTGTGGTTTTAATATCTAGCAGCACAAATTGATTTCCAAGAACATAAACTGTGTTGGGTTGATGTAAAAAAAAGTGTCAAAGTTGGGCCTCTCAAAACTGTAAAGCCATTTGCAGGGCTTGTAGAGAATTCATGATACTAATTCTACCATATGTTACACAAAAAAACAAGGAATGAAAAACACAAAATTTATCCAGGTGACATTTTAAAGTTGATTTTTTTCAATCTGGCCTATTTTTCTCTGCAAATATTTTCCCTCACACCCAGAAAATAACCAAGGACAAATGTAATTTTGCTGAAATCCATAGATGACACATGTCATTTAGGGATTTAGGACTCTTGGATAGCAAATAGTCTTTTAAAAGTTGCATGTAAACCTATGAGACCTTGCTGCGAGCGAGCAGAGTCCTGTTTAAGGGCTAATATTATGTTATACAAGATTGGTGCATAGACATACTCGTCGATTCCTGGTTCAACATTTTAGGTTGCATCTTAGGTATTTCTGTCAACAACCCTAAGTGGACACTACTAAATTAATTAATTTAGTTCAAGCAGCCCTTTAATTTCAGACTGAAAATTTCCATTGTTTTCTGAAAAAAGGCAAACCAGCTACATACTTTGTGATGAAAAATTTTATTAACTATAGTCATCTGGAATATCCTTCAATGCAACAACAGACACTGATCTTTGCGTAACTCTTGGAAGCTAGCACAGCAGGAGTAGCAGTTAGCTGTTAGCATGCAGTCATGCTATGACCTCCTTAACCTTTCGTTCTTTCCCCCTTCTAATCACAGGTGAAGTATAACCCAAGCTGCAAGTTCAAGGAGCGCATTGAGGAGAATGGCTACAACACGTACGCCTCCCTCCGCTGGAAGCACGGCGGCAGGCAGATGTTTGTCTCGCTGAACGGGCGGGGGAAACCAAGGCGAGGTCATAAGGCTCGACGAAGGCACCCTTCTACTCATTTTCTGCCCATGCTCCCATCGTAGCTGCCCAAGTCTGAACTCTGACCAGCAACTGGGGGGCTCACCTGCCTCCTCACACTAGTGTTGATTTAGCCATGAAGGCGATCTCTATTTTTATTATTCCATCCTCCTGTCACATAAATGTACATTTGTTGAGGTTTGTAACATTTGTAGAGTTAGTATAATATGTACTTTTAAGTTATTTTCTCCATTTTCTAATGATATTCAGTAATACAGTCCAGTACAGTAGAATTGTACAATCTTTGAACATCTATCTGTGTCTGAACTGCATGTAAAGAGGTGTCTGAGTGACTTTATAAGACTGTTATAGAGGACTGAAAAGGGACAACAAGACTAGAAAAAAATAAAGTATGGCTAACTGGTTTGTTATTTAACCTATTTTAGATGCTCAGCTAAATAAAAATGGAAGCACAGCAAAAACTGCATATGTCTAATAGTGATAAATGACAAGTATCACTATTGGAAAAAGAGGCAACTTTGAAATAGGTACAAATTAGGACCATAGCTATGACCAAGGAAACTGAGGTCACATCCTATACATTTTTTGTGCAATTTTGGGGAGATTCATTAATTAAAAACCAAGTTCATTATCAGCTGATTCCACTAATTTTGGACTTAAATACTGAATTTCTTTAACTATGCTCACACTTTTTTTTTTATCTCCATCCCATGTAAAGCATCATTTCACATATGAAAATTTCCCTTACTGAGGGTTTTTTAAGTTTCCCACATTTGAAATTTAACTTAAAAATAAAAAAACTACATATGGAACACTGCTTTTTATTTGTTAAAATCCTACACTGACACATTGTTTTTCACATATCAAACAGCTTTTCACTGACTATACATATATATAACATGGATTTTAGACCAGCTTTTTTATTAAGGCCAGATCTGACTACTTTTAGGTCAACAAAAATAAATAATTGAATGGAAACAGGATGTTGTTCCACTAGAATTAATGTTCATTTATATGGCGTAAGCTAGCAAGGGCTTGAAGAAACTTAAAAAAAATACTTAATAAGCAATCAAAATAATGAAAATGAAAATTTGTGGAAACTATATGAAAGATCTCAGTGCTCCTTAAAACCTGGCTATGGTCCTGCAAAAAAATCTAACATCTTGACTGCTGCCTGGGGAATACTGTACTGACAATGCTATATAAGAGACTCTTATCTGCAACTGAACTGCACAGATCTGATGAAAATCTCTACTGACTCAAACATTTTGTTAAAAGTACTGGTCTATCTGTATATGTCTATATGTGACAAGAACACAACAGAAACTAAGCTAATTACTGGGATAACAACCTGGATTTTCTGAAATGAACTTTTGTTTTTGTGCATGCTTCTGTCAGACTTCTCCCATCCAACAACCCACGGCTAATAGATTAGAATTCCTATCAGAAAAAAAACCATTGTGTCTCATGTAGTTTCTGTCTCTTGGTCCTTAGTTCAGTTGTGAAATGATAACCTATTAACCAAATGTCTCTAGCAGAAACTTCATTAATATGTACACAGTAGTAAATGGTTATTACATACTGCCTCTCTGTTAAGTCTTGCTAACATTTTCTCAAGGCTGTTGCTAATAGAACATTTAATATATTTAAAACATTTTGTACTCTTTAACTGTTTGAAATTGATGTTTATTGTTATTGTCAACTTTTGTGTTGGATTGTAGTCATACTGTTAAAAAAAGAAGGGAAAAAAGTAATCGTAATTCCATGTTCAGATCAGTTTCTATGGTATTGCTACTGGATATTGGTACATTTGTGATCCACTTACCATAAACAGCTCTCAGCTATAGGCCAGTAATCGTAGTTTGTGTATAGGCCCAAGGTGAAGGTCTCAGAACAAGAGTCTTTGGATTAATTTCAACAAAGTAAAATCGTTTGAGTGCCTTGGTCCATGCTGAGTTTGGTAAACTTCAATAAAAAATGTGGGTAAATCAAGAGTCGTGGCTCACTCCCTGATGCTAGCAAGCCTTTTTCTGAACCAACAAGAGCAAAAAAATGTCATTTTAATCTTGTCTTGTGCATGGCACTGATTATTAAGTGCTGGTAACATCTCAATCAGAGCATTGCGACTTGCTCCCCCTCCTCATCATAATCATGACAAAACTCACAGCAGGAGAGGCGTTGATGTGGAGGACCTCCCCGTGTCTGATGAAAGGTTCGCGGTTATGAACTATGCAGCCGAGCATCAAGGTCATTTACACACAGATGAGCCCTCCAGTGGCACAGGAGGCCACTCGGTCTTTTCAGTGAACAGAAAAGAGAGAGGGATGAATAGTGGCTGTTTAGGGTGAATAAAGGCCAACCTTTCAGCCTGTCATAATGTGAGATTACTGTGACGGGGTACATGTCTGGTCAGAATGGCGTTAAGTCACACTGTAGTTCAGCTCCAGAAGTCTGGGTGCAGCACAGTATGGGGGGTCTGACAGTAGGCTACTGTTGCCATGCAGATTCTCTTTGTCCTCATTTGTGGACCCTTAAAGGGATTGTGACATTTAAGTGAAAACTACTGTACTTGTATTTGCTCTCCTTCTTGTTGTATTTAACTGTAACGTTTAGTAATTTAATGGAAAAGTATGGCATTTTGGGAAATACGATTATTCGCTCTCGCTCCTGGGGTTAGATGAAAAGCTCAATACCCATTTCATGTCTCTACGCTGTGTATAAAGCTAAAACTCGCAGCTGGCTAACTTAGCTTAGCACAAGGAATGGAAACTGGGGGGGAAATATCTGGCTTTGTCAAAAAATGACACAACCAACCAGTTCCTATAAAATTCACTATTTGTTAATGTATCTTGTTTGCTTTGCAAATACGGAATTATCGTAAGATAGTCGCTGCTTAGCCAGCAAATACAAAAAGTTACCAGTCCAGACCAAGAAGTACTACTTATAATACAAATTAAACCCCCACAAGATAAATTTTTAAAGTTTTTATGCACTACTAAGTCTGCATGTTTCCTTTGATTTCAGTCTTTGTACAAAGCAGAGTTAGCTAACCACATTTGCTAGCTTCATACGTAAAGGTACCAGTCCTGTTTTCTCACTTTCAGCAAGAAAACCAATAAGCATTAATTCCCAAAACCTAAAACCTACAGTATTTTCTTCAAGGTTTAATAAAAGTTTTGATTCAAAAAATTGAATGCATATGATATAAATTTTAGAATTTTTTGCTTTCTAAATAGCTGTATATCCATATAAACTGGCTATGCAATGCAAAGTACAGTGAATTCAAGGTTTGCAGGTGCATCATATGATTGTTATCCAACGGTCAGCTGGCACAGACACTAAAACATGCATGGCACAAAGTAATCCCATTTTCTGCCTGTTCTCTCGATTGACTCGCCTTTTTGTCAGTGTGTCCTCCATCTTTTCTCCTCTACCTCTACGCTGTCCTCTTTTAACCGTCCAAGAATCTCTCTTCTTTCTTCTTGGCCTGAGGGTGCGACTGGCTGCTGGTGCCAGTTCCAGGGACACCAAATGGGAGCTGTAATTATCATTGCTCCACTACTGTCCTGTCAGTGTGCTCGCCAGCAAAACAAGAGGGATCCTTTGGAAGTCCTGATCAAAAGCTTTGGCCTTTGATCATGGAGCAAAAGGAAAAACCTAAACACTGTGCAGAATCAACGAGGAATGTCCCAAAGAGAGCCCTGGAGAATGGAAATGACAGCCATCCAGAAGACATCCTCTGCTCCTCCTCTGCTGTAATGTATTGATGTCAGGGGCACAGGTGTTCAGGCTGTATTTTATCTGATTGGTGTGAGCAGAGAATCGAGAGAATGAGTCATGAAATGATGTTGTTGCTAAAGTGTCTGTTAGGTAGCACCTGTTAGGCTGCACAACAGGCCTTGTCTCTACGTTTCTGCGAAGACTTGTTAACAATCTGAAACAGACAGAAGTGTCTGCACACTCATAACATAATAAAGAACAGTTCATCCTCACATCATCCTGTCTATGAAAACACTACTTGGAGGAAGGTATTCTTGCATGACCCAATAAAAATAGTGTTTATAGAGAAGGTTACTTTGACTGCTTTAAAATTAATTTGCAGCTGAGTGACAGAAAAAAGTAATAATAGAAGCCCATTTTGAGGGCCTTAGCCAAAATCTACAGGGGCACAAGTCATGCTGCTTCAGCGACAACAAACCACAGCCTCTGGAACCTTTGAAACCCTGTGTGGTCATTTTCTCTCACAGTGACTGAAAAGAACTGTGGTGGGTGGGAAAGAAAAAAAGAGCCCCTCGCCACTCATAATACCAATCTTATGTATGTAGACGAAAATGGGAGGGATGGGAGGGGTTGGGGGGTGGCAGACGGACTAAGGCACAATTTTAAAGCGCTTATTGAATTGCCATTACAGCTCCTGAGACTAATTGTGGCTGTTGTGTGTCTCTCGGTGGCCTAGGGGGCTCTGGAGTGGCCCTGTATGCTCTTACTCAGTGGGGTTTTCAAACCGAGTGGCCCTGAAAGAGAACAGGACCACCGTAGATCAATGGCAAACCTTTCACTCTTTCACAGGCCCTCGCTAATCCTTCTCATTTGTCTGCCATTTGTTGAGGCACATTCACAGTTCCCTGAATTTAGGATTAGGCCTTGTTTTGTTACAAAAACAGCCCAAGTTATAATGCTGAATAGATGGACTAAAGGGTGGACGACAGATGAGTGTGTATGTGAATTTGCCAGCATGTGTGCATGTGTGTGTATACTTATCAGGTATGCACTATGTATTTGACCAAAATTCATGAGAATACAGAATCCATTCAGGATTTTGTCTTAATTTTCATTGCAGTGGCAATTGGTGCAAAAATGACAGTTTGCACTTTTCTTTTGCAGAAAGTTTGTCGTAACTTTTCCAGCACTGATGCAAGGAGTTGCAGAATCCTGTACTGATGTGTATGGCACAAAATTTTTGTCTTCATGTTTGCCCAGAGGTGAGAGTTTATATCTTAGACTTTGAACCTTCTGGATACAAGTGGGTTTGTCATTACCTTGTGTTCAGAAAGAAAGCAAATGAATTATAGTGTTGACACGTTTGCATACAAGGTCAATAAAAAGATGCATGTGAGCAGGGACTGACACATATTGGAACATAGTGCAAATGATCCACAGGTCAAATTTGCAGTGATGATACGGCAAAATGTCTCCATTCTTGTCAGAATTTTCTTTCAGAAATGTATGCTACACAGTTCAGCTTCGTTTTAACTTATGCAACTTTTCTTTCGGAGATACAACATATATAATACCGTAGGAAATTTATCTGATGTACTTGCACAGTAATACATCAAGTGAAACAGATTTTCTAGAATCTTTGAGCTTCTTTAAAGGAAGCAAAAGGAAAATTCCAGAGTTGCAGAGGTTACAGGTTTGCTTACTTGATGAAGGGCATATTCACATGCTTATTGACATATGCCTTCTGTTTCATGAGAGTGGAGACACTGTCCTGTGTCTCCGCATGAAAAAAAAATTTCATAAAAGAGAAGAAAAGCGTGAACAAATTGATTCATCACAGTCAAATACCTGCAAAGAAAACACATTTTCACTAAAATTGCAATGATTCCCTGCAGTCTTGAGTCTCCCCTCAATGCTACCCTGAACCTCAGAGTGTAGTTAGACAGTTTTGGCACTGTGCAGCAAAGCCATCAGACCGAGGCCTTCTCATCACTGAGTGGATTAGTGTTCATGTCTGAAGCCACTTACTGAACTTTACAGGGCTGCTGAGTGGCACATGCGCCACATTTCCCCTAAAGCCCTGCCATGCCACGCAGCAGGTATGTGGTGCCGGCTGGCCAAGCCCCATGTCAGGCATTCTCTGGATGCCTGCAGTCGTGCCAAACAGCAGGGGACAAGGTGAAGAGATGGACAGAGGGGATGGTTGTGTGAATCAGAATGAAAGAGGAAGAGCAAGTAGATAAAAAGTGTATTTTTACATGTGTGGATAAGCAATATCATATTAATGAGATATTATATTATATTAGCAAGATGTAGTGGGAGAACGAGAATTTTTTTTGCTGTGTTTAAAGTTAGGGAGGAGCAGAAACATTATTGTAATGTGGATGTATTAGACTGCATTGTTATCCTGTAGGCACAGATGTCCAAAACATTTAGCCAGAAAGTGTGTCCAAAAAAGGTAGATGATGTAACTAACTGCCTTATTTGTAAGAGTTAGATAAGAAAGTCAATATTACTCTCCAGAAAATAGCAAAATTACAGCCGACAGACAGTTAGCTTAGCATAGCATAAAGCCTTGACACAGGGTCAAACAGCTAGCCTCACCTATTGCAAAAGTAAAAAACATCTAGCCACTATCACTTCTTAAGCTCCCCAGTTAACCCATTGTAAAACTGGAGTTATATAAACCAAAGTGTAAGTTTTGTTTTTTAAGGTGGTTATGGAAATAGCCTTTGGCCTGTAGCATTAGAATTACGCTGCATTTAATTTGCCTGGAAAGTCAGAAGACAGAGCTAGAAATAACACATCACTCAATATGATTTTCCAGGTCATTAAGTCAGAAAAAACAAAAAGTTATAGGATGCAGGAAGAGAGGTCTAATCAACTTGTAGCGCAAGCAATACATTATGAAAAAACAGTAGAGGTAATATAGACAGTAATAAGAGTAATACTTATATAATGGGAGACAAATAATAAAAGAAATCCTAATAAACATTAGCTTTCACCACTGTAAATTCAGGTAGCAGCCATCTTAAACTTTGAGGTTGGAGTTTGTGACATTCTTTAGACTTTATGAGTCAGAAATTCGACTTCAGGGGGCGTTAC
>JAPZDY010000021.1:19908626-19919279 GCA_029783645.1 Ctenochaetus hawaiiensis | reverse complement strand
TAGATAGATAGATAGATAGATAGATAGATAGATAGATAGATAGATAGATAGATAGATAGATAGATAGATAGATAATGGATGTATGTTAAACTAAACTAAGTAAAATGAAACTGTGCATGCACATTTTGAGAAAAAAATTCAGGCAAAGTGACAATGATGTGGTAAAAAAGGGAGTGGTGCAAACAATAGCAACAGGGGCAACAAGTCTATGTAACCATGATGAGGTGTTAGATGACACTCTAAGTGATAGTTTGGTCACACCCACTTGCCACTTTGTGTTTTCCATTACACTGCATGCATTTGAATATGTCAAGCAGCATCTTTTTTCACTCTAAAGCCTTGAAGCATGCTGAGCTAAAAGCAGAAATAAAATTACGAAGAAGTGAGGTCGACTCCCTTGCACTCATTCTTGTTGAATAAGTCACAGTGTCTCACTGTGATGAATAAAAATGTAAAATTTGTATTCATTAAAGCTTTAAAAGTAGTGACTTTCATTGGTCAAAGTATTGTTCAATTTAGCATATTTGCCTGGTTGGTAGTGTCATTCTTAAAGCATTAACTGTCTTGCTGCAGCAGGCTTGTGAGGTATTCAGATGAACAAACCTGTGTGGATACAGTACGTTTAGTGGGCTGGCTGATAGACTGTGCATTTATAGAGTGTAACTTCTTAGCTGCGGCTACATGATGCAAATTTATAAATTCATACACAACTTCGGTAACCAGTTGTGAAACTTCAACAGTTTTTTTTATTATTATTTAAGTTAAAACAGTGGGTTTAAATTGAGTTTAGATCTGCCTCTAAAATAGTGACACATTATCGAGATGTGGATCCTGTGTCTGTTATCAGGGCTTCTGGCTTTGTGTTTCATAACGGTAACCAGTAATAAGGGTGCATTGCAAGGTTGCTGAAGTTTTGCAAATAGGAAGTATTTCAAGAAACTGAAATAAACTGTTGAAATATATGTTGTGACATAAGTGAAATATACTCACTAACTCTGAACGGTAGGTTAGTAGTGAACATCACTAGCACTGCTGTAGATTTATAATTCCCATAGTAGGTATACAGATATGCATTCAGGCAACATTTTAAGATTATTTTAAAGTCCGATCGTCAACTGCGCTACCTTGGAGTGTTACTCCTTGAAATTTTACCTGCTTTTGAATCATAAATCTAGCATCCCAAACAAAATTTAATTAAAATGAATTGTAGTTAAAACAAAAACCAAAGTTTTTCAAAAAAAATGAATGGGGTAGATTTGATTTTTCAAAAATAAAAAAGGACTACGTGTGTGCACCAAGTATTGCAGTTTTGTTTTGGTTAATTTACTGAAACTGTTTACGTTGTCAAATCAATAATTACGTTTTCCGAAAATCTACAAACGCAGCCAAAGGAAAATGTCGTGATTAAAACATCAACTCCCAACATCCATTGCGCGCACGTTCACGTCCGTCTCTGCGGTCATGTCTGATTAAAGGCCCGCCGGGAACTAGAGTCTCGTCTCCGCCATCTCCCATTTTCCACAGGTTTCGCGAGATTTACATAGGCGGGTTAGGTGTGTGGCAACATTTCTCTGCCAGACGAATTGAACAACACTGATATGAAATCTGCTTAAAGGTAATGAAAATGTGTTTCGAAGAGAGAATAAGGCTGCTTACACCCAGTCGTTGCTGGTGCTTGTTACCTGCCGGCAGAGACACCGTACAGCGTTTGTAACTTAGCTAGCCGCCTTCACTTGTCTTACAGTAACGTTAACATCTGCATTGAGGTAACGTTAGAGCTAGGACGGACGAGTGTTACTAGTAACCTACAGTGTGAGATGGAGGTGTGTTGGGTTTAGTCCAGGACAGGTGGTTTACGGCCTGACTTGTCGCGTTAGTTAGTTAGTTTATCTAGCTAACCCTGTCGTATTATACTTGGATGTGACTAAATATATAAGTTATTCGCACTTAGGTACAACCGGCTAACGTTACTGTAATTCGTCAGATAACTTAGAGTGAAATGGCTGACGCACACTCTTGAACTTACGTCAGAGGTGTTTGTATTGACACCTTAACCTTAAAGTTGTACGAGACTTGTGCAGCCTGCTAACTAAATATGACAGGCTACACAGTCTTGGCTTAGTAGAAAACAGTGACCTCCATGGTTGTGTAGGTAAAGCGGCAAACACAGGAAGTTATACGGTCATGCTAATCTATTGGCTGTTGGAGTTGTCAGTCTCGCAGAGCTAGCTGCAACCCCACAGGTCTTTTCAGACAGCCCAGCCTCTCAGCTGAAGTAGAGGCCTTCCTCATGTTGTGTATTTTACAGTGCATGTGATGCACGGCAGCTGTTATATTCACTCACATAATAACTGAACATTGCCCTGTGTTTCTCTCGATCAGTAGCCGCTGAATGTCTGAAGGCATGTCCAAGAAAAGGGGCAGGTATGTAGAAACAAAGCTACTGTGTAAATCATCACATTTCTAGAAGTGGTGCTTTTATAATGAACATGCATTGCAAAAGGCATTAATCCAGGCATAAACCTCTGGACTTATCCAGTAGTTTATGTGAGGCTTTCAGCTGAAATGAACATCAAAAATTCAGATGGCCTTGTGATAAAAAAAAACAGCTGCATAAAATATAGCACTGTAAGTTTTGATGATGTTAATGTTGCAAATAGTCTTAAATACAAAACCTTATATTTGAAGTGGCCTTCATTTAATCGACAGTCACTTCCAGAAATGTCCCAAATGCTAATCACATGTGATCAACGTGCATACTTAACTTCAAACCCTAACCACAGACCTGCATATTCACCCTGTTTTATTAGAAAGCGGAGTAGTGGGGAGCTGAGTGACACATTGAGCCCCGACCCCAACAGCATTCTGGGAGTTCGTATTCAGCATAACTGGCGTGAGAAGGGGAATCAGAGCAAATGGAAGGGAACAGTACTGGACAGGCTTAGTGTGAACCCATCTCTGTTCATGGTGAAGTATGATGGCTTTGACTGCGTCTACGGCATCGAGCTATTCAAGGACGAGAGAGTGTCGAACCTACAAGTCCTGTCGGAAAAAGTTGGTGAGTTAGTAAGCTTCTATTTTAATGTTCCCTTGGTTAGTTTGCAACTTTTAGGTCATAGGTTTCCATGTCTCTAACTTTTAATTGTATGTCCTTTTGTGACTTTTTCTCCACAGTGAACAACAAGATCAAGATACCTCCAGGGGCAGAGGAGTTGGTGGGCAAAGCTGTGGAGCATCTTTTTGAAAAGGAGGACGGAGAGAAGAATGAGTGGAGAGGAATGGTTCTTTCAAGAGCCCCAATCATGACCAACTGGTATTATATAACTTATGAAAAGGACCCCGTTCTTTATATGTACCAGCTGTGGGACGACTACGCTGATGGAGACCTCAGGATTCTGCCTGAAGCAGGTACTGTCAATTTGGATACAACACAAGCAGATTATAGTATAAAAAGCTTTTTGAAGTGCTGATAAACTTGTCCTAAGGCTTTATGGAATCAGGAGTGACTCCATGAAGTGAATCATTTTTCCACTTAAACTCACTGAATCTAATATGGAAGGCATGTGAGTTAACCAGTGGACGTGGAAGTTAGTATTTATCTCATGCCTCTTCATCAGAGGATTTTGATCCCAGTAGTGAACAGGCAAAATTATGTATTTTAAAGTATTATTGCACCATTTAAAGACTAATACGGAAGTTTTGTTTTTTATATTTTCTATGCAAGTGTTGCTCCCAAACCAAATCAGACTTTATTTTATGGTCAATTTGAGATACTTAAGTAGTTAAGATATGAATTATTGGGGGTTTAATGAGTTACACAAAAGCTATTTTAAGAATTAATATTCAAATGTAATGTTATAATGTTTTGCTCTTCAGAAAACAAGCACCTGTTGCCTGCAGACAGGAAGCCAGGAGAAGAGACGGAGAGTCTGGTGGGGAAACAAGTGGAGTATGTTACCGACAAAGGTGTGAAGAGAACAGGCCTGGTCATCTATCAGGTCCCAGCCAAGCCCTCTGTCTATTATATCAAATATGATGATGACTTTCATATCCATGTTTATGACCTGGTCAAAACCACCTAGAGGTAGTGAACACTTACTTCACGCTCCAGCCTCCGTCCATCTGCTTCTGTTCCAGTCATTGTTATGTTCTTGTAAGCCATGGAAGGGTTGAATAGTTTATATGCTTTTCTGTTTGGAAGAACGTGCAATCATTTTTTCATATGCACAGCAGAACTGTAGCACCGCAATGCTTAGCTATTCAGAGGAGATGGAGTTAAGTTGTTTTATTGTCGCTGCTCTACTTTATATTTTTAAGGTTGGACAGTCTATGATTGCACTGCCCAACAGCTGTGTGGCACAGCTGTTACTGCATTTGCATTATTGTCCCTGAGATAATCTCTTATCGGTCCTTGAAGTAGTTATCTTAATGAAATACCGGTGTGTACTGAAAAAGCTGCACAAAATATCCCTTTGAGGCTATTTTTCTTTGGATCATCTAAATATATGGTAAGCATGATATGCACATTATTTCTGAGATGTCTTTCACTGAGGCATTTATTAAATTACATGGGCAGAAAAATAAATGTACTGTATTTATCTGCCCATATCAAATAATTTGGTGAATTGAAAGAGACAAATGGAAGCAGCATTGTCCAGTCACCGGAATGAGGCCCTAAGTTTTTCAAATGCTCATGTGGAAATATACTTCTGCACCTTTGCACCATGTTTAGTATTGTATCAGCTCAGATAATTTGTACTGGTGATGAGGATGTGGTTTGCAAAATTCACATTTCAATTTGATCCCAAATAAATCATAAAGTGCCTTCTGGCTTTTCATCCTGCAATACTGTACATACTGTGTATTCAACTATATACGCTCACAATGAACTCTGAAAGCTGCTTTTTGGTTTTCATTCAGAAGTGGTGACACTGACAGCTTTAGGAAAGTTTTGCAACCATCACTTTGTATTAGTGCTGTGTTTTGCTCTTAATGCAGTATGAAAATGTTCTTAGAATATAACACACATCATCATTGTATAATCTCACTATTGATATCGTGGGGAGCACTTTACTGTATAAAGTTTACATGTTTAGGTTATGGTACGCTACATTGTTTCCCCAGATTGCTTTTACCTTAAAAGCAAATATGGCAAAAATAAATGCTTACTATCACACGCATGAGGAAAAAGAAAAAAAAATAAAGATATTGCTGCAGTACAGGTAACAGTATTAATATGTACAACTCATGTAAAATGCCTTGCATTGTTGCCTGTTGTGATAAATCATTTATATATATTTCATTAAACCACCAGCTTTTAGTGATAAGGTCATTTATATGCATAACTTAACTGAATATTTAACAGGTATAATCAACTGACAAACCAGTTTATCGTCAGTAACTAATTCTGGTTCTAGTCTTAATATCTCTGTCTTGCAAACATGACATTTATGCTCGCAGTATAGTGTTGGTAATTCATCCCGACTTGTCACTATGTTCTAACTGCTCAATTGGTCCTGCCTTCTTTAAGTCATTCAGTGTATCCCTCAGTAAACTTGTCAGTCAGCAAATATACTCTTACTGTTATTTTTAACTGTCAAAGCTCTGCATGCATCATCTGAACAGTGTCTGGAGATCCTCATTTTATTTTGATGGTAGAGAAGTGACAGTGTGTGGCAGAATATGTACTGTTTGTTTAACCCACATTAAAAGAGTTAACACTGTACATCACCATGAATGGTGCTGTGGAGTGTTTCTATGTTGTGTAAAGTGGAGTTACGAATGGCTGTGTGCACTCTCTGTGCTTTCAGTCACCTCTTCCTGTTTTGAAGTTGTAGCAGCATCAACAGGTCATTGGTGTCATTATTATTCTGTCATGAGTAATAAAAAAGATTTTTGCACACTTGCTTCGGTCTTGTTTGTACAAATTGATATGTTCCGCCTGCAGAAGATATTGTCTTTAAATAAATAAAACTAAAGACTGGGTTTGTTTTAAGATAAATGTATTATTTCATCACAAATGGTGAAACAGCACATATAGTGTACACTAGACATTTTCTCCGTAACATTTTGGTGGTTTGAGAACAAAGGAGAGAAAATTATTGTAGATGATGGATTGCCAAATTTTTCATGCCAAGGCCACCAGTTACCTCAGCTAATAGCCAGGGCCCCCTTTTTACAAGATGTCTAACACCCATTGACATTACGATGGCAGATGTTGAAAAATAAAACAAAACAAAACAAAACAAACGCATGTAGAAGTTAATCCATACTTTATGTATTTGTCCTTATACTTGCAAGTTTTACCTGGCTTAAAGTTCTTTGGGTTTTTTGCAGCTGAGATTTTGTCAGTTGAGCTGTTGAGTCTTTTCCTTTTTTAAAATGTGTCCATTCTTTTGAATTAGCACTAGCTAGCTTGGCCGGGGCAAGCAAGCTCGGTAACCAAATCTCAGGAGCAAAGCAGCTTCATGGCATGGACAGACCGTGGTGGGACAACAACAGTTTATGGCAGGATAAATGATAATGAAAAGATCAACTTGCAAGCACTTTGAAAGATGGGCATAGCAAATAAAGAAATTGATCTATTATTATTGTAATTGGTATTTTATAACAACACAAATTATTATAATAATTAGATATCAGATTTTATTTTTAACCTCCTTCCTCTTTTTAAATTTAGAATTTTCAGTCAACTTCACTCCAATTTGTTGAGCTCCCTCTAG
Source organism: Ctenochaetus hawaiiensis (assembly GCA_029783645.1). NCBI lineage: Eukaryota > Metazoa > Chordata > Actinopteri > Acanthuriformes > Acanthuridae > Ctenochaetus > Ctenochaetus hawaiiensis. Next base: position 19,912,557 of record JAPZDY010000021.1, on the reverse strand, counting down.
CACCCTCTAGTGGCCGGGGCACCAACTTTCAAAGTCATGGTATTAGACAGTACAGAGTGAATTAAATTTGAAAAGAGAAGAACTTCTTTCAAAATATCTTTTTGCTCATCAGCATTATGTACGATACATCTACAACCCAATGCCACAATCATTTAAGAACCACAGTGCACATTCAGGAGAAAGCTCTCCTGTCAGCAAAATTTCGAAACTTCTTCTCATCTTACTGTTTTCATTCATGTTGTTTCATGTTTATGTTTCTTCTTTCTTGTGAGGGGCTACAACCTTTGAGGAGGTAATGTTATTTCTTAAGTGCAAAACTCAAAAAGTTTTATAAATGTCAGATTGACTAGAGAGTTCCTGTTTACTTGACGAGATCCTTCAGGTACTGCAAACCCTGAGATGTGTAGTTAATTGTTTTTGTTGGAGCGTCTGAAAGAGCTGAGATTGTCCATCGCACTCCTGCAATAAAATAAAAATCAAGGATTTGTGTTTGATAACCAAATTTATGTGCAAAGCCTTTTAAGTGTTAACAAAAATCTAAATATACTGATCTCAAAGTCTAAATGCAAAGCTAAAATTGATTCCAGCCCTAGTAAAAAGCTGAAAATGACACAACATTTAACAAGCTATATTCAATTCCATAATTTTAATCTGAGTTTACTCAAAAACACAAATTAATGATATTCAAAATTTGTTCAAGAAACAAGCTTATTCAGTTCTTACCAGAGTTCCATGACTTAACAGGGGCAAATTCAACCTTAGGCATCGTTGGTAGCTGAGCCTGAGGAGAAAGAGGGATCCATGATTTAAGAAAACATATTAAAAAGTTTTCATCCATGTACATAAATAAAATATACAATGAATCATGTGTCTGCTACTATTGTCATTTCTGAAAAGAAACAAATGGGCAAATGAGATCTACAGTAAACCTAAACTGTAATAGGTAAGTATTTACTACAAGTTATGTTCATAGTCTGTGCAAGAAAAAAATATCCATTCGCACTCAGATTTAGAACTGGTATACTGCCTGTTCATACTGAAATTGGTGGATGTGCTTTTTTCACAAAGTCAAAGTTATGTAGTGTGTGATTGGGGAGAAATATAGAAAGAGTAACATTTTGTTTAATTGTGGCAGCAGGGTTGAAAGCTGTTCACTGTAGTGTTGTGATTAGAATAATACCATTTCTTTAAAATGTCATACAATCCCATTATAAATATAAGATTTGGAATTCAGGAAACTTGAGTAAAATTGTCAGAGTTCTCTACAGCATTGGCATATTTGCCTACTCTAGACACATTTTCACAGCACACACGTATATAAATGTTTTCTTTGCATTATCATGCCAACCAGGCAACATTAAGGGCCTTCCTGAAACTGTGCTTAAACACTGAACACTATCTGTACCTCCAGGCCAAAGTACTTCATCCATTCCTCTATGGCAGGGGGTATTACAGCCTTTGCCTTTCCCAGGGCCTCGGAGCCCTGCTGGCCGCTTCCCAACAGACCAGAGTCATAGGCAACGTACAGAGCCCCTCCTGCAATGGTCACCTTGGTGGCCAGTCTGAAAATGAAAGAACAGAGGCAGTCTGGCTGTAACTACCCAATTACCCACATTTATATTCATGGCCAAAAAATAAATTCGTGTTACAGTTAATACAGTGAGAATTAACTACTAACAAATGTCCTTTGCTTGGAACTTTAGTTAGCTATTCATACAAAATTAGCTAAGTAAACAAACAAAGAAAATAAGTATAAGTTAGGACATTTATATCGTTTCTTATTAGAGTAAAATGACTTTATTGCTGAATTACTAAGAGTTTGACCATCCAGCAACCAGGCAAAGTCGTTACAAGTGACAATAATAAAGCTACAGGGTAGACTGACATTTATGCTAACGTAGCGACAGTTAGCTACGTGCTGTCTACTAAGGCAGCTAGCACCTAAAGCAGCACTGACGTAGGTTGAATAAAGAGTAAAATTAAAAAATACTAACTTCACTACAGGAAAAACCCTTGCCGCCATGATCCACAGCGGTGAATTTTCCTTTTACGTACAGTTATTCCAGGTACGCTAGGAGCTGGAGTAAATGCTAACGTTATCTAGATCGCTCCACTGAAGGACAACTCTACTTGTACACCGCGGTAGTGTCAATAAAGTTGTCCTTTTCAAAAGCTAGCGCAAGAATGATTTAGGAACAACAGATTCGTCATTCTCGCCTTTTTGTAAAAAATATTTATTTATTTATTTATTTATGGACATTTCAATCAAATGAGACGCTTTGATGAAAACTAGTATTTTAAAAGTTTAGTGATTTTTTAATACAAAGCTAATAAAAGCTGAAAGTCCAATCTGAAAAGCAGGTCAGGTCAGATCTAAGTTCAATAAACCTCTTATCTGACAAACACACCAGTACATACATAGCCTACTAAGTGTAAGAGTAATGAAGGATTACATAACAGCAAAAGATATTTGTATCCTTTCTTTTTCTCGCAAGAGGCAGTTGTGGAAATCGAGGCTGAGGAGGTCTTTGGACTGCTCTCTCCTACTCGCTTAGAATCAACAAGAAGCACCGACAAGTTTGAAAATGCAAACCTTCGCAAAAATCATTTTAACTAGTTTATGTGTTGCTTTCCTAGCTGTCAAATGGACTGCACCCCGTTTCGATGAAGGTAAGAGAGACGCACCTGCAAGATCAAAGTCGCTGTTAAAGTTTGCATTCTTATGAAATGTAATTAGATTACTTATATTTAGGCTACTTTTGTATCTTTTAGTCTTCGGTTTGGCAAGTAACAGTGATTTGGTCAGAATATCATGCTCAAATTAAGTTAGTTGATAATGTCGCTGTGTACTTTTGAGTTCATATCATGTGCTGTTCAAACTTTTTCACTTATGTCTGCTACTACAGTAACTGGCCAATTTACAACATTTAGCTAAATTCTTATATGATGACTAAACAATTACAGGCATTCACTGTTCAGTTCGTAGGCTGAGATAATATAAATTAGAGAACTTTATCTTTTTACTGGTAAGCAGCTACTAAAACCATAAAATGATTTGCCATATCAAGACTGTATTGATATACCATTCAAATGTAGCAATGGAAATGTGTTAATGTATAATATTCAAGATAAGGTTAATTACTTTACATCCACAACAATTTTGTCTTTTTACATTAAGTACAGTAAAATTTTACAGGTTTCTATTGGTATTAAAAAGAGCATAAATTATTATAACATATTTAAAATACCACCCCATATATGGTCTAAAGACTTCACATTGCAGTGTGGACCAGAGAATCAAGCATCAACCACATGGTTCACACTCTAACATGGACAGTGAAATCTGGTAACTGTTTCAGAGATGAGCTGTTGCGTAAAGCTCTGCACTGGGCAAAACATCTGGGCTGATGATGAAAGTTTAATGTTTCCATTGGGTAATAAAAAAAATGAACACAAACTGCACAAGTAATTGCATTGCATTGCAATTGACATGCTCTCTTCTTGTGACTAAAGTCTTACCAGAGAGAAAGGTCAGCATTCATCCGAGCTGTAAGGAAGCCAGTGTACAACTGACTTTCCGCAAGTCATGAAATGTTATGAATCGAGTCACTCAGGTAGTATTGCTGCAGTGGCACATCCTCTTTGCAACTGCAACACAATGCCATCTTCCAAAAAACTACTTACACATCTGATACCAAAATCTAATGAAGATAATGTTTTTAATGATTTACAAGATTGCATTTTACAAATGGGAAATGAAACTTGATTATTGCATGAATACAGTGCATTATTGTGTACAATGTGCCATTTTGATTCTATTTTAGCAAACTAAATGTGAAAATAACAAAAGGAGGACCTGAGGATGATTAGACATTTGGCTGTTTTCAGTGTAAGGAGTGCTGGGAAACTTTGTAGGCGATAAATTGCAGTT
>JAPZDY010000021.1:19891223-19906640 GCA_029783645.1 Ctenochaetus hawaiiensis | reverse complement strand
GGCCAAAATTGCGGAAAAGTCGCGGTGATTGGACAAAATTGCAAGGTCGTGCAGAATTCACGGAGATTGGTTGAATTCGCGTGATTTGGTGCGATCGCAACATCGCGAATTCCTGGAGGGACTGGCTATGGATGTTGATAAGTGATATTTTACTCCTCAAACTTAGTCTTAATGTTCTTATACATCCATATATTTGGCACTTATCTTTAACTTTTTAGTTGAAAAATCATTTTTCATTAAGGCAAAATGGATCAGGTCACTACACATAACTAAATGAACCTGTCCTATTTTCCTCATCCTACCTTTGAGGGCAGTCTGGTTATAAAAAGTCCAGAGAAGAGAGATGCTGATGCTTATGGCTTATATTTGTTACGTTTCAGACTACCTCAAAGAGATTAAAAAGGAGTTTGTTATCTGCACAGTACAGCCATCAGTTAAGGCAGCAGTTGCTGCTGTGTTGAAATTAATTAAAAAACACCTAGTTTACAACTCTGCTACTTGAGAGATTAGTCAGGAAAATCAAGTTTTTGAAGGGCAAAGGACCACTTTTCTTCTTCAATGTTTGGTTGAAATATCAGCCTTTTAACATTACTGCAATCCTGTGGCAAAAGTGAGGGCCTTGATAAAGAGGAAAACAAATAAAAAGACATTTTACCCAATCGAGCTGTATTTCTCTTGCTTGTGAAATGTTTCCTTTCAAGACGTTTTGTTGAGTATATTTATCTCTATTTGAAAGTGGATGGTTGAGACGTGACAGGAAAGGATGGGACAAAAGGGATGGGAATAACATATAACAAAGGTTACCTTGTTGGACTTGATACTCTGTGTTGCATGGCTTCTGTATAATGTGTGTTACCATTTACTTATGCATAAATGCATCCTGTGACATTTCGTAAAGTTTACTATAACGATCTTTTATGTTAGTATGTTCTGCATGTCTGCTGAAAAGATGGTTAAAAGATGGCTATTTGTGCTGAAATAATGTGTGTTGTCATTGTATAATTGTACTAATGTTTTGCTGTTTTGTCTAGTTCTGTATGGCTTGAATTCAATCTCTAATAACTCTTGTTTGTCACTGTCATTTTGTAGCATCATGTTATCTTGGTTTCACAGATTTTATAACAAGAAAACTTGCCGAATTATATTATAAATACAGAAATATTAACTAATGTGTGTTGTCCCAGTACATAAATAGGTTAAATGAAATGAAATTAAGCCTTATATGTTCTGTTAAGAGTAGAAATCCTGAACAGTAGACCACAATGATGATGAACAGTTTCATTTAGGTTAAAAAAAATAATAATAACACCACAGCAACAACTGCAAACACTGCAACTAATATTTAGTCTAAGTTGGAGTACCCTTGGAAATATTAAAGTTTGAGTTTTTAAGAAGAATTTGTCATGAAAACGTTCAATGATTCACACTAGAGAGAATCAAGTGCATGTCCAGTTACATACCTGTTGAAACAGAAACATATTAGAATGAAGCAGTACTATAAGTGTCCACATGAGGGCAGTACAACCAAAATAGTAAAGTGAGGTAGTTTCATTTAATCTAAAGCATCCTGTGAAGTCCATTCTTTGTAAAGTATCAATCATTTATAGCACAATGTCTTGCATTTCAAGGTGATGCAGCAATATGATTTAAAATACTTATATAATTTTAAAAAATTCAGGCTGGTTCCTTTTTTGTACAGATTTTCAAGCCTCCATCAACATATCAATCCTCACCCTCTTTTTTCCTTTTCCTGTCTTCACTGTTCTTCGCCCCTGGACTCCTCTCCATCCCCATTCTTCTCTATTTCCAAAGCTGGCCTCAGTAGGCGTTGCAGACTTCCTACAGAGCAGGACTTTCTCAGTGGGTTCTTTTCTGTCTTTGTTCATCATCCCCCCCAAAAGCACCGCAGGCTTCCTGTGAAGCTGTTGGCTCAATCCATCCTGGTGGTCTTTTCTTTATTGTAAAACACCCCAGAGGTTGTACCCTGCTGATAAAGTGGTTTTCCACTGTATACACTGGGTGAGTTGTCACTGTCAAAAAACAAATGCCTCGCTTAAAAAATGATGGTGCGATGGTAAAAGTTAAGAAACAAGAAGAGCAGCACTTTCTCCAAGAATCATATAAATGACTCTCAGAGAAAGAAAAAGTGGCTCTCAATCTATAACACAGTCTGCACAGTTCTTTTGAGTTCTCTGGCACTTTGCAGTTTTCTTATAGTCTTTATTTGACTGATGAGGCTACATCATTGAGATATATCTTTGTCTTTATCTAAAAATACAAATCACTTGACATGATTTGAGAGGATTGTGGAGATGGTATAATCTCCCTACAGATGCTGTGGAAAGAAAAAAGTTTAAAGACTTGCCCTTCCTCTTGCTCCCTCTGTCTCTTCCTCTGTCACACACACACACACACACAAATATGGAGGGGCCTCCCGGAGAGGAGGGCAGGCACGTCCTGGGAGAACAGCCAGAAACACCTGCAACAGATTAGTGTTACCAATGCAAGGTAATAAATCCTCTCACCCTTCTCCTGCATCTCCATCTACACCAAGCGAGGATCTTATAGGCTGAGGAACATCCACCCACAACACTCATGGACATACACACGAACACACAAACTATGGAATCAAACACTCAAACCATGATGGATCCATGGATGTATTTATTTGGACTTTCTCAGTTACTATCGGCTGCCACGCATAATGAAAATTAAACTACGTCTACACTTTCATAATTACAATCCTGCTGGTTCAGTATCATGGAGGTTTTCCTCTGGGTTTTAGACTCGGCTCCATATCGACATCAAACATTTTCATTTTGACTGCGAACAGCTGAGTCCAGGACCAAAGCTGAGGCTGGCTGCTTTACTGACTCCACATAAAAACTTGAAAGGTGGTGAACTCATTGGCCAATTGGACTTTTATATTCAGGCCTTTGTGACAGAAGTTAAATTCTGCTTTCATATCCGCGATACTGCTTATTAAGTAATCTCTATGCCAACACATAAAAGTAAGACAATCTGAATATGTGCTGCGGTAGTAAAATCAAATGAAATGTAAAATAAGTCCATAATCTTTTTGCAGACAGCATATGTTTTATATGTGCACATGACGTTTGCTGATGCAGCAGAAATGCCACGATACAGATCATAAATAGCCACCTAAGCATGGCAGTAGTATGGGGCACTTCACCCATCATGCACCAGTCCAAATTTATGATTCTTTCTTGTCCTGCTTCTTTGAGTACAAAGGACACTGCTGCACAAATCTCCATCCAGCTTCATCCATCAGTTAACATTGAACACCACTGATAAAAAGGCCTTGATGCACACACACATGCAATGTGCCATGCGACTTTGCTGACCTGTGTGTATTATCCATGTGGTACGTGTGTGACATTTAACACCCAGTGGCTTGAGAACGAGTGACCAACTGGTGAGATAACAGCTCAAGATCTCAAGGTTGAGAGGAAACACACAGATGTGTTACATGTTCATGTTGGTTTAAGCTTACAGTTTGACACAGGGGAACAAAACTAATTGGAAAGGAGATGAAAGAAGCAATTGAAAGTAACTAATGAATTATATACATAAAACTTGCTGGAATTTGACTTGTCACTCAATTGTACTGTTTAAAACAAAAGCATTTATTGAATTTCAGGGGTATTTATTCATGCTTTACAACCTTTTAAAAAAACGAGTAAAATACGATTTTTAAAGAAAAGTTTGATACATTTTTAACTGCACATGCTCACTGTCTACAAGAGCTTCATGACTTAATACCACTATCAAATCTGTAGGCTTGAAGCAAATTTGTAGTAAGAGGCAGCAGGCTGTTAGCTTAGCCTAGCATAAAGACTTATTTGAGTCTCCAGTACTTGCATGACAACCTAACCCAGCTAAGAAAACTCTAGATAGCCCTCTGTAAAATGGCAAATAACATTGTTACACTTCAGTTTTTGTATAAATCAAACAAATGAGACCATACAAGTTAGTTAGTGAAGTTTTATATATTCCGGTGGGCAGATTTTGTTACCACTGGACAGTCAGGACAGCTGTTTGTCCAGTCTTTATGCTAAACTAGGCTAATCTGCAGTTTCCAGCTTCTTAATTTAATTACACTCATAATAGTTGTAGGCCATCAATGTCTTTATCTAACTCTCAGCAAGAAAGTCAATAAATGTTTTTTTCCAAAATGTGTGAACTTTTCTTTAAATGTTTTTACAACATACTATAGATCAGTTCAGAGATGTGAAATATTTTGAAGTTGCAGCTCTTAGCTGAGTTGCTAAATATTGAAGTGAAGCATATAGCTATGCTAGTAACTGTAGTAGCTTGTGAAATTATGTTGCTGAATAAAATAAACATGTGAAGGGTTTGTGGGAAACTGATAAAGAGTACCATAAATATTTTTCAAATTGTCCGCAGTGAAAACTTTTGTCTATTATCACATTTCTTTCATTCATTTGTTCTATATGTTGAAACCAGCCACCGATCTGCATCATTGTGAGAGCCGATTAATTTTTAAAAAGAATGTTAATCTTCCTGAGCGCTGAGCTTGTGCATAACCTCTGAAAAGTTTTCACAAAACACAGAGAGTGAGCGAGAGAGAGAGACGAGAGAGGGGGGATGAAAAACCTATGAAAGGGAGCATCAGTGTGAATAAAAACTGTGGGTGTGTGAGGTGGCTGAGGTGGCCCTGTGACCCCTGACCTCCTTCCCCCAGGTCCATTCAGAGGCGCACAATGGTTGACACCTGTGTCCTTTCAGTACTGGCACTATTATTATTTACATCAGTCAGTGGGAGAGAGAGAGAAAGACAGAAAGAGGCCAGAGGTGCTGTGAAGCAGAGTGCACCAGCCTCATGCCAACAACACCCCCTCTTCCCCTCTCCCTTTCAAAGACATGTGCCTTCCTATCTCTCTCCCTCTCTCTCCGTCTGCCAATCTCTCCCTCTTTAATTATTTCAGATAACTCCAAACACATCGGCGGAAGCAGAGGATCCACAAAGAGGAGAGAGAGACGGGCTGTTTTTACTTCCTGTACCTAATTGTCTGATCTTCTGTATCACCATTAACACAGAGGGCATCAGATCCGCTAATGGGGGGGAAAGAAAAAAAGGTGAAAATGTTCACATGCACAGGTAACAGCAGAAATACACTTTTAACTCCTAAAAATGGCTGCGGTGATTTTTTTCTCTTTTGACAATCTGGCACCTGCAGAAGCATAAAAGAATACTTTGACCCAGTTAAAAGGCCCAAGTTGAAGAAATACAACCCAGACAGTCTAAGTTTCATGTGAAATGATCAAAACCAGAGCGATGTATGGAGGTTTGAGTGTATGTACAAGTTTAATGATGTTCCCGGAGCAATCCTTCCGTTATTTTCCTGTCATTTATCCCTCTCTTGCTGATCAGGCTGGTGGGGAGAGTCACAGGGAGCATGGGTGGCAGGCTGGGGGTTACATGAATTCTTCTTTTTTTTCATAGGGAGAGAAAGCCCAATTAACAAAGGATAAGAAGTGAACCGTAAACACCCTCAACAAGGCCCAACAAACCTACAAGAACAAGAGCTCTCTCTCTCTCTCTCTCTCTCTCTCTCTCTCTCTCTCCCTCCCTCACCCCCCTCTGCTGACCACTCCTCTCCCCCCTCTTGCTCACTCACTCTCTCTTCCACTTCCCTCACAAAAGGAAGGCTCAGAGCTTACAAAGTGCCAATTAACACTGAATGTTTGCCCCTCGCACCTCCCTCTCTGAACTGCTGACAGCTCTGGTGTTTGGGTTAATACCAAAGGCCTGCAAAGAATTATAATTCTCCTCCTTGCCCCATCCCCCCTTCTCTCCCTCTCCTATCCTTTTATTTTGTTTCCAATGGGGTGGTTTTACAGTTCAATGCACAGTCAAAGGGTGATATAAAATGACTTTCCAAAGAATTTCATTTGGGGAGAAGAGGGGCTGTGTTGCACTGGGGCAGCCAGGGGCAGGACCAGGGAGAGAGGGGGACCCTAGTGAGGCAGAGAAAAGGAGACAACCATAAACTAGTGGTCAAAGACACTGAAAAGATTTATATCAAAATGTGTTGATCGTACTTTGTCCCCTTTTCCACAAGTATAAATTAATCATTCCACTCTAACTTTTATCACTTAAGGAGACATTTATATGAGTTACATAAGTTTAGGGCTTTTTTTTGCTATTTATACAATTGTTTTTTGGACACTGTATGCAAAAAATAATGTAAACATGACCCCGGTTTGCGTACTTGTAAATACACACACATACCTTTTCTCACCCATTGGAACTGTAGGTCCCACTTGAGATGAAGATAGCCGTGTGGGTCATTTATCACAGGCAAGGCTGATGGCTGTGCTGTGCTTGTTTTTCTCCCTTGTGAACTCCAATAAATCAGCCTACTGAATAAAAGAGCGGCCAATAAGAAGAGGTGAGAGGGTTAAACTCTGGGAGAAACAGAGACCACTCGACTCTTTAAGGGAGCTTCTGCCTGCACTCAATTCCCTGCTAAAACTGGGTCTACTTCGACAATTTATGACCTCTTGGGACCGACCGGGTCTCTTTTCACTTTCTTTACTTTAAGACTGAGGTGCCTGGTTGCCTGAAATGGGTTATTCTTGGATATAGAGCAAAGCTTTGGACTGGATTCTGCTTATTTTGAGATAAAAACTCATGGATCCTGTGCGATCACAGTACAGGTTGAAAACAACACAAAAAACAACTTGCGTGTAACGGAAAATGCTGATTTTACACACCTAAGTTTGTTTACGGGTCACAGAAAAGTGCTAGTGAATGTTAAAAAAAGTTTTCTAAAGCATTTTGCGGCTCCTGAGAGAGCTGTGGGAGTTTAATAAATTGCCCCAAGTGATGTCACTTGGGTCAAATCAGGTCGGGTCTGAAGACAACAAGTTTCAAGGCTTCATTAGCCATTTTGAAGACCAAATTAAGCTTTGCAGGGATTTCTGCACATTGATTGCATTTAGGCTCGAAAAAAAAGTGTAAGGTTCTGACAAGGGAGAAGAATGCATAGACTCAGAACAACATGTCTGGCTCTGCAGCATTAAATTTTGATCCTCTCTCAGGAACTGTCCAGCAATGTCATAGAAGTGCAATTGTGCTCTTTTAATAGTCTTATCTAAAAAACTAACCTACATTTACATAAAAACAAACAAGTAAATGTTACTTTTGAAAGAAGACATGATGCATATCTGTACTTACAAGCAAAGGGTCGTATTTACAGGCTGTATGAGAACTGTTGCTCTATTCAGCAGACTAACAGGTTTAACTGCTGCAGCATTTTTTGGTCTGTTATGATCATTAGCACATGATAGCAAATGTTAGCTTGCTGTCTAACTATCCCTACTGAGTTGCTGGTATTTGCATGTTTTTTTGCTTGTTTTTCTATGGTGCAACTCATTGTTTTCCATAAGTTTTAGAGTTTGCCATGTTCACATAATTATCACTAATGGCCACAGAGGCAGCTGTTAGTGTAGTCTAGTGAGGATATTAATGACCTTACATTATTGTTTTCCTGAGACCGTCCGTTGCCCCTACAAAAGAGGGTGAGTGGTGCTGGTGGTGTGGAACCAAGACAGTCTGGCTTTATTTACATTCAAGTAAGGGGAGCTGAGCAGACGGCTGACATGACCTGACACGGTTCATGGTTCCACCAGTGAGGGCTGGCAGGGCCTCTACCTCAACCCTGGGACCCCGGGGTCAAAAGCTCTGCAGCCTCTCTGGGATGAAGGCGACTGGAGAGGCATGTGACTCTGGCCTCTGCCTTAAATCCTGAGTTCTGGGATTTACTTAAGATACAGGGAAAACAAAAATGGGAACTTGTAACTTGAGGCGATAGATGAAGAATTCACGTGGGAGTGAAAAAAACAGCACGCATGCACGGGGAATCAGATTTCGACATTTCCAGACATATGATCGAGCTACAGTATATCGTTTTTTATCTAAAGATTTATACCGAAACAGGTGCTCTTCCTTTGACGGAGCTGCCAGGCAAGGAAGGAGCGCTCAGTTTCCTCTCTGTAACATCTGATTCACATGAACTATAATTTCTGCTCTCCTAAATGACAGATCCAAAGGTCATGGATGTGGCTGTGTCAAGTGAGGGTCATGAGAAAAGCAGAAAAGAGCACGTGTCTAGAATTAGATGAATGTCAAAATTCGCTCTGCTTCTTTCTCAAGAACAGACACATGAGAGAGAACAAAGTCCAGCGTAAAAGTGCAATTGCAGGTCTCTCTAAGAGAAACAGGATTTCCTTTTTTTCTTTATTTTAGCATTTTTTTACTCTTTTTTTACTCAATCTTGCATCCGTTATTTCTCCTAAATCCATAGGAATTTCCTTCGATGGGACTGGGATGTGAGTAGTGCATACATGTCTGGAGTCTGTGTGACCCCATCAGCGCTGAGCAGAACAGAGTATACAGGCCACAGGGGCCGAAAGCCCTGCGGGACCCAGATCTGGCTCAGGATCCTGGACCGTTCTGCACCACATTGGATCTGGAGCCGTAACTCACCCTCTGTCTGTGGTTTGGGATGGTGTGGAGGTAGGGGTGAACTGCAGGTCAGCCATGGAAAAGCTTGCTTTATTGTCTGTCTCGGAGAATGAAGGATAGAGGAGAGAGGAAGAGAGAAGGAGAGAGAGAGAGGGAGAGAGAGAGAGAGAGGGATGATAGGAGCTGAGGGTGGATGGGAGGGGAGGGAGGTCGGGCAAGAGGGCAGAAGAACAGGGAGGAAGAGGAATGCATTCAAAATTAAGACAGACGAAGAGGCTTTAAGATGTAGGTGGATGGAGAAAAATGAATAAAGTGAAAAGGTAGAGAGGTGACAGCTTTAGCTCACATGTCAGTCTCCCTCATGTGATCTTCAGCTTTTCCATATGGCTGACAGTTTCTCCTCAGCAGAATAGCTGTAGCACATATCTATCTTTAAAGCTGAGCCAATACCCTTGACACAGTATTTGTATCAGATCAAAAGCAGCTCTTCCCGTATGTATGTGCTCTACACTATAAGTAAAGGGCTTATGAAAGTTATATTAAGTGCACTTGACAGTTTTGAAATGCCGAACAGGGGCACTCGCACACAGCGCGGAGAATACGAACCTATCATACACATAAGCAGATTCGCAGAGTTCTCTGGGTTATCAAATGAGGTGATTTCTACCAGATTCTGGGTGCCAGAGTTCTTCGCCGAAAGTGATTGATGAGTGCGCCGTAATTGTCCATTGTGAAGAGATGTTAGAGGGAGACGGCGTGTCACCTCGCAGTGAGAGTAAAAGAGCCGGCAAATGGAAGTGATTACATCTAATATTCTCCATCTGGAAGTGATTGCCTCAGAAGACGAGTTTCAAAGTGGAGTACAGCGGGGAGAAAAGAAAGAAGGCAACAGTAATTTGCACAGGATTTACAAATCTCCTGAATCAAATTTGGGGAATCTTTGTGCACATCTTGTTCTATTTCCTCGAGACAATCACTCATGAAATGCACGCACACATGCATAAACAGCTCACACTAGTCAATGGCACAGAATTTATGCCTGCACAATAGCTTGTAGCACAAACTTTTTTTAAAAATCCATGAGAACGCAGTTGCAATATTCAGTGCGGCGTGCTGGATTTTGAGGCTCTCACATCAGTACTCAATATATGTATCTGGCTGTCTGTCTGCGAGCAATCACAAACCACCCAAGAAATGGTTGCCAGTGTGTCAGAGTTGAGCTGGAGCCAGGTCAGAAGTGATCAAAGACTGCTGAGGAGAGCGAGAGAGAGAGAGAGGGAGGGGGGGGGGACGGTTATCTGGTCCCAATTACATTCAATCATGGGAAATTGGCAAAGTGCAAAGCGAGAGAGATCTTCATGATGAGAGCAGGGGGCCAGATGAGCCGAGGTGGTCCGCCGACGTTACTGACTTCACAGAGAAGATGAGAGAGAAAATAAAGATTTGGGACTCTAGTTCAGATTTTTCTCCCTTTTTTATTTTAAGTGTTTTCTCAATGTGTTTTTGTTGAGGGTCACAGTCACACTGACCTCACTACTATTTGATTTTTTTGTTTAGAATAATTACAATTAGGGACCAGGGATAAACAGCAAGAACATATTGAAAAGATTTTCTTAACTTAAATTGACGTTAATTGCAGAGGTAATCAAAAACACATCAATAAATACATAAAAGTGGATAGAAGCTGACAAATCAAAACTGCACGAGTGCATCGGGGTTGTTGTTTTGATCAACATTGTTACATAAATGCAGCACCACAGCACATTACAAAACTACTACCATCATCTGTAGTTCATAACTACTTGCACACTGACAAAGAAGCAGCACACCAAAATGTTTCTAACATTTCTTATACAACATTGCAATTACAAAGTGCTCTACAGTAATGGACTACTTTATGACATGTAACAGTAATTGAATTAACCTTTTAAATTCCCAGTAATGAAAGTTAATTACAATTTTTAATCCTGTAATCACATTGCAGTAACGTGTCCCTCCTTTGACCATTTTGGGGGAACATTTGCTGTCTTTCTGGTTGCTTGATGGACTTATATTCATCTGTTTCATGCTTGCTTGGTGTGGGGGCTGTAGGTGTGATGACAGGATTACCTGCAAAAAGAAGAAAAAAAATGCTACTAAAAGTAAATCTCTCATTTACATGCATGTCACATTATTAGTCATTTTTCACCAGTGTATCTTTATTTTGTTGCTTGTTGAACAAGCTTAGATGCAGGAAAAGATCTGTGTTCATGCTTGTAAGAAAGATAAAAGGAGATTTTGGCAGAATAGCTGATGCGGGCTGCTACTCAAAGTCTATGACTTTTTGGCTGCTGTCAAAACCAAACAACACTGCAGAACCTCTGTATGCAAAATTTGATTGGCTGTAACAAAACAAGGTCTCCATCAGTTTAAACAAGACATTTAAAGTAATCCAATATTCCACCAAATTATTACAGAACTAGAAGGTTCGGTCATAAAACCAAAAAAAACACTAAATATAAATGTCTAATTTTGGTTTTAGGAAAACACTGGACAAGTGATTTACAGAGCAGATATTTATGTTGCAGAACACAAAATACAGTTTTATTTTATGTGGACTTTAAGCCAGTTAATGATAGTCAGTAAATACCTTTAAACTGGGCTTGCTGCTTGTTAAACTATAGTGTCTTGTTTTCCTACACATGTGAAATATATAAGATGTAATTTGTGTGGAGGCTTTGAAGTTATATTAGGGCACCTTTGACAGAGCAGAACTGTGTGACAGAAGCAGAGTATCATGTATGTAACACATTACTTATACTGCTGAGTAATTAGTAAAGCAGTGAAATTACTTTTTTAATGAGTAATGTGTGAAGGTAAATTGATCAAAGTGTTCAAATAGCTCCACAACACTGCAGTTAAAATATTCAGCTAACAATCCGAATATTTGATCCTTTAATGTTTTAAAAGGGCAACAATAAGCCAGATTAGTACTTTAAAACTACTATGAATGAAGGATTTAAGTAATCAACCCTTGGTAATGTGTGACGGACTGATGATAAGTTAAGAAAACTTTAAAAGATGATGTCGCTCAAACAAAGGCGGCTCTTTGCATACAAAGAAGCTGAACAAACCACATTTCCCCACCTATTGAATGCTGATAAAGTGAGAGGAGATAACCAAAAAGGCATAACAAAAGGGATTTCTCTCACTGAGGGTTATTTTTCGCTCTGATTTGTCAAGTGGTTCCATCTCCTTCTCTGATTGGTTGGAAACGATCACCAAAGAATGCCAAAAAAAAAAAAAAAGAGTGACCCTCCAGTGAGCAGCTCCTCCCTCAAATCCCTCCATCCCCCACCTACACCCTCCCTGATCCGTGTCCCTCACCCATCCCCCCTTTTCCTCCTACCCCCCCACCCCACCCCCCCTCGTAGCCCTCTACCACCCCTCTCCCCTCTCTCACTCGTTCGCTCCCAGTTGCCTCACGGCTCGCTGTGACCCATCTTGCACCTCCCGAAGCCCACAACAGACGCTTGGTGTGTGAAGAAGGTCAGGAGTTCAGGCTTGGCTGAGGCTCCATCCCTCCCTCTGCACAGAGGAGGCCTGCCCTGCGGGTTTATAATTATCTGCCGTTGGCATTCAGCACAGGTTCAAGCACAGTGCAAGCGCTGGCACCAGCGTGGGGGGATGCGCTTGGCTACACACTTGGTGATTAGTTGTCCCTAATTGTCAGTTCCTTGTTCCTTTATACCTTTCTCTCCCTCTCTCTCTGCCCACCACCCCCCACCCCCCCCCCCTCACCAGTTAGAACATCTTTACATAAAACCCTTTGCGCTTGGTTTATTGTCCCAAAAATGCACTCGACTGTGCTTTTTTTTCTGCGTCATTATTCTTTGTCTTGCAATATTTTATAATTCCTCTCACAAAGAGGAAAAAAAAAATCCTCCCTCTGGCATCTGGACATGAGGTTTCTTCTCACAGGTTCCTACATCTCGTAGATCTGATGTTCCTGTCAATCAACGCACCTCCAAATTTTTCTCTTCCCTGGCAGGTAAAATCAAGTGGTTGAACAGCCTTCAGTCTCGGTGTGGATGAGTAATGGGTGTCATTTTTACATTCCATTGCTTTTTATAATAAATTTAAATGTGTAAGTGACTAATTCAAGGTTATCCACATAGCAGGATGGCTGCTGAGACGACACGCCGGAGAGAAGAGCTTTCAAATCCTCGCTGACAGCAGGAGGAAGGAGCACGCCGTAAAACCGTTCAAAGAGAAAACATGAGGAAAACTAAAGTTACACAGCGTCCACAGATGGTCTGTGTGTGCCACAGTCGCTGACATGGGAAGACCAGGTGGCCTTGAATCTGCTGCGTTGTTGTCTAAATATGTTTATGTCTTTGACAAGAATAAGTCTTCCTCAGATTCACCTTAAACTTGAGATGCTTTCTTGTTAAAATCCAGCAGGAACTGTGTTTCTAATACTCTAACCTGCTTCTGAAATCTGAATTTAATTTTAAAATGATAATGGATACAAATTTTTCTCTGTCAAATGTTGTGTGCATACTTAATCTCGTGACTCGCCGCAGATTTCGTCTCCAACTGGAGCATCTCGCTTGGTTTCAAAGGTGAGTGTGTGCTTTCCATCACGCATTTATATTGGCACTGACAGGCAGTGTGATAAATGACACTGGATAAATCCATTCCTCAATGCCGTCAGAGATGTCTCCGCGCCATTAGTCACTCACACTAGAGATCTCTGCAAGAGTCCATCATTGCCGCTCTCAGAAACACATCTGCAGACCTTGAGATAGACCCTGAAATGGGCTGACAACTGAACCAATACTGTTGGGGGCTGTTGGGGGAGAAAGAAAGAGAGGAACAGCAGTCAGGCAGATGTGGGGCCTGGATGGATGCCAAGCAGAGCCCAGTCATCCTACAGCAGAGCCTTCATCTCAATATGAGTGAGGCAGAAAGAAGGAGAGAGAGTGATGTGGAAAACAGCAGGGAGTAGGAGGAGGAGAAGGGGGACATGGATTGATTTTGTACAAAGGCTTCATGACTATTCCTCCATCTGAGAACATCCTCCAAAGCTCTTGGCATCATTACACTACGACTGCACACCCACAGCTCAATCGGCCCAGCCAGCTGATGCTGAAAAAGGAAAAAAACAAATTGAATTTGAAATAATTTATAGTGCAAACACCTCAGTGAATGCAGCACACTGACTGGCCTATTATTCTTTAACATTTCAGTGGAAAGTAGAACTAGTCCTTTGAGTCCTCCATAAAAATCTATATTTAACACATGCACAGATGGTTGGAATAAAACCCACATTTGCCCCTCTTCCCCTCTGTTTCTGGTGCGAGGAAGAAGTTGAGACTTTTGCCAATTTCCAAGAGCTATGTGAGATGAGACATGGACTTTTGACAGGTGTTTGTTTGAATATCAAACAGAGCTGCGGAGGCCTGCAGATGGCAGGCAGATTGCATTCCAGACAGGGGCTTCAGTCTGGGGTCGGAGTCAGTGGGGGAGAGCCCATCATTGCTACTCAATGGTTCTCCAGAGGATTTGGATGTACGAATCTCTCATCTGCACGACTGTCATCATCATCATCATCATCATCATCATCATCGCGGCCTTCACCATCGGATCAGACAGTCTGTCCGCTCTGGAGCAGCGCAGCACTTTGTTTTTCCATGAGCTGTGTGCAGAGACGGGCTCAGCGTCGGGTCACAAACAAAGACTTCAGTTCAGTGTTTGATGTTTGTTTTTTTTTTGTATTTGGCAAAATCCGTGACTGAATTCTGAACCAAAACACTCGAGTTTGTAGACTGGGAATGTATTTGATTATAGAACACAATATTTTCGTTTTAATGGTGCCGTCTGTAAGAGATTTATATAAGAAATAGCAATAATTCAGAGAAAATGTTGAACTCCACTGTGACGGGTTGCACCACAGCCTCCTCTCTTGGTTGTGATATGTGGCTGGAGACAATGTTTAGTGTTTGACTGCATACAGGTTAGAGTTAGAGATATACAATTTACAATATTTAAGAGACGGCAAAGGCAGAGAGTAAAATTATTACCCAAACTATCAGTTGTAAACATTCATCACTGTTTACAGACTGACTTCCTGGTTCAACTTTGACCCACCATGCTCAGGTTACATACTTGTGTGATTTTTCTGCAGAACAAGAGCTTATATCTGATGTTTTGATTGTGCTTAGTATCTGTTTTAACTATTTTGAGTACTTTGTAAGGTTAAATGAAGTAGTTTGACTAATTTAGCTTGTTTACAACCAGCCTATAGCCTTATACAGCTGAGTGCTCATGTCTTTTGCCCCATTGGACTTCACTGTAGTGATGTTGCAACATACGCAGATGCAGTTTCTTTCGTGAGCACATCAACAGTCACTACCTGCATAAATACCATAAATAACGCAGCTACAATATGTTTTTGAACTGAAACATTGGATGGTTACTTAAAAAATTATCTACGCAGTTTGTTTTGAAACTGTTTGGAAGAAGAGTCAAAACATCTTTTCCATCATGAAAAGCCTTCAGTGCTGTTCTGTTCTTTACTCTTCTGTCTATAAAAAAAATACTTTTCAGCTCTGGTATTAATGATGCATTTATTTTAGAGCTGCCATTATTGTTTTCAAATGAACTCTTGCTGGTTGCCACACCTAAACTTCGTCTGTAGCTGCCAGCAGTAGTTTCTCATAGAATGCTGATTGGTGCAAATTACTGCGGTTCAGTCGGAAACAACAACAAGATGAAATGATGACGTGATCTCGCAAATCCAGCTGCAACACATGACAAATATGTTTCAGAAGACATAACAGATGTGATAGATAGATAGATAGATAGATAGATAGATAGATAGATAGATAGATAGATAGATAGATAGATAGATAGATAGA
>JAPZDY010000021.1:19857604-19891123 GCA_029783645.1 Ctenochaetus hawaiiensis | reverse complement strand
TAGATAGATAGATAGATAGATAGATAGATAGATAGATAGATAGATAGATAGATAGATAGATAGATAGATAGATAAAGTGAAGCAAAATGTTTTATTTAGTTGATTTGTTTAGTCTTTAGTTAGTTATTTCCCACCTGGTTAGCTGGCTGGCTGACTGATTTGCTGTAGACGTAAGTTGTGAGTGGGAAGAAGGTATGAATAGCTGGCAAAGTGCACATTGGTGAGTCAACAGACATCAGGCTCTGCCAAAAAAGGTCCATGTGGTGTCGGCTAATGCAGAGGCAGAGAAGTCAGGTTGTTTGTTTTAGCCTTTGCTCTGCTTTTTGTCACTGAATTTATTCCACAAATCTTAATTGTATGTTCTTATTACTCTGCAATGTGTTTTTCAGTTGTTTGCTTCGGGCCTGTCATATCAGACGTGGGTGGAAGGAGGACAATGTAAAACTCGGTGGTGGAATGACCTAAGAAACCGAGAAAGTCTGAAGCAGGGGTGAGAGGCCTGGAAACAGGCTCAGATCCATTCCTGCAGATTCTAAAGAACATGGCCAATGTCAACAGGAGCCAGGCCACAGCTCGGTGCTCCTGCCCACGCATACATCACCCATTTGGGTCTCATTACATAACCTCTGAACAGAACAACTAGTTGAATGTGGTTCTGTTCCTTTTACAGGTTTCTATACCTCAGGCCTCGGTAGCATTGCAGCTGTATCTCTGTTCACTTTCATGCAGGTTCTCTGTGTCCATGAACAGCTTAGGAACTGAACCAGGAAGAATAAACCCTCCAGGGGAAAGTCAAAATTCCCCTCGGCTCTATTTTTTTGTCTAGTTTTTTTGTATAATGGAGAGAATTTTTTTTTTTTAAAGCAATTCAACCATCTGCACTTTTAAGGAAAAAGAAAGTCCACACAACGTGTACCAGATGTGCTTTACAGCTCCACAGCCAAGTCTCCATCAGCAGCCTGCATTCTCCTTCCCCTGAGGGTGGCAGGCCGGCAGCATGCATAATGCCTGAGCTGTTTCATGCAACAGGTAGCTTCATTTTCCACAGACACCCCCACAGCTTTGGAGAAAAAAGGGCATTCTGCAGATCTCTCACTATGAAGAAAAACCCCACAGAGGGGGGGAGAAGAGAATCTGTTCACCCCACAGCTCCATTGTGACCGTCCCCATGCTGCTTTCTACTGTAACAATGACCTGTGGATGAATGCACGGCCTCCCACTCCAGCCCCCGCCCTCCCCCGACCCCGACCAACGCCGAGGTAAAGACGAGGTTATTTTCTTAACCCCGATACAAGACAAATAGAGCTCCCAGGGAAAGGATCCACAGACAAATTTGTCTTTTAATTCTAAAAAGATTGCCAAGGTGGGGGATACGAAGGCTGGAATGTTTGACTCCCATCTTTTCTAAGAGTTAGGTGGTGGTGGGTGGGGGGGTGTTGGCTGCCAGTCAAGCAGAACTGAGGACTTAGTGGCTTTTTACAAGGAGGCTTCTCTCCCTAAGTCAGACAACTTCAATCAAGTTTCCTGAGAATTGTTCCTCCTATAAACACGGAAAGCTTTCATTGTACTTTCACTCTGACAGAAACCACATGACACGGGTAATTGTGAAAAGCCTATAAAAATTGCCCACATGCTAATACTGGCCTGACATTATGACAACAGAATGTGACCACATATTGTAAACGAGTCAAAGTCAGTGACTCCTGACGCTCATCTGTAACAGCTAGACTTTCTCTGATAACATGAATCCAATCTCAAGTTTTCAAGAGTGTGCCAGAGAGGCCAATAAGATGGCAGTTTCCGAGCCTCACCCTGTCTGTGGTTGGTTAGGTCTACTTAACTACAAAAAGAGTTCAAGGTGAGGAAAGCCCCTCAAACAAACACAAACTCTGAACAAAGGAGGGATGGAGGAATCTGTGCTGAAAGAATGTGGCTCCTCTTTCAACTGTTGGTATGCTCGCGGCACCTCCTGTCATGAGAAGAAAAATCCCAGGAAGAAACAAACTGAAGAAATGCAAAACAATCCCAACCTCCTGCTGCCTGCCGATTGATTGATTAGGACTTGCCGCATTTCTCTTCTTTTCAAACTGCTGAGGGCATTGAAGGAGTAAGTTCAGACCTCTGGGTTAGTTCACATAAAGACATGATGGTTTGAAGTTATAATCCTTCAGGTTTATTTTTTAAAACAGTCCCAGTTTGCTATTTATGGTCTGAATTTATTCACAATAGTTACAGAAAAAGATTATCTCTATATAAAGTAATTGTTTTTGTTAGGGGCAGAGTTTTCCATTACAAAGCTGGATTCAAATTGCCTTCGCATGCATAAAGCTTTCACAGAAACAATACATGTGTCGAATCCAGCGAAATTGTTTTTCATTTGATCTGAGAGCCAGAGTTGAACATTCCCTGCTGCTCCTAGTTCACATTAAAAGGATTTGACTGCTGAAACATCAATTGGCATTTTATTGTGAAGCAATCACAGGAAATGCATGTGTTTGTCCTCAAGGTTCACTCTAATCATGGTCGTTTGTCAAAAACTCAACTCAACTCCACTTTTTTATGTATATAAAATGCATCTTAATGCAGAACAACTGATTCTTTTGGCCATTTGAAGTCAGTAGATCATTTTTTGTTGTTTTTGAAAAGGATAATCTTAAAAAAGTAGCAGCCACATTCAGCAGTTAGATGAAGAGTTGGCTGCAACGAGCTGCACACCTCCGACTTATTAAAGTTCTGCTGTTGTATGGAAAACCAGTTACAACATGTGGAGCATTAAAATCAAAGAACTGTTGCCATTATTATTGATTGACTTCTTAATTAAATCAATGTGAGACTGTCTGGTTACACAAACAGATTTACAGCTGCTCTTTTGTTGTTTTCCTGACAAACCAGCTGCTGAAGATGTAATGTAAGTATGAAAATGAATTGTATGATTTTGGGGAAAATCCTTGACTTGTACTCTAATCCTGTATCAAAATGTTCAAGCTTTGTGTAAGGATGAGCGAATCTTGATATTGTTTTTAACTCTGGGAGAAAAAATCCTATCAGAGTTACACACAAAGCTGCTTGTTGGCTTGTTTGTTCTTCTCTTCTTTGTTTTGCTTTCCTCTCCTCAAGCTGCAAGTCTTTAGTCAGAGCTTTGCTTTGACAGGTGAAGATCAGCCGGAGTCATCGCTATTGGCAACCATGTGAGATTGGAGGGGAGAGGTGGCTGCGAGGTCAGCGGCAGCGGAGATATTCTATACCTATGCAATAACACACCCGGCTAGGGCAGAGTTCACACCATGCCTTTATCCTCTTCCTGCAAACACACTGAAGCAGTGTGTCAGGTCTAACTCAAGGCAACAACAAGAAAACAAGCAGCTTTTTTTTTTAGACTTATGTTGATTCTTCTCTCATGCCAACAAACGAATGATGAATGACATTCATACAGGAGTGTTATTTTTTCCATTCAAGCGTGCAACTACAACAAGACAACTACTCTGAGTCCCACATCCAGTTTTTTTTGATGAATGGTCAGAGAGAAGTTGAACATTATTGACTTCCGCTGCAGACACTTGAAATGGTGAAATGGCGGTTGGAGCGATTAAGCGGCAATCACATTTGTAATTATGATAATGTCAATTGAGCTTGTCAAGGATGAATAATTTCAAGGGAGACAGTAAAACATACCTAACAAGGCTTTTCTCAGCGGTAAACACGGGGCTTTTAAAACTGTAATTAGCCCTTTAATGTCTAACACATGGCTTACAAACCATCCATGGGGCCAACTTCCCTTTTCTCAACCACTATCCCGTTCTCTCTGTAGGAAAACACTTTTCACATAGCTGGAAATCTAACCACACAAATAGGAAGCTCTCTCAGTGGGGTGGGGGGCAGTGGTGGTAGTGGGGCAGGGAGGCAGGGGGGTGCACAGGCAGGCGTAATTCAGCAATTGTGGGACAAATTGTTATTTTCCTGCGCTTAAAATAGACACACAGGAGATGCAAAAATAATATTCTCATTGCTGCTGCTTTCAACCGTCTGCGCTGAATTTAGTACGACATATTTTCCTGACCATTATGTGTTTCGTTTGGTTCATTAACGAGCTAAATAAAACCCTGAGTGCAAAAGCCTTGAATTCCATGCAATCCCAAAAAGTTGCAGGCTAAAGAAAAAGACAAGATCTGAAGCTTAAAAAATGCTGCACCCTGCTCCCCAACCAACCACCACCACCCCAGCTCTCTTTCTCTCTCTCTCTCTCCCACAACTGCCCCCCGTGCATCCTCTCTATGCACCCACCCAAAGTGTTCAAGAATTCCCCCTTGAGAGACAGACATAGATAATTGGTCACAGATTTTTGTTGGCAGGACACAAAGGAACCTCCTATTCACCCCTGCACAGCTGTCTACTTCCCATTCTACCATCTCTGCTCCTCACAAGTTGCATCCCCTCCAACGGTTCCCTCACCACCACCACCACCATCGGACCATAGCTGAGCCGCACCTCGTCCCCAAAACATAGCCTCTTTCATTGCCACAGTAAAGCCATCAGGACACATGCCTCTCATGACCCCGACCCAGAGCCCCTCGCCAGTCTCCTTACGCCTCGAGGCCTCGGTGACATCTGGGAGACCTCTGAATCTGTTACTAGTTCTCTCTGATAAAAGTTGTTCCACTGATTAGGGATCCACTGGCATTGATTAATGCACCTGTAGTGGGATGCATAACTCATGTACCACTTTGAATTTGTTGCCAAAGCTAAATTCACTGTTCATGATGAGATAACCCCTTTTTTTTGATGGTTTGCTGGACACGGCTGTATAAAGTCTTGTGGCAAGGTGATTCTTAAGATGAAAGTTTTACTTTGTTTTCTTTTATTCATTTCTGTTTATTCTTTTATTTGTCCAGTCATGCTGGGTGATAATAATTATGTTTAATACATATTCATTTTAGCCATTAATTACAGATCATATGTGATGATCATCTTTATATAGTATAGTAATTATATAAAGAAATCATTTATTTGAATAAACATATAGTGGTGTATTGTTGACTACTTTTATATCTTAAAATACAAAAATGTCCATAAAGGTTAAAAAGCTAACTTTTTATTAATACTCTTGTGCTTAAGGTGAGAGTTAAAAATCTTACATTAAGCAAAGGAGTATTCAAAAACGACATGAACAGAAAGTAGCAAAATAGAAAGCTCTTGTTACGCAGCGAAATGGTTCCTGTTGATATTATATTATTTTTTGACCTTAGTAAAATCAGACATCTTTTTATGTATGAGTTCACTTTTGTTTTCTTCAACTTACTATGGTCCTAAAAATGTATTTTTAAGAACAAAGTCAGATCTCTGGTGACCACTGAACAATATGGCAATGATATTACACTTCCTTCAAGCACAGACAGTAGACTGTGTTCATGCAGGAAACAGAGGAAAGTAGAGCAACACGTTTCACCTTCAGCTTCCTGTACTTTCTCCCTCTTCTACCTAACATAATGGATGACATGTGTGGAGCTGCTGTTGTGGCGAATACTAAAAAGACTTAAACGGACATAAGAAGGAAAAAAGAGGCCCAAATAAGAGATTGTATTGAAGGTAAAAAAGAAGAAGAAGAATTGAAAGACACACTCTCTCTCTCTCTCTCTCTCTCACTCACACACACACAGAAAGAGTTCAGTTTGGAGGGGAAGAAGGGGAAAAAGGTGATTACAATTCCAGTCACAGCTAGCACAGCAGTTTGTGCAGTGATCCTAGATTTCTTGAGCAACAGAGCAAAGCTGTTCCCAAGGGGCTCATGGGAAGGCATAGGTCAACCACCCCTTTCCTGACTCACCACATGTTAAAGGAATTCAGCGGTGCATTGTGGGATATGACACCGGTAACCCCCACAACTAAGTTTCCAAATTACTAACACACACATTCTCGAACCTGTCTGCCGTTTCAGTATTGAAAAAAATGACAAATGTTGATGTAAAATGGTATTGTACGTGATATCATAATCCTAAAAAGTAGCACATAAGTAGAATAAAAACTCATATACTAAACACTGAAGCAAATTATTGCATTTTCTTTTAATTTTAGTAGATATAATTCTCAGAAGAAAAGAAGACATGACCACCTGTTTTTGTATTTTTCTTATCTCTCCCAAAAGACGATTCACATGATGACCTCACTAATGGATGACTTACTGCCACAAGTCCAATTCAGGAGTATTTAACAATTATTTATAACAATGTTCTGACTTGACTTGTGGAAAACAACTCTTATCTGTTTACCAGATGGAGACAGTATAAACCATTGCTGATGGACAGAAACTGAAGATAAGGCAGACAAACAAGATTGTTCTAATGGAGAAGCAAATGTTTGGAGTTCAGTTTAACAT
Source organism: Ctenochaetus hawaiiensis (assembly GCA_029783645.1). Lineage (NCBI taxonomy): Eukaryota > Metazoa > Chordata > Actinopteri > Acanthuriformes > Acanthuridae > Ctenochaetus > Ctenochaetus hawaiiensis. The sequence goes on along the minus strand of JAPZDY010000021.1, from coordinate 19,884,753 downwards.
TCCAGCATGCAGCTGAAGGATTTAATTCATTTGTCACATTCCTCCTCTCCTCTCTTTTCCTCTCTCTATATCGCTTCTCTTCTCTTCTCTCCTCTTCCCATCTCATTTCTCTTCTTTTTTTGTTCTGTTTCCCTCTATTCACTCTCCCTTTTTTCTCCTTTTTTCTCTTTTTATTTTTTCATTTCTCGTTTTCTTTTCACCTCTCTTCACTTCTCTCCTCCTCTCCTTTCTTTTACTCTTTTTTCTTCTCATTTCATTTCATTTCTTGTCTCCTTTTCTATTTTCTTCTCTTATTTTCTCTTCTCTCCTCCTCTCCTTTCTTTACCTCTCTTTTCTTCTTATTTCAGTTCTTCTGTTTTCTTCTTCTGCTCTCTTCTCTTCTCCCCCTAACAAGAAACTAATTACACATTATTAGTAATCATGCCTAAAAGTTATGGGCTGTAACTATCTGCCACTTGGCCGGAAATTGAGTCAGAGAGATAATGAATGAAAACTGAGCCTTTGGACTTTTCACAATCAGGGCCAGCAAATTGCTCCTCAACATTATTACATTCATTCATGTTGAGGAGGTTTCTGTTTGCATTCTACCGTTAAGAGAACTTAATACAACTGATTGAAGCGAGAGTGGTTAAAAATCATACCAAAGAAACTGACAAACAACTTCTTCAGACTGCAGACAAAAGGATTAACATAACTATTAGGATTAATCAGTAACAAATATGCTTGAAAAAATGGCGTTTTAAATGTCATAAACATCTTGACAGCTAAAATACTGGGAGTCCATTTATAGGGCTGTGTTTCATGGAGCAGTTATGGCCAGGTCTCTTTGTAGAGCTGGGGGGCCTGGAGCTGGGGTGGGGTGGGGGTGAACGATGGAGCTGATGGACATCTGTCAGCCAGCCTGCAAAGGCATAAACAAACCTGCAGGAACTAGAAAAAAAGTGAGGAGAACACAGGAAGAAAGAAGAGGGGACTGAACAGTATTCTGATTACTTGAAAGAGAACTTCTGCTGGATTAGAGAACAAAAAAAAAAAAGGTGGTGGGTTATAAATCAGAGTAATCCATTCAGCCTGGGAGGGCTCTGCCTGGCCATCCCTGACATCCACAACCCAAGTCCCTGAGAGCCCTGAGGGACTATTTGGAGCCACAACAGGCCTGAGGGAGGGCTCAGCCACAGGTGTTGTCCGGCAGCTGCTGTGAGTCCGTATACACAAAAACACACAGCCTGCGCTAATGTACATTCTCTGAGCACACTCCATAACACATACATGCCAAACTGTATGTATACACAGTGAGTGTGTATAGTGCATGCCAACATAATTGTGTCAAAGACAGACAAAGGTATGCAAATTCATGGCACAGTTTGTACAAACACATATACTGTAAGGCCTGTGCTACAAGACGGGGAATCATTCATCCATACATACCAAGACCGACAGAGATATTCTCCACAAATCCACAGCTGAGACAAATGATGCATGCTGTAGATACACACTCTCACACCACGCTATTGTTTAAAATATTCTACCCGCATCTGGTTTGCACACATGGCAGCACAGAATCTCTCTGGCACTCAAAACCAAATAGAGAAAAAAATGACTCCCTCATGACACAATGTTATAAACATGCAAACATATGCAAACACCTCACGTGAGTCAGATCAACAAGCACTGTGCGTGCACTCACACACACACACATACACACACACAGAGACGCAAACACTCGAAATGAAGAAGAAAAGGGAGTAATTTCTTTTTTTTTTTTTTTTAAGTGTATAGTATGCCCATGTGCGCCCATTCTCACACCCACACAGATTCCTGTAGGCAGCCTCCAATGCTGCTGTCCATCTTTCAGCTGTAATGCTAGACACACACACCCTGAGGAGGGAAAACCCACAACTTTACAGTTTTACTGGCTGGAGTCGACTCGATTTCTGAGTTATGACAGCCTACACCGCAACAGACGACAAGTCTTTCTATCTGACAATATCAGTTTTGATCAAAAGTCAAGCCCACATTTTCTGATTTGAACTCACCTTTCATAGTATGTAATACCAAATGGTATACAATAACTCTGATGTAGTTATATGGAGATATATTTCAATTGAGTATAGTATTTCAAATGTAATTTTGTTGCAATATGGAGCAGCTGAGTAGTTCGATATTCCTGTTTCCTGGAGCATAAGCAAATTTCCTTCTGTTATGTAAACCAGAACAACAACTCCAATAAATACGGTAAACACACACTAACTTTCCTAGCAAGACTACTTAGATGAACAAGGCTGGCAATTTATCCCAGATTCCAGAGCAATGAGGCAACAAATTAAAACAGGCATTAGTGGTGAGTTTGAGCTCTCTTTCGCTGTAACAAGACACATGACTGACAGCAACGTTACGCAAACCCTCCCACAATTGTCCCTTTCATTGGTGCTACGATTCAGATTCGTTGCCTTTTAAAAGTGTGACTGACTCAAGGAAATGGAAAGTTCGGTCTCAGTGGGTGGGATTTTCTTTTTTTTTTAAAACAAAAAAACTTTGCTGCATGAAAACTTAACTCCATAACAAAAACAGCCAGGAATTCACATATGATACGACAACAAAGATGTAGCTGTTATGAAAGCTCCCAACCACCTCCACATGTTTGCTAATTAGCATCTAAGATTGTCATGTGTCCTCTCACAGCGCTCTAAAATGAATCAGCTGTCTGATGCTTCTGATTTGCTTGTGTGTTTGCAACGAGGCCTTCGTGACAACCACCCTGAGCCAAAAATGTAGCTGCGAGTCTCATCATACCACACCTCCTCACCCCTGTCAGTGAATTGCCTGCTTGCATGAAATGGCATGCAAGGGACAAAAGGCATTTCTTTAGATTATTCTGGTCATGTCGAGAGGGGCTAAATAACAGAGCAGAACCCAAAGGGGCTTCCCTGCTGGGTTCACAAGATTCTCTCCCCAGGTGAAAGACAGGGACTGTGTTGTTTGTGCAAGTTTTTTAGATAAAGTGGAAGGGAACGAGGTGCATCATCATAACTAACCCTCCCACCAGTCACCATCCACCTCAAACCCCCATTCTTCAATCCCTTGAGCTGACGCATTTCATGGCTGCCACAAAGACGAGACACTGCCCTCAATTTCCCATGAAAGAGGCTTAAAAAAAGTAGCGGAGGAAACTTTCTTTCCCAGTGTCTCAGGATATGCGATTATTATTAGTAGACTAAAAAGAGTTCTCCAACCAATAAAACATTTCATTCTCATAACATGACTAAACCTGGACAAAAAAATGATTCAGCAGCACCGCAGGTATCTTTTTAATCATGCAGTCTTCTTTGTCAAAGTTTTTGTGTTATCGTTGCCCTGTAATGCAACTCAACCGCCGACAGTTCAGTCAGACTTTCGGGTGTGTTAATGTCTGTGCTAATGAAGCCTCAAGCAGCTGGCCTCTGGCAGAGATGAGAAGCGTGCAAGAGAGGTGTGGTAAGCTCACCTATAAGTAGCTCCACCTTCCACCACCTTTCAGGCTTGTCGTTTTTTTTTAGCCCCGACTGACTTCACACAGCTCCCTTTGGAACCACAAAAGGCTTTAACCCGTTTATTTACATGTGCACTAAAACACCCAACAAAAAGACTCTAATGTGCTAGTGTTCACCTTTACTTGCTTTTATATTTCTTATAATACATGTGCAGAAAAGACTGTGAGAAGTCGAGTGATCTGTGAGAAATGTCGGTCTAAACTGCTTGCATAACCTTGAGAGTAAAGCTTTAATTTATGAGGTGTCAAAGGAAAGATCAACAAGCTTTTTTTCTATTTCTTTCTCTCTTTGTTTTGGTTGCGCTACCCAGAGTGATGGATTTAGGGTGTGCGAACGTTGTCAGGGATTTTGACTCTATAAGCAAAGAGTAAATAAATGCAATGCACACTAGGATCGGTTGATTCAGTAATGCTGATGCATGAAAGTCAGGTGGGTGGTTATTTGTCAATACTTGCAGGCCTTGTCTTGTCCCTCTGTGTTCTGTCGTTATACTGTATATCTCTCATCACACGACTGCGCTGGAGGCGAAGAGCGAACGTGCATTCACGAGCCAGGAGCCTGTTTGAAATGATTGTTGTGCTCCTCTATAACGTTTGTATTTGTCTTTCAGGAGTCATGGGGCATGGGGGCGGGGGTGGAGGGTTGTTGTTGGTGGTGGTGGTGGTGGTGGATGAGGAGGGGGGGGCACTCTAAAATCTGACAAATTGCTGAAAATTGCTTTCACACAGTCATTCCTGTTTGGACGCACTTGGCACATCTGGTTGTGATCTGGCCACAAAAGCGCCATGGCGAAGGGTTCAGCTCACAGAGTGGTGCCACATATTATCCCTTCCTCCTCCTCCTCCTCCTCCTCCTCCTCCTCTACCTCTCCTGGTTTGGTCTGCAAACACACTAAGGATCATCCCTCTCTCTCTCTCTCCCCTTTCCTCTCTCCCTCTCTCTCTCTCTGTCTCTCTCTCTGTGGGGTGCTAGGAGCTGATGGTGTTTGTAGTGATGCTTGGCAGTGGTCCCGCCAGAGAATTCCTGAGCTCCTCTCTGACTTTAAGAGTATCAGTGGGCTGTAATTGAGGCGTCTGCAGAGATGAATGCAGCACTGACACTGCGAGCGGCGCATATTTTCAAGGGGGAAAGCTGCTCACAATCTGGCAACTTTAAACACAGCCAATAAAAAGACAAATTCTTTGCGTTTGGCACGATGCAGCACACACGCCTCGACACACACACACTTGATTAGTAGTTCAAAAGTGGAGCGTCACGATCTTCAGAGATCTTTCTGTCAGTGTGCGGCTCTGATCACAGTGTGCGGTGCAGCAGCATCACCCAACAGTGTCTTATAAATCCTCCCCTCATTGTTTTACTGTAGCCTTTACTAATCTTTGTGCTCTGGACAACATCTGCAGGGATGACTGTGTGTTTTCCATGCAAGTGCTGCTCATGTTAGAATGTCTCCATGGAAAAACACATGACATGAATAAGAAGTGAGCTGCTCCACTGACTCAAGCTGCTCTGGAAAAAGATGCCAAACATAACTTTTAAAAGGCTTTAGATGATATTTGACATATCGTGTCTTATGTTTTGCATCATACAGCTACAAAGATATATGTCTCTCTTGTGAAGAATTCCATTTTTTACATTTTAACTCGGAGAAAAAGATCGAACTTATGGGAAAAATGGATTATGGATTCTTATGTGCTTTATTTTTTAGCATACGTGTCAAATAAACATGCACTGGGTTGTGAAGTAGAGGAGAGGTCATGGGTAAATACTTGCAGTATTGTCAATCCTGCAGCTGTGGAGCTGGGAGAGAAAAACTGAGTGCACAGCTGCAGACTGAGGCCTCAGCTTCTCAAATTGCTTCTGCCTCAGTTTCCTGCCCTCTTTACTGACCAGGCCAAACCAGGCCCTTATTAGACCCACCCCCACCTTAATAATCCATGATGTCACCTCAACATCACTTTTTTTTGTTTTTCTTGATTTTTTCTCCCCCCATTGTTTGCTAAATACTAACAGGTGTTGGAGCAAAGGAGGAGGACAAGTGACTCCGTTCGGTCAGCTTCTTCTGGTCCCGTCCGTCCGTCTATCTGTCCATCCACCGCTATCGCCACATCTGCTTCAGTTTTGACTTCCCTTGGTTTGTTTGTCCATCTGTATTTGTGTTTCTTCCCCCTTCTTTTCCCCTGTCCCCCCTCCCTCTTTTGGTGCAGGGAGGCTGAGGAATGATCAGTCAGACTTTGATGCCGCTGGCCTCTGCCCTGGCTTTCCACAGCACATGAGCCCAGGCAATTACGAAAGCGCTCCTCGCCGACTGCTATTACTCTGTAATGCTCCTGTCTGGAGCAGGAGGAAGAGGAGGAGGAGGAGGAGGAGGAGGAGGAGAAGCAGGTCGAAGAGAAGGAGAGAAGGGAAAGGGAGAAGAAGGAGGAGAAAAGTTTGATTTGACATTGTACCACACACAAAATTTCATTTCATTGTACAGAGGATCTATTCCACAAATTTCTTAATATTCAAAATAATTCAGCTGTACTCATATGATTGGCAGCTCTCCTGCTGAAACACTCCTCCTGGACTGAGACAGAAGTATACTATGCGCATCCGGTAGTGCAGCACACATGTGGCAGACAGGAAGTACTTGGATATGGGGGCAGGTTGGTGGTGGTGGGGGGGGGAGCAGGAAAGATGATGGCCCCTTTATCCCAAGGAATCATTAGACAAGACTTTCCAGAGGAAGTCAGAAATCACCATCCCATATGATCCATGCTTCCCTTCTTCCCAGAAGATAGCACGGGTGTGCTTTTTAAAGATATTCAGTCTGTGTGGAAATGGTCCGCAGAGCCCACAGCTGGTTAAAGCCTGCCATTCAGTGTATATAATGGTCTGTCTGTGCACCAGCAATTACAAATAAATCATGTGGATCATCTCTTTGGTTAGGGACAATTATGCTCTGCGCTGACAAAGTGACGGCATCTGCTGGGAATAATGCATAGAGAGGCAGCAGGAGCACAAGAGAAACCAACAGGAGAGAAAGCTATGTGTAAAAATATCTTTTGTTTTTTTGGAAGGTGAAGAGAAAATAAAGCTGTAAATTGTTTTACCTTGAAGCTGCTATATATCTCTGATTGAAGGGTACTTTACTGTAACATCATTAGTTTATGCTGTCAGTATAAAAGAAAGGTTTTGGTTCTTCTAGCCAAAAATTTGATAGTTCTGCAAACTGAAATAAATCTTGAACCATAGATGAATAATGATCCTGGCACATTTCAATTAAAGTTGTGGAAAAAAAAATCTGAACTTGTTCTGCTTCCAGAGCCCAGAATGAGTTGCAGCTATAAGAACTGGCAGCACCGGGGATGTTTACTTTTCTGGAGAGATGGAAAATAACTGCTTGCTCAGCATTTCATGTTGTACCACTGCAAGCCAATCCTAAAAAAAAACTAAAAAAAAAACTACTCTTTTCTCAGTGAAGCTTGGTGGGTATGAAGTTATAATATTATTGTCATATTGTGCAGAATGTCATCTGTCTTTGCAAGTATATATATATAAATAAGGGCAGTGATTGATCCTTAATATAAAATCACTACAAGAAAGCTTTTTTCTGCAGATTTTCTGACAAATGAATCTGCTTGACTTCTGATTCCAGGTCAGTAAATGAGTGTTTTCTTGTTGCCCCACCCTCTGCTTCACCCACGGTACACCATGTCAGCTTGATGATGCATTGATTTGTTGAATCTTCTGCTGAAAGAGTTTGTCCTTTAACCCAAGGCCATCACTCTCATCGTGACTGCAGCTGACTGAGGGCTTTGATACTCAAGCCAGTTTGGCACCAAGTTGGGTGATGATTATGGAACTACGTCAGGAGAGGGATTATTATTGTGTTTTTTAAAAAAAATGCTCCAAAATTTTAAACAATCAACCACAGCAATACTATAATTCTTTCCTATACGGTCAATCTGAATTTATCATGGTACAAAAATGTGTCTGATGGTGGCCAATGTGCGTGGCCAATGGCGTAATCCCATTACATTTTCCAAATCAATCCCAAAAGAGCAGACGTATATTAGAAACAATAGAAAAGCTGTTTTTAAGACTGCAGATCACCAAACCACCCCCACCCAGCTCAGCTAAATCACACTCTGCCTCACACCTGCTGTGTGTCGTGAGAGGACGGAACAACTGGAGGCATGGACAATGCATGTATGTGTGTCTGAATGTGTGTGTGTGTGTTTGGAAAGAGAGCACAACTGGGCATGCAAAAACTCTTGTATGAATGTGTGTGTTTATGTGTGCACGGTCCTATAAGAATGCATCAGTGCTTGTGGCACAAGGCACGGCCTCAGCTCGATTTAACTCTCTAAATGCCACCGTGACGCCAGTCAGACTTTGTGTGGCCGCATACCTCCACTGAAGAAGATATGGAAAAAATCTGTGGGCCAGTAAATCTTGGAGATTACATGGCTCCTCTCAGCTCTGGCCTCAATAATGCCTCAAATCCAACAATGCCATGCCACTGAAATTTGGGGCGTTTGTCTTCAAAAAAAAAAAAAAGTGACTCTTGACGCCATCACACTCTTGATGAGACTGTTCATGAGCATGTGTGTGTACGTGCCTGAGAGTGGGCTTGTGTGTGTGCATGAGTGTATACATATAAGAGAGGGGATTACATGTAGAAATAGAAATGGATCAACTGAAACACAACATTGACTTGATTTTTTAATTGCCTCTCGGCTACAATGAACGGCCGATGCAGCTGTCTGCGTGAACAGCTGCTTGCCAAGAAAGATTGGACAGAACAAACTCTGGGAGGGAGGAGAGAACAATGCGGGATGAATCATATGAAGCCTATGAGGTATTTTGCAATTTCACAACTTTGAAAAATGCATGCAGGATTAAGAATCTTTTATTGGAAATTCACATCTGCTCCAAGGCGCATTTCCCAGGGAGCTTGCAAAGATGCATTTTCTATGCTGTCTGGGTGAGACAGAAACAGTATGGTGTATTACTGCATAAAGTAAACTAAAGCAGACAATGTTTTTTTCTTCTTTCAGCTTTGTTAATGTGGAATGTTTGAGTTTACAAGTTGCAATTTACAACTGTGGAAGAACCAGGGGGTCTGAAAGATTTGATGGAGCAGTCTGTATGGATTTCCTGCAGAATATTTGTCAGACTTAAATTAAATACTGTTGTTTTGCTCTCTCTCTCTCTCTCTCTCTCTCTTTCTTTCCTTCAGCCTGAGGCCTTGTGGCTGACTACTCCACATCTATAAATCACCGGGAACGCATGCTTATATCCCGGAGCGAGCACACTGAGTCAGTCTGGCAAGGTTAATCACATTCACATCTCCTCGGCCTGTTTGCAGCAGCCAACTGATAACCAAACACACATTACGGGGCATGATCCCTCTTGCTCGTGAATTCTGCTCATATCATGCTTTAACGGCGATGCCACATAAAAGAGTTGGGTGAAGGTAAAGCTGTGGGTGCATGGTGTTTTGGTGATTGTTACCAAGCATAAACAGCAGTGTCACGGGAGCTTAAACCACAAAAATACAGCTAGAACACATGAAGAATTGCTGCAAGAGGAGAGAGATAGATACAACTAGGGTGGGTCTGGGCTGGTGGATGAGGAGCGCCCATAATAACAGACAGAGGTCTCATTCACATTGCACACATGCTCAGCTTACACTGGGGCCAATGGTCGACTGCACTCATATCCTCCTGTCTGTGTGTTTGATGGACTTCTAGAGAATATGGGAAGCTTTCCAAGTGTGACACATGGTTTTCTAGCCTATGAGTATCTATGAATATAAGTGGCATAAAGTGTAGTTTAAGTGTGGGTGTGTTCGCAGGTGTTTATGAAAATGCATACATGACTGTGCCTCAATCTTTTTTTTCCATTAAAGCTATTTTTTTCTCTTCTCTTCACAGAAGTGCCCTACCCAGATATGTGGGAATTAGGCCACATCGCTCACTACCATCCTACTCTAATCAAAGTGCCGATTCTTGAAACAGACAGCTGTTGTCATGTGCCTTGATTCCAATGGCTATCTGTCCCTGTAGCTGCCCAAGTTTTTAGTTGGCCAGCTGAAGTTGTAGGGGGAACGAGGGTTATCGGCGTCCGCCAGTTCAAACTCCTGCTAGAGCAGTGCTCCAATTCACAACACAGCATACACCAATAACACACTGATCCAAGGTAAGTTTATTTTTTTTTCCTCTTCTCTTGCGTTACTCATAACATCCTCCGACTCATACAAGCTTGAAGATGCTAATCAAGATTTCACAAAGATAAAACAACGTAAATACAAACACTGTTAGACGTGAGGTGTTATTTTTGGAAGTGAAAATGAGTGTTTAAAGATCTGGCAGATAATTCACTAATGTACAGGAGTTTGACATAGAGCTGCTCATTAATACAAACACTGTAGGTGATTGGTTGTTTTACTGCATCCTCTTTTAAGTGTGACACGCATGATTCAATATGACCATATAAGGAGTGTTTTTTTTCTTGAAAGTAAATGTGAATGTGAGAAACATCTGTGGAAAAAAAAAAAGCTGGGTGGAACAGTCGTATCAGTTTCCTGGCGCTTCATGTTAGACTTTTCTAAACCCAACAGATATGTGCTCAGAGCGCATAGCAGTGAGTCAATCACACTTGATTTGTGGAAGTGTACACCCTTGCCATGTTCCTCCATGTTTCACTGCCGTAAACCAACTCAAGCAGGAGGCAACATTCTCTGGATGCCTTCTTGGCTGAAAATTTAGTAAATAAGAGAAGCTAAATTTATACACTCATGAGTTGTTGTCTGTCCATCTGTTGTCTGTCCATAGTTGCTATCATAGTGGGTGGCCGAAACAGACAAAATACCAACTTCTAACTGCAGGACGCACTTGATCACAAATGCATCTGCAGATTAAGCCTCAGGCTGTCAGGTGTAAAAAGGGCAAGCGATTGAAAGCACAACTGGCGTCACATGGTGGAAAAAGCTAAATCTGCTTTTAAGACTACACACGTCGGCCTCAAGTGAGACTTTAAACAATATTCTTTTCAAGCTATAAAGATCTTTTTAGAGAATGTGAAATAAAGGAGAGAGGAAAAAGAGCCTCTCTAAAATATTAATTAAAAAAGCATCTGTAAGAAGTAATAGATAAAAAGAAGAAGAGATAAAAAGAAGAAGAGGGTTCCCAGGGTCTTCTTTTTGAATATTTTAGTGGGTAATAGGTCTTAATTTGATGGTGAAAGTGAGCAAAACACCCCTTCTTTAATTTCACACTTAGCATCAGTCTAGCTGTTTTTTAATGAGATTTGGCAAAGTTGTTGTTTCTCAGGGAATAAAATAAACATTAAAACATAAATTGAAAGTTGAAAAATTATAAAAAAACATCGAGTATTAATCCTTGAGCTGGTGGCTACAGGGGTGCCTGAGAGCAGAGTTGTCATAGATCATTACAAGGTAATTTGTTGTCTCCATACTGCATCTTGGCTCAGATAACCAGGAGTCGGGTAGTGTTGTTAGGAAAAGACAAAGATGAGGCGCGTTTAAAGCGAAGCATTAAAGTCAGCTTCACGGGCTGCTCAGTGAAGCTATACACTGATCTGTTTTTTCTACTGGATTTATTTGTCTGAAAAAACACTTAACGGGGGGAAAAAAAGTCTAAGAAATATCGGAGGAATTAAGATTGGAGGGAGGTTTAACCCTCAGAACACACACACACACACACACACACAAACACATAGGCCTGGTTTGGGTCAGAGGTCAAATGGCCCTGAACTCTCTCCCTTTGGGCCGAGGACATCAGAGGTCCCTCTGTGTGCTGCTCTGCATTTATTTTACCCATCATCCCTCATCAGGCTGGGATGACCCTGCGACCCTGGAGCTAGGGTTACCTGTCAGTTGACTGTCTATTCATGAGCACAGGGCTTGACGCTGTGTCAACATTTGTTCTTTGAGGGCTGAGGGAGGAAGAAGAGAGGAGTTTGGTTCAGTGTGGTGAATGCAAAACCAACAAACAGAGAGTTGAAAAGGATTAAAAACAAACATTTTTATATTAAAATTAATAAAAAAAAAAAACCTACTCCTGATTTAATGTCGCACTCAACTTTTTCATGAAGTGCACCATCTTGACTTCATTTACACATATGACGTGCATGTGTGATAACCTCTGTTTACTCAGAGGGACAAAGATCCAAAGGAGCACAGTAAACAGATGCCTGTATGGGTGCCTTTTGAGGGGTACCTACAAAAAACACTCCGAAAGCCCCCCCTGTGTGTGCTGTCAGCTATCAATCAGGGTGTCGTAAGTGGGATCCTTGAGTCGAGATGCTATCAGTGCTGCCCCATATACACTCACACCACAGTTTCCCTTATCTCTGCTGAGATAACAGATCCCCTCCACCAGCGAGAGGCCTGAACCAGACACACTCGCTTTCTGCATCTCTCTCTCTCTCTTTCTCTCTCTCTCTCTCCACTTCATTTCAGACAGGGGCCATCAGAAAAAAAAAACAGTCAATTTGCTCTGGTTCCTGTTTAAAATTCAATAAGTGTGTCTCTTCTATTGCAACCGTGTGGTGCTGGCGGAGGCTACAGAGGGCGCATGCTCCCTCTGATCTCAATCTCTGATGTTATCGGCTTCTAGAAGAAACATGATACATGTCTCAGTCGACTAATCTAGATGGGCATGAAATTGGACAAAAAATCAGAAGCATGACACATCAACAATTTCCTGCAACTGTTTTTTGCTGTTATTTTTGTAAACATTGCATTTCCGGAAAAAAATAAATTGTTTAAGATTCACAGCCCCTGATAGGCAAAAAGAACAGATTGTTTATGGTAGTTGAGTGGAGCTTTGTATTTATGAGTTAGAAAAGTGCAAAACAGAAGTGTGATCACATTATTTGAACAGAAATTTTCAAGTTGCTCGTACGTAAAACTGCATTATTAACAAGTTTTGAAAAAGTGCAGTAAGTTGAGCATGTTGTGGTGCAGATATGTCAGGTCACTTCAGTTATTTTTTCCTCGGTTTGAGGACAGCGAGCTGCGGAGATGGTCCGGGACCGGCCCTGTTTTTCGGGCTTCTCCACCAGACCACAGCACGTTGGGCCTAATAACAAAAACAAGCATCCCGGTGTGGAGCTGGTCCCACAGTGTGAGGACCTTAATGAGGAACATGTGGAGCTGCCCAGACACACAGTCAGAGGAAACCCAATCCCTCACTCCCTCCTTTTCTCCCCTTTCCTTCTCCCTTCCCCCCTTTCTCCCATTCTTTCTTGTTCACTCTCGTTCAATTCACTCTCCACATTTTCTGACGCTAAGTCTTAAGTTTTAATACTGTAGCACTGCTTTTTAGGTTCTCTGTTTTTGTGCCTCCATCAGAAATCCTTAATGTTTTTCGAAAACTTAAACAATCTTGGTTTTTGTTTTCAATAAAAATAGCTTCTTTAGACTTTTTTCTCCCCCTATTGTACCAGAACAAGTGACCCACTGTCAGCAGGAGAAATATATCGTCCCTGTTTTTACCTGATATACCACACCCGCTCCCTCCAACTTGTTTTAGAGCTGGTGGCACGTACATATTGCTGGGTCATGCAATGCAATACGCTCATAAGGAAACGTGGGAAGAAAGAGGTCTTTCTCCACCCATCAAGCCTGACAGGCGGTCTCAGAGTTTCTTTCATGTGCTGAATTCATCCTTACCATCCACCTGGATCAATTAACTGTTTGCTTCAGTGGTCGTCAGTCCCGCAGTTTGGAACCTCAGCTCATTTTGCAGACAGCAGCTCATTGAGAGAAACTTCGGCTTTAATTTTTGTTGTCTTTCATTTTTATAAAACACATATTACACATGCAGATCTATAGGGAGCATTTTTTTTGTTCAGCTGTTATAAACTGGAGTAAATAATGTGTGTTTTTTTCTCTGCAGGAAATGTCATCACTTGCACCCGAAGAGAAACATCGTAAGAGGTGAGACATGTCCTGCAGGATTTTGTTTTAATTTACTGTACAGCATACCCACGCCATCAACAGATCTCCCTCCTGCACTGTGTCACGGCCGTCCCAGCTGTCACAGGGAACGCAAAAGTGCACCCTTTTTTTTTAAGGGGATTCAAAATGCGACCATAAAGCACAGCCATTAAAGCAGATCAACCAACCAAACCTCCAAAATTAGCTGAACAAACAGAGTAAGGTAGAGCCCTCTGGGGGATAAACTTGGCACACTGGATCCAGTGTGACAGAGGCCTTTCTGGCAGCTCAGAACAATCCAAACGTTCCACTTGGGTTGAGCTGTCTTCGTTTTCCCCTCCACTATATATATCAGCCCCACATCAACATAGGCCTGTGAAGACCTTTCACAAGACTGACAGGCCACCTGAATCACACAATTGTGTGGCCGGAGGAGCCTGCATGTGTATAGAAAAACCAGTGATCCAATAACTGTCTGGGTTCACTTCTCTCTCATAAAGTCAGGAGGGAGGCGCAGAGGGAGACCCACAGCTACAAGCCAAATGCTCCAGCTGCACCAAAACAAAAGCTCTAACTTTAAATCTAACTCTAGAAATTGTGCAAACTTTGACCGCTGATTTTCTCAATATCAGTATTTTTTTCCAGTAATCGGTTGATGCATTAAAATTCTTCATTTGTAAAGGCACACAAACCTCAGCGTGTCTCAGGCTGAAAGCTGGTGAGTATGTGGCTTGCAGATGGTCAGGCCTCACAGCAGCTGTGCAAATGAAAGACGGAGTGTCGCTGAAGGAGTGAGAGAGATGGAAACTTGGCCACAAAAAGGAAAAAAGTAACATACAAGTTGCTAGCTGAAAATGTAATGGAAAGATTAATAGCACACTGAGATTTGCTGAGAGAAAATAATGGAGTCAGAGTATTTTCTCTGACTTTTGTTAAGTGACAAAAACAGTCAATGCCCATGTTTTTGGCGAGCAAAACACCACTTTGTTGCCAAAGAACGGCTAAAAGACGCATGTATTGATTTAAAGTATAAAATCTACTCAGTGTAATGGAGAAAACCCCACACTGTAGGAGGGTAAGAGGTGGCTCCATTATTTCTCCTATCAGCCTATATCTTTCAAATAGTCTAAGTAAGATGTAACCTGTTACTTTGCACACACACATTGTCAATCAAACTGTATTTTTTAAGCTCTAAGTCTAGAGTAAGAAAACAACAGGTGGGGGAAGCCTGCTTAATGCTGAAAACACAAACATTTGTCCTCGGGAGGAGGGGGAGTCAAAAAGTGCTTTGTAGTGCAAAGAGTCTTTAAATTTCTAATCTTATTTCAGCTCTGCAGGAGAAAAGTCTTACTTGACACTTTTGAATAAACCAAACAGCCCAAAGCTGTGCCTTCAGCATGGATATGTTGTATATGTGCAGATAATAGTCAGTTGTTATACAATAATTACCACAACACCCTATGATTTTTGAATTATAATCAGGGCATTTATAATTTCACCACCACCCCCTCTGTCGTTGAAGGCACTTTTCCACTGTCCTCATCCCCATAATTGCCACTACATGTAAATATCAAGTGGTTAGTGAATAATTAGTGTTTCATTGGCCAGCAATCACCTCTGGGCCCCGTCTACACTTTAGACCCCTCCCTCATAGAGCCGCCCTGAAGACAGGGGCCCCTTTTGAATGACAGCGCTTGGGAAGGAAGACGAATTTTTGTCTGATTTCCCGCAGCCACAGCGTCGATGAGAAGCAGTCGAAGAACTCCATTCTAACTGAATGGATTGGTATGGGGAGAAGCGGACCACAAATCACGGCTAAGCGGCAGCTTTGGGACTGTGTAACGTTGACGATGGTTTTACTTTCGCTGCTGTTTCGACCAGGTAAGTGGTGCTTTTTTTCAATCCGTGCTCCTCCACTCCTCTCCCCCTACATGCAAAGAGCTGCGTCCCGCTTTCCACCGGAATGGAGGTGGAGATGGAAAAAGTTCACTTTTTCCTGGCGTTGTGTGCCTTAACCCAAACTCGCTAACGTCATTTAATCGTTTCTCGCATACTTTTACTAAGTTTGAGTGTTTTTGTGTTTTAACCTGGTAAAAAAGTGTCTTTTGTTTATAAGTATACCGTCCACTGCGGGGACAAAGTAATGTCCTGTTGCTGCCGAGTATCCCAGCCTCCAGCCTGCGCTGCAACACTTGAATCAGTGCTAGCCGAGCAGCACGAGTTAACTCTCCTAACGGACGTCTTTTTTGAACAAATATAACAATTATCTTATCAAACATCAACATCATGCAACCCGTCAACAACCGCTTAACAGCTCACACGCTTTACGAAACAAAAGCACCGCTGTTTTTACGCTTTAATCAAGTTGTGTGAAGTTACGGTTTAGCTCACAGTTAGCATAGCTCATAAACAGCTAGCAAACTGGCGTCCAGCACCCGCAGTCGCACCAAAAGAAAAACCACGGAGCTTGTTTTTTTAATCCGAAAACCTCGCAAATTGAACACCAGTCTGGCAGCATTATCATTAAAGGCATGAATCTGACCGTGACACATAGTTTTGAGTGTTTTAGTCGTTTGCGAAGCTGAGTAGACCGTGGTATTTCCCCCTATTCATGCTTCATTTATTAACTTTGTTAGCTACCATGCATGGGGGTCCAACTTTTTGGCCTCTGAACGTGCTGGTCGCTCCTCCGTCCAGAGACCAGAAACCAAACAAACTCAGGGCAGCTTTTTGTTCAGTTTGTATTTATTTTATGTGATGTGGTCAGCTCCTAATTTCGTGTTCAAACAAAGTTGACATACAAAGTTAAAAAGCTTTCTGGCAAAATGGGCGTTAATATGATATTGAAGCTTGTCAGTGTTATTTTGATACAGACATGTTTAGTGTTAGTATTTCTTCTGAAATTTTCAAAATAAAATCACATGTTGAAAAGTGTTCAGACATATAAGATATAAGAAAATAAAACGTAATTGAAGTAGATATTATGAAGTTTTACATTATAAATGTGGACTTTGTTTTATTTTGTAATAATTAAATGTTTATAAATGATAATGATATGAAAGCCTCATTTATATCTAAAAATCCCTGAGAGCCCTTCAGGTTGATCTTAATTATTTAATTACTACGTTTTAGCTGGATGTGATGCCCAATAGTTTTATTAAATCTAGTGTCATGGTTGAAATATGGAAAAGTAATTGTTGAAAATGCATTAAGACAATGGGAAGATTAATAAAGGAATGTAGATCATATTTGAAATATGTCACACTTCATCTAATGATAACCATGTCAAGCTGTGTCTGGACAATTTGTGTTTTTATAAAAAATTGAGTATTAGTAATTAGGTAACCATTTGTAATTCACATGATAAATCTTCAGTCACCGTTATGTTTTTAAAAACAGTCTTAAATCTGTCTTGTCTGAAAGTCTTTCAGCCTTGTTTTGCACTAAATATGAGTTGTCTCTGGTTCCATTAAGACAGGAGTAGCTATGTTAGTGAAAATATTGACTACTTAACTCGTTATTCTACAGCCTAAAGCACCATCTTTATCTCCAGCTCTCACTAAAATCTACTCCTCCATAATATACTAATATTATGTTCTGTTTGTGTGGTCCCTCTGCTTGTTCGTGGTCTGTTCCCTTATTCCCCACATGGTCCTCACACTTGTTGGTAGCTGTGTAAGTGCCGGGGCATAAAGACCCTTTAGGGAGATGTGTGGTTGTTGATGGCTGTGCAGGCAGTGATTGTCAGAAAGTGTCAATCACAGCAGACTTGGACGACCTCGCAGTAAACCGGGGGAAGCCTGTTGGAATTCAGAGGAGGGATGCTGAGTGGCTCTAACTTGACCTCTCACACTCCATCTCAGTTTTATCAGTGCTCGTGTTGAAGTGCTGCAACTGCGAGATCCATTAGTCATCTGTCATGCCCCCTTTAGTGCGTCTGATGTATGTAAAAGGAGGAAATTGTGCAAAAATATTGGTGTATACCGTTTTGAAATTTCCATGCTATTGTTTTTGTCTTAGTTCATGCTGTTGGGAGATTAGATGAAGCCTTGAAGTAAACAGAAGATTTTTCTGTCACAATAGCAAAGCAGTCTGATGCAACAGATCCTGGTTATGCAGTAAGAGTGATGTATTTGTTGTGGATGCAGGTTCATGCTGATCTGAAATAGAAAACATATCCACAATACAGCAGGAGTTACTATCCCAGCTAGCACGAGACATCTCACCCAAAAGAAACACAACACTGAAATGAACTTGATGAATGTCCACACTTTGACTTCCCACAGAAAAAGTTGCAGTTCTTTGTTTTCCTTGATAACAAATATCCCACTTGTGAGTCATAACTTCTCAGGAAGCCCTGAATTAAGGCAATACCAACCAAATATCACATGCTGTGCCTCGCTGCCCCCACCCCTACTCCTGCTTCCAGTTTAGACCCCGAAATTGCTAAACAAGTGCGACTTTTTGTGATTTTCTTCGTGCTATCATCTTCAAGTTAGCAGCCCCAATACATTCAGCCCCTACCGTGCCATGTAGTGTAGCTTAATGGACTTCAATTACCTCAGCCGCAGCCAAACCACATTCAGCACCCTCAGGCAAACTAACACAGGTTGGTTTCCTCCAACAGTGAGGCTACGTGCTATTTCTGTGAGGGCTAGTTGGAGGAAATAAGTTTTGACTGACTCTGGAGCACAGTGTGGGACCATGGCCTCGTGAGCTCACGCATTTGGGTTTTAATGGCTCTCCTGATTGAGCTAAACTTGATAGTGGAAAAGTTTTGACTCTGCTGCCTTGTGCACTATGCTGAGGTAATGTATCTATAAATGTCAGATGGTTTTTACATTTGGTCATAAGAGTAAGCTGTTTTATTTATCTATTTGGCATTGTTTTTGCATAGAGTGAGATAATGCAAACTTTTTCTCAGTAATTTTGATACTGAAAGTTATTGTTTTTGTTTTTCAGCACACTGCCAGCAGTGTCGAATCCAGCGCTGCAATGCGGAGTATGTGGCTTCTACCTCACCCTCTAGTGGTCTACAGGAGGACGTGGCTCTGGATGTGGACTACTGCATCGCCTTGCGGGCCTACGCTCTATGCACTAAGCGGCAGGCACGCAGCTGTAGGGGCGACCTGGTCTACCACTCAGCTGTCTTCCGCATTAAGGAGTTATTCTCTCAGCATAACTGCTCCAGCGATGGGCCCACCTCC
Source organism: Ctenochaetus hawaiiensis (assembly GCA_029783645.1). Taxonomy (NCBI): domain Eukaryota; kingdom Metazoa; phylum Chordata; class Actinopteri; order Acanthuriformes; family Acanthuridae; genus Ctenochaetus; species Ctenochaetus hawaiiensis. The sequence goes on along the minus strand of JAPZDY010000021.1, from coordinate 19,866,064 downwards.
TCCGCCAAGGTCTCCAGCACATCTCGCCCCGTAGTGTCGGAGCTGTGCGACTATGAGAATCGGGTCCTCGTGTCCGGCTCATCTGGTCCACAGAAGAAATACGCCCACTGTGGATTATTTGGAGACCCACACCTACGGACTTTCCGAGACGAGTTTCAGACCTGTAAGGTGGAAGGGGCGTGGCCTCTGATCGACAACCGCTTCCTGTCCGTGCAGGTGACCAATGTGCCGGTTGTCCTAGGCTCCAGCGCCACAGCAACCAGCAAGGTAAGGAAGGGTTGAAAGCAGGGCTTAAAGTACCAGTCAATCAATGGATTAATTGAAAACTGACAACTACTGTAACTGAGTAGTTTTTAAAGTCATTTTTCAAGGAAAAACCTTGAAATTTTCTAGCTTAAGTTCCTAAATTGTCAGGGTTTTGCTTTAGTTTTGAGACCGCTGGTCAGAAAAAAACAATCGACTTAAAGACATCATAATGGGCTAAAAGAAACAGTGAATAAAAATAAACATTAGAAATTGTTAGATTAATTATTCATTCAAGTAAAATTGGTCAATTAATTCACTAATTTTTGGTAATGAATACAGCAAAGTATTGCAGATCTGAGAACAGTGATTCTTGACTTTTTTGGCATGTAAGCCCATGGAATTGAGAAGTGTCAATATATAATCCCTCCTACATTTTGCATGTCTTTAGGTGTTATTCTCCTTTCTTTCTAGAAAAAAGAGAAGTTAAAGAAAAAGATAGGAAGTTCGTGGAATTCTCAGATTAATTTGTGACCCCTTGCGAGTGCTTTTTTGATTGAATGAATGAAAGAATGTGATCGTAGTTAAGTTTGAAAGTAGTGGCCTATATGAGCAGGCTGTTTTTGAGTTCTGACTTGCAAGCTCAAGTGTTGCCATAAAGTATCAAACATGTGAAGTTAATCGTCATTCCTTGGTGCCTCTCGAGCCTCCAGCATTCCTCTTGTCTTGGAGCTCCTTCAGATCTATGAAAAAGAGAGAGGAGGGGAGTCCTTCAGCGGTGTTGAATCACAGACATGCTTGAGCGCTCTACCTTTAACACATGGGTGGTCATATGGTAGTGATTAACGCTCACTCAAACATTTTCCTCCACCGCCACGATCTGGAATGTTTTTTCACCCCTCTGGTCAAATAATTAACTGGCTGCTTTTTGTGTAAATATGGAATAATGTGGAAAATAAAGGAATAATTGGACAGCAGCGAGGGGTTTTCAGTCTGTTAATTGAACAGGCTGATTTTGCATCAAGGACTTGAGAACTAACTTTTTTCAAAGGTATATGCAGTGTGTTTTTAGTGTGCAGCCCAAAGCAAACCTTGTAGTGTGGGTATTGCCCATGCCAGCTCCCACATGCCACCATCACGCTTTTGGAGTTGTTTTCAACTCCCAGGTTTAAGACAGGAAATAATTCATCATATGTAGTATCTCCATTAGTGTAAACTTAACCACAGCCACCACTTTGTCAAGATATTTTGAAGGAACAGAGGTTAGGCAACAGTTTTTCAAAGCACAGCTGGGATACAAATCACAGTCAGTCATTAAGTAAGCACTAGCATTGCCAGTCTAGGAGAAGTGTTGGAAGATTCATGGAGCTTTGAGGCTGTTAGGAAACTCTTTGACCGGTGGTGTTATTACTATTTGATGTACTGGTAATTTGTTGTAGGTAAAAAATGACTTGCGATGGTGAAGACAACACAGTGATTTCATTTTTGCTTTATTGAAGTGACAACAGACCAGCTAATCATTGCCTCAAATCCTCTGAGCATTTTGCAATGGTTATGATTTATCAGAGGGGAGAAAATTACTGCTGCACTGCAAAGTGGCCAATGTGTGCCACGAGCACCTTCCACAGCAGGTTCCTGCTGCCACCCTGTGGCCTTAATTAGTACTGCAGTTGGTAAAGATTAATTTGTATAGTATTTGCAATGTGTCATTACATTTAGTTATGGATGTGCCCTAGTGGGTCATTTACCAGTTGCTTCATGCAAAGAAGAATATACAGACTCTATTATAGGAAAATAGAAATAAAATTGTAAAACGCCACAATCTGTTATTTAATAGTGACCTTTTTTCCCCCATTATTTCAGATCACTGTGATCTTCAAGTCCTACCACGGCTGCACAGATCAGAAGGTGTACCAGGCCACAACTGAAGATCTGCCGCTGGCCTTTCAGGATGGGACTCGCAGTGGTGGTGAGAGCGGCAGCCTGACCATCGTGGAGCGTGGCGGCTCTGGGGTGGGCCGTCAGGTGAAGATACAGGCCCGGTACATTGGCACGTCCATCATTGTCCGGCGTGTGGGCAGCTACTTGACCTTTGCCATCCGCATGCCAGAGGACACCCTGGACTTTTCAGAGGACAATGGCGGTCTGCAGCTCTGCCTGCACGGCTGCCCACGCAACGAGCTCATCAAAGAGCACACGCTGGGCCGTCAGAACCAGCAGCCGCGCCTGCAGGGCACCAACACAGAGCTGGGGCCTCTGCGGCCTCCTCACCAGGTCTACACAGTGGAGCGGGCCACGGCCAAGTGTAGAGAGACTCTGCAGGTGGAGGACGTGTACTTTCAGTCCTGCGTGTTTGACTTGCTGACCACAGGAGACCCTGAGTTCTCTATGGCAGCCTACGGCGCTCTGGAGGATTTAAAGGCACTGCCACCCAGTAAACTGAAGCAGAATTCCCCGAGGACTCCTCGTCTTTCCAACCGAGGGATGTCACACACATCCTCTGCAGTGGCCACCAACGGCTCCTTGCTTTCACTCCTACTCCTCATTCTGCTGCTTTTGTGAAAATTAAAATAATTATAAATGATTTTTAAAAAGAAAAACATTGAGACAAACAGAACGTGGAAGCATTGCCAGCTTGAGGAAAGAGTGACTAGAGCTCAGACGTATGTGTTTGTAATTTTTTTTGGGATGGGGGGGGGGGACTTGTGAATGTTGTGATCTTTATCTTCTTTTGTCATTTGAAGGATTTCACTGTCAACAAAGATGGCATTTCTTCCCACTGCACATTCTCTGTGGATTCCTATATGGGTCATATCATTTCAAAAGAAACACAAATGCATGAAATCATGTGGTTTGAGGTCAAGTTGGTATTCACCATTTTCACAAACTTACTATTAATTGGTTTACAACAGTCTTTTAGGAGGTTGAAAATTTAATTGTGTGTGCTGACGTCAAGGCAGCTAAACAGAAATGAGGTTTTTGTAAATATTCCATTTTTATGAGAAAACACACAACCTCCAAACGCTCCACCATGTATGAAGCTGCATATGTAACTCCATACTGTATGTAAGCTGTTTTATGTGTGGCTTCTAGATTCAGTATAATCCAGTTAATATCAATAGCACTTAAGGGTTTTAACAGCAAGTTTTGTGTATTTAAATGTTATTTTTTGTCTGCTTCAGCTGTTGTTTCAGAAATTGGCATGTTAAATACACAGGATCCAACAACTGCATGTAAAAACTACCTATCCATAATATATGATGTGTCAGTGTGATATTCAACAGTTCTCTCAGTTCTCTGTGAAACACTCCCTCTTCAAGCTGTTTGGCTTCCAGTTTTAAAGGTTAAAGAAAACACAAATCTTTATATAATAATATATTAAAAGAGTGTATATATGTGTTTTATATTGTGTAAATTTGCCTGTGTATAGATGTTTTAACTGTAATATGTTTTACATTTGTTGTTTAGTAGTTTATTTTGAGACATTGTAAGAAAAGTAAACTAATAAGTGTTGTGTTGTATATGTAATTTTCTGTATTAAAGTGTTGGACACTCCAGACAAAGGCTTGTTTTTCCTAATTTTTGTCTCTTTTGTCACGTGTAACTAATATCTTGGAGAGAAGGTATAGAATTTTTCCATTACAACATATCATGGTAGTTAATAGTGTAAATAGGTCCTCTGTCTGCTCTCATTGAACCTCAAAACAAGGTTATACAGCTTGCTGTAGCTTTAATACAAACACATATTTACTAGTTAGACTGTGTGACATTTGACAACATGCTCTGTAATACCACTTATGTCCTGAGGGGGTCCTCAGTCCACAAGGCCTGACAGCTTCCAGTATAAAGACAGTTTTGACAAGCGGACTGTGTAGCTGTAGGGATCCACAGTATGTTCTCAGTCCCTTGTGTAAATGTTACCTCTGAGTGCTGAGCTGGCTGCTGGCTTTGCTTTTGTCTGCCAGAGCACTGCATGGCTCCAAATAGGATTTAGTCTGTGGTTAACACCAGGTTAGAGTCAACACACTCCCATGCTGCTGATATTTGCACTATATGAACAATGAGGGTTCTGATTAGAAAGAGGGATGTGATTAGGTTTTATCACCATCAAAAATGCAATTAGGAAAGCCCCTGCAGTCTCTGCGAAGACGTTAAGATTTAAAGCTCCATAATTACTAGATTTAATTTATATCTTGATGTTTTTGTGAGTGACAGCATGTTTCGTCACACATGCAATCATACTTAATCTCTCCATGTCCCATTTCTTCAAATAAAGACACCACTGTGAGCGACTGAGCTCTGTGGTTGGGAACGTGCTGGCCAATGAAACGTGTCACCATTTTCACTCATTATACGGAGCACATTCCTGGCCTGAATCAAGTCTTCCTTGGGTGACTTCATCACCTCATTCTATTAGGAGGATGGTAGAGATGGAGAGGGATGGAGAGATGGAGGTGATTGTGGACTGGGGGGAAGAAGGCAGTCAGAGGTGGACAGTAACTGAGTGCATAATCAAGCACTGTACTCTTGAAGGTACAAATATTATGTACTAAAGTCTTTCCATTTCATGCTACTTTTCTTGTATAGGTTTACTATTAAATAAAGTCAAATTAAGTCACTAGTTCCTTTTCAGATTGTAATTTTAAGTTAAAAAAAGACTAATTATAACATAAAAAATATAGAACCTAAATATTCAATCTTTCCAGAAGTTTTGCGATCCTTAAAAAAAGCTGCGTCTACTTGAGGCCTCTGTCACATTTGAGATCCAAAAGGAAAAATGATCCAATATTCTCCCTTAAAAGTGAAAATGTGCCAAAATATAAAATTAAATTAAAAATGAAGTAATTTTTTCCTGCCCTATTAAAAATATCACAACCCAACCCCCTTAAGAGCCCCAGGACTAAACAAGCTAACTTTCCTATGCCAATAAATAGTTAAAGTTAGGTCTTCCTGCAGAAGCTATGACAATAAAATGCTGCATCAGTGATGCATTAATATTAATCATCTAAAAAAGTTTTATAAAATAAATATAACAACCATGGAACTGATTGCAGAAGCGCCTTTTAATTTGATACATTAAGTACATTTGGCTGATAAACTTGTACTTAAGTATACATTTAAATGCAGGACTTCTCTTGTAGGCAAATAGAGATTTTTTTCCCTATGATTTCAATGCATCTTCCACCTCTAGGCTCCCCTCACTTCATCTTTTATGTGACTACGCAACTCTAAACGCTGAGCTGTAAACTGAGCTGATGACATGTCAGCTGTGTTTGTGTGTCCTTCCATTTGCTTTATAATTTGCAACAAAGCAAAAAAAGCTCCGGGCCTCGTCTTGATTGATGTCATCTGTTAAAATGCAGCCATCAGACAGCATTGCCTGCCAGCGCCAGCCTTATATAATAACCCCATGTGAGAGCGCCCTCTCAGTCTGTTCAAAGATGGTGAGATTTCCTGTCAGCTTCTGAACATTTAAAGTGGGAGCTCCTTTTTTTTATAAAAAAAAAAGAAAAAAGATGAGACTGACATTGAAAACTTTAGACTTTTTTTTCAAATTGTAAATGAAGAATATGTCAAATCTTCCAAAGTCGGGACCTGACAGACTGAAGAGGAGTCCCGTCTGTGTTTATTAGCAGGGAGGATGTAGCAAAGGATGTAGAACAGGTTTGCAGGAAGCTGCTCGAGCCTGTATAGATTGCTCGTCCACCCCTTTTTAAACCATCCTGTCTTGACTTTCCCCTGTAAACAAGGACAATTACCAAGCTAATGAGTTGAGAAAAAACTGCTTGAGTGATTGATACTTTCAATGGGGAAATTAATTTGATATTAATAGAGCACTTGGCAAGATAAATAGATAGTGGTGTGTGAGTCCTCTCCTTGATTGATAATGGATAGATTGATGGCTGTCTTAATGCATGATGTTACATGAGGTAGCCTTGATGAGGACAGACTTTTGTATCACGAGATGATCAAACGCTCCGAGCATTACAGAGCTTCAAATGACTTTGATATTGATATTTAAGGTGCCATAACTCAAGTTAGAGTTGATATTGAGACACAGATTACATGATAATAATGCTAACAGATGACGGAGAGGCTGAATTTTAGGTGGAAAACATCTTGCATGATTCACAAGCATGAAAAAAAAAATTGCAATTTAGCTGTTTAGACTCGATTTATTGATGCTAAATGATGCATGTGATGTCGGTCGGCCATCGCTGTAAACTCATTCAGCTGCTCTTGTGAGATTGTGTTTGCCTTCAGTTTCACAAGTGGCTCCTTAAACGATCACCTTGCATCATTCTTGCAGTTCCCAACGACTCGCGAGACCCCCCTAACCTTCTCTCGCTGTAGCATTTTGCTTAATGATGCACTCAGAGTCTGATTGTTGCGCTGGGTGGAAGACACACAGCATACACACGCATTAACACCCTGTTACACGGGTCACTGCTGCAGAACAAAGAGCAAGAAGTTACTCATTTCTCAGGGAGTTTGGTGTGTGTGTGTGTGTGTGTGAGGCTTTTTTGGACTGCTATAGTTGCAGTGATTATACAGCTATCTCATAGAGCAGGCCCCCTCATACCTGACCAACTCAATCTTTCTGTGTCTCCTCAATAATCAGAGTGACAGCGAGCATCTAGACATATCTCACCCACTGGCTCACTCCAGAATGGGTATTGACCTACATATCGAATCATACGCTCCTGGCCTGTGTGATAGAGATTCTTGGGGGAAAAATAACATTGCATGATTGGCAGTCCTACTTTAGTAAACACGTTGCATCCCCCCCGGGTTTCTGCCTCTTCATATGTATCCTCTGTTACAGGTAAAATACCACATCGAAGGAAAATATGGCCCGCGAATCCGACAAGATTTGAGTTCCTGCCATTTCAGCAGTGTTTTCTCTGCTACTGTAACAGTAGAGAACAGCTGAGAACACCTGGTCGTCTCAGTGTGTATTTTTATTAACGAGCCTGTGTCACCAAACTTTTAACAAATGGCCCCACGGCACCCTGACGCCCCGAAAAACCCAGCTCGGAAATTAAGCATCTGCATCATAAATCTTGGAAAGTTACAATAATTTGCAATTCACTCCCTCATCAAAGGCAATATTACCCTAATTTATTATCTCCCCGCACGAGGGGCGCGCAAAGGCCGTGGAGATAAGAGTTTATCAGGAGGGGGATTGATTTTCATTAACTGATTGTAATAAAGATGAACTGCCTGCCGTGCACACTGACCAAGAGCCACACTTTATTGTAATTGGGACAATTTATTTCATGAGCCAGTGGCTCTACTTTTTTGTCCCTCCCATTCTTTTCTTCATATCTGTCGCCGCTCTTCAAAATGTGCTGTGCTGCTGCTGATGCTACAGTGATGTGACGACTACTACAGTGATGTATGAGGATGATGATTACGAGGTGGAGAAGCAAGTCAACTGTCAACATATGTTGCATCAGATTTTGGCTTCTGGCATCAAAGCAATGCTGAAGTTACTGTGTGTACACTTGACTGATCCTCGATGCCTCCCTTATTTCAATTTACCGCCTCATGCTTGTCAAAATGTTAATATTGTTTGTTCCCCTGTCTTTCTTTTGCAGCTTCTCCATGATCCGTGACACCTCCCAACTGTCTGATGTTTACGTGCCGTAGTTTTGTTTTTTGAATTCTGCTCCCGTCTTATATGTCCTGACACATATTTCAGTTGTAGTGCGTCTCCCTGCAGCAGAGCAGCATCAGGTGACCTGGCAGCTGGTAAAGCCTCCAGTCTCCACAATGACAGATAATCCAAATCATCCTACATCCTGCACTGCTGAGTTTCCTTATGAGTATAAAATGGGTGCATTTCCTCTACTGAAGCTTCCTAGTGTGAGAGAGCAGAAGCTGCTGCCTCATATGAAAAAACAAAATGTGTAATAAAGTTCAAGCTGTGGATGCGCAGCAGTAACCTGGTTATCCTTTAAAAGGGCGATGACACCATCACAACAGTTTCACCACTTAACAGCGACGAGGCCTCAATGACAGACTCCGAGGTGCCAAGCTGGACAAGGTCACAACATCTGCTTCTGCAAACTTTCATGGTCCTCGAGACGTTTAGGGGAGTAAATCTTTGTACAACATCTCCCCCTCTCTTTGCACTGTGGCTCAGCATTTAATATAACTGTGAGAAACAAAAACATCCAGTTTGAATTTTTATTGTAAAATTGGAAAAAAGGA
>JAPZDY010000021.1:19806088-19853557 GCA_029783645.1 Ctenochaetus hawaiiensis | reverse complement strand
CCCAGTAGCTATAAATGTAAAAGGAAAAGAAACCAAAACCCCTTTCCTCTTTTTTTTTTCAACCTGAAGCTAGTATTTCTTCTTAAGTTTTACTTGTAATATTATTAGTAGTAGTTTGTAGTATTAGTATCATTAATACTATATATTACTGTTCAGAACAATAAAAATGTTTGGTCCTTTGGTCCCTTAGGGGTGAAAGATTTGCAGTTCTACTGTTGCTAATGGAAACCTCAGTGACCTCCAAGAGTCATAGTTCTGCGCTTGCTGAGAGAAACAGTGAGAGAATATGAGAAAGAGGGAAAGAGAAAGAAAGTCTGTCAGTGGACGAATAGAATAGCTTCTTTTTTTCCACTGTGTTTCTTGATCTTCAAGTTTTAACCCTCATTTGTCCAGTACAGTAAAAGCCACAAGCGCCTCTTCCCTTATATATATGTGTATATAATATGTATATAGAAATCTATTTGTTGTTGCTGCTTTTTTGTTTGTTAGTTTGTTGCTTAATTAACAATTCAAGTCTCAACAAGAAAAAAGTTCTGTTGTTCAGTCTCATCACATCTTTTTTCAGTTTTTTTTTTCTTCTCGTCTTTCTTGCACTGTGCCATCTGTTACTGTTAAGTCCCCCGGTGAGGCGCCTCCTCCTCTTCTTCTTTCGCGTCTTCTTTTTTTCTGCCGTAACCTATATCTTCACAAGTAAATGCTGATATGTCTTCAAAAATTCCTTATGTGTTGATTTTTTTAAAACATATTTTGCTTTCAAAGAAAAAAAGTTTAACTCCTCCGAGATATCTTCACGTGTCCTCTAAAACCTGCAAAATAGAAGAAGAAGAAGAAGAAGAAGAAAAGGTAATTTCAGATCTCGCTGCTCATTAAACTGTCATTCCAGAGATCCATTTCTTTGAACTTTGGATAGTTCAATATGGCTCTATTATATCAGCGTAATGGTCTGAAGAGAGCTAACCCTCGCTGTCACCCCAATCAATCTTTGTCAATCATGGCGATGACAGACTTTCCTATAATTAATACTCCTGCTGTGCCACATATGAAATCAGCCCTCTCAGTTTCTTCATGTCTGCAGCTACACAAACTCCAGAGACGTTAACATATTTAGCTTTATATTCACTGCACAGGAAGTACTTTTTTTGTTAAGCTATAAGCTGTTAAATAAGACAAAAGGCAGACAAAACCAACTAACACTCCTCAGACCAGAGTTAAATCTTCAGCTTTAACTGAAAATTATGTTGAGGATCTAAATCTTAAACCGGTGACGGGGCTTTGACAGGCTCACCTGTGCTGCTGCAATGAATACTGAAGGTAGGCTGTGTCAGTAAGGGCGGCTGGCATCCTTCGGTCTCTTTAGCTGGACTTTCAACCTCTTCATCCCGATCTGAAAGCCATTCATGGCTTGAATAGCTGCCTGTGCACTAGCAGGGTTGTCGAAGCTCACGAAGCCTGTAAAAGAGCACAAGTTCATTAGTTCAACTGAAAATTTACATGATTATGGGTGCCAAGACAAGATGTAACATGAGAAGAAGAAGAAAAAGTCAATATTCAGAGATAATATCTTCCAGAAATGACTCATATGCCACTTGGGAAAAAAAGGGTGAAAAATATCAACTTCATAGTAATTGGCCTGTTCGCCTCCTGCAGGAGTCTAGATGGCGATGTTGAGGCAGGCAGCACCTTTGGGCTGCAGAGCACACACACACAGTGTCTGTGACAGAGTGCTACAACGCTGCTTCATGTTGCACAACTTTCTCATCAACTGTTGCAAAAGCTAAAATAACCGAGTCCAGATGCTACAAGTGTGGGGGTGTAACTGTCATAAGGCATCAGTCTTGTGATGTTGTCTCACGGCTGACAGTTTTTGTCTGGAGGAGATGTAATATCAAAGTGTTCTGTGCTCCTTCACTGAGGCATGTAAAGAGTAAAAAATAAAAAGAGTTTTAAAGGTTCAGAAGGATGCGCCTGCAGATTTTGGAGGATTTAATGGAATAGAAAAAGATGTAAACAATACTGCTTACCAGCGGTGGAAGAAGTACACAAATCTTTTACTTAAGTAAAAGCACATTTAATGCTTTTGCAAAATAAGATATTGTATATTACTGAATTACAATTATTAATGCATCAGTGTATTAGTTACTTTAATGTTGTAGTTGGTAAATGTGAAGCTTACTTTTTAGTGTTTATTCTGCACTGGCATCTTGTCTGAGTCTTATATTTATCCACAATAATAAATCCTAATTTATATGTTAATGATGACATTTTGTATTAACAAAAAGAATCTAAAAAATAAGTTATCAATTATATATATCATTTATATGTAGAACAGATGGATAAAGTAGCATAAAATTAAAATACTCAAGTAAATTACACCTGCACTAAAGGATAGTTCTTGAGTAAATGTACTTAGTTACTTCTCACCACTGCTGGAAGCGTGAGAAAGAAGCAGACGATGATGGCAGTTGGTGATGGCAGTTGTATCTGTCTGTGTTTGCATGTCTGTAAAATGTATCATGACAGAACCAATCCGATCTGTATTAGATCAGGAGAATCCAGCTGATTGGTAATCAGTATCAAGATCAGGTCATCTCTGTTCATATTTTCTGTTTTTGACTTTGTAATATCCTCTTCAATATAGCTTTCTAACATCCTCAGACAGCCCCAAAATACCAAATGAATGAGCATGAGTCACTGTGTAAAGTAGCTCAAGTAATACAAGATCAAACACAGTTCATCATGAGGAGACAAGTCTGCTACAGACACACAGAAAAAAAAAACCTCGGCGCGTTTCCCCAATATTACACCCCTCCTCAAATCTATGCTGAACATCCTGTTTTCATCATGTGTAAAAATAAAGCCTTGAGGATTCAGTGACCAGAAACTGCAGCGGAGTGTCTCTGCTTGATGCGCTCCCCTGTGTCTGTGGTGTCATTAGGAACAGTCGATGACCCGTGAAAAACAGCAGGAGCCTCTCCACGTCCAGAGCCACCTGGGAGAAGATGTCTGCCTGGCCTGCTTGGCTCTGGGCTGGCCCATTAGGGCGAAGGCTGGCCGGCGCGGAGGAGGGCTGAATGCGAATCTGACGAAAGTATAGAGGCAGGGAAAGGAGGTGACCTCCTAACCCACCATCAGGTTAACACATTCAGGCTGGGAGCGGAGATGAGATGGAGACAGGATGCAGGCTTAGAGCTCTAAGCCCCTCCGCTCGGTACTGTCACACATTACAAGTGTGCTTTCGCTCCTTCTCTCTGTTTCCTTGTCTTTTGCACACCATCAATCTAAGTTTATCCCCTCTTTCTCCTCTCCAGATTAATTACACCAGTGTGCTCCCTCCTTCCCCAGGCCTAACATTATGTTGTAAATGCATAGTGTATACGTCAATACTGCAAATAGCTCTTCTTTCATGAATTTATATGTTATTAAGTCCCCCCGGGGAGACAGGACTGGCGATCAATTTTGCCCAGGGTTCTGTGGTTCCCTGAAGTGAAAACAAATGCTGATCCATAATTGTCCTTTGCCTTCCTCCATCCCCCCCGCCGCCATCCCTGCCCGCCTCCTCAAAGTTTGTATAAGCCCCGGGGCTTGTTGGTGTGTGTAGGCTGACGGAGCTAAATGGGAAAGGAGGCATGGAGGTGTGTGAATCAGCCTCAGCAGTGAGGCTATTGACAGATATTGGGGTTACAGAACGGTGATGTGGATGCTGATGCAGCACCTCGAGGTTTTCAGGTCACACAGCAGCCAAACAGAAACAAGGACATGAGCTCTGATCGACTGCATCATGGCTAGTTTGGCTACAATGTATTCAGCACATTTTTTTTCTTTTTTTTTCTTCTCCTGTAGCACGGATGCCAAAACACAGCAGTCATCAAGATGCAAATTCAGGTCAGTCAGTCAGGGGTAAGATCATTCACTCCACTCTGTCTGGATGCTGTCAAACATCATCAGAATCTACAGCATCTAAACAAATGTTTTCGTTTTTTTTTGAAAAAAAAACAAATGTCTATTGTTTGGTGTGCACACTACAAAAATAAAAAAATCTTCATTTTTTTTGTGAAATGCAACTTACACTATGAAGCTTCGCACCTTAGCTGTGAGTTTTTACACAACACCCACAAATGTCTGAGTGCTTTGAAAAAAAAGCTACAAGAGATCAGACCGCAAGAACAAAGTTTGTTTTGTGCAATATTTCAGAAAGCATCCACTATACATTTCCCTTGATTGTTTTTATTTCAAGGTGAACTATGCATTTTTTTTTTCCAGGTCTATAAACAAACAATGAGACAAAGCCTTTTATACATGGAATAGCAGTTTGCCAGAGCCCAACATGTACTAAAAATCCATATGTTTACATTTGCAGTGTTTATTAGAGCACAAAAGAGCACAGGGAGCAAACTGCACATCTAGACTATATAACCAAAACTGTTACTAAAAAAGCTACCCGGTGCACCTTTAAATGGGTACTGGTGTTATTTTCCCATCACATCTTTATATTAATGAACAGCAGTAGAGGCCTCTGCATCCTGACCTGCCATTAATTTATTCTTAAATCGATGGCTAAAAGAAGAATTGCAAACAATTTATACAAACAAAAACTGTATCCAGAACTTGTACTCAGAAGAAGTCAATACGAAAGGACAGCCAAAGTAAAAAGTCCCATTTTCTTATGCAGTGTGACTCCGTGCCGTGGCCTTGGCAACTGTGTTTGAGCGGCAGTGAGACACTCACCGAAACACTTGCTCTGGTTGGTTGCTCGGTCCATGAAGACCTTAGAGGAGATGACGGTGCCGAAGGGCAGAAACATCTGCATGAGCTCATTGTCTCCAAACTCCTGTGGCAGGTGGTAGATGAACAGGTTACAACCCTCCGGACCTGGATACAGAGAGACAGCAGAGAGAGAGAGACAGACAGGCAGACAGAGAGAGACAGAGAGAGTTTGAGAGCTGTGAATTTGTCATTTTGATCTCTGCCGTCTTTCATGTCGACTAAATCAAGATAAGTGGAAATAGATTTCCAGGACTGTCTGTGACATTATCATTGATAAAACATAACTCTTATTAAACACACAAAAACTAATTGAAAAAGTTTCTGCTTTGATTCGCTGATACTATGCAGATAGAGACTGTATTTAAAATTTCAATTTACATTTAACCAGCTTTTCAGATTAAATGTGAATATGAAAGACTAAATCTTGATAATAGATCCAATTCTCTGGCTAGCAATTAGCGTGATCAATGTGCTGCAAAATGCTTCCCATTCCTGCTCCTCTCCCCTGATATAATGTGACTTAAAGCTCCATGTGATGACCTGTGATGAGGCTCTGGCAGCGGGGGAGGCTGGGGTTGTTAAATTTGGATTTTGCTCATGAAACCTCTGCTTCTCTGGCAGCTGCCCTTTGCTCCTCGTGTTATTTGAAAAATACTGTACAGTTACAGTTTTCTTTTTGTGCTCTTGAAGTAACATGGGTGCACCTGAGCAAAACTAATAAAAAGAGTAAAAAAAAAAAAAAGTAATATGGTTTTAAAAACCTGTGTGTTTTATATATGTGATCTTCAGTCATACTTTCACACCTGCTGTCTCACAAAGAATTTATAAAAGTGAACATTTAAGACTAAGACAAAACCAAAAGGGCTGCAGTTACTAATTGAATGCAAATTACACAATTTCAATGCATCTTAAATCAACTAATATGATCAAACTTTCAGCAGGTGTAAGTCTTAACCACTGCAACCTCAAATTATACATTTTGGATACGTTTTTTTATCTGGGCTGCAGTGCTACTACTCACACAGCTTGGGCTTTTAATATACAAGCTTTATTTAGTGCTTGTGAAAAATGGGCCTATATAGACAACATAGACCATATTTTTAAGATGTACAGTAAAATATAGTCTTATTAACATTGCTCTATCATCCTTATGCTTTATGTATCCAGCACCTAAGAGGAGACGCGAACTCTGCGTTCTCTCAGCCGTTCCACTCTATTTATCTACTCCAGAGAATGAGATGTGTGCAGTGTTAAAGTAATATTCTTCCCTCGCACTCTTTATTTATGTATTATACAGAATGAGGTGTACACTGCTAAAATATTATTGGTCTCTTGTGCTCGTCTCCTTTATACGTCTATTACGCAAGATGAGATGTGTGAAGTGCAAAAGTAATAATGTTCTCTCACCCTCACCTTCTCTCTGCTGCTGCTGCTGGATGACCTGGGGTGGTTGGGGCAGTGTTTGGCCAATGGGAGTCAGCGTGGTGGCTGGGTAGATTGCTGCAGAGAGGTAGAGAGATGGAGAGATACGGGAGAGAGGGAGGGAAAGAGGGAGGGAAAGAGGGAGGGAGGAAGAGTACAAGAGAGAGGAGTGTAAAAACGGGGATCCCACGGAGATTGGTGTCAAGGATGCTTAAGGTCGATCACACAAGTATAACATGTGTAATCAAAGGCTCTCTGATGTTATGTTCTGAGGCCTTCTACACTTTCTGAATACATACAGCCTCACGCTCATGCAGGAGTTACCTCGCTGTGGTTGTCCCATAGCTGCTACGCATTTAGACTCTACAGAGGAGGGTAAAATCGTACAAATACGGCTAAAAAATAAACAGCGTAGTAAACAAAGCATCCCAAAGACACACCTGTGTATTGCTGTACTCCGGTGAAGGCTTGCTGGAGGGTGTCAGCAGCGGTGGGGCTCTGGGTGGAGTAGGGCGGCAGGCCATTGGTATACACGGTCTCCACAGCAGGGTGTCCGTTGGGCTGATGAGGGATGCCGGTGAATCCATTGACGATGGGCGTGACGATGCTGGGCACAGCGGAGGTGGTGATGTTGGCTGGTGGAGAACTGAGGCCTGCTGAGAAAAAATGTTCTACTGTCACTGGATCTATTTACATATTTACCATCTATCTGTCTACACAGCTGTATATGTTACAGTGGAAACTGCATGCAGTGATCATGTTAACAGTGATCAGCCACTTATGAGCCTCAAAAAGGGACAAAATCATTCCTATTCACGTGCTGTTTAGAAAAATTGCTTATTGTAATCAAGTATCCTGCTTTCAACGTTCACTTTAGGTCCCTTTATATAAAACATGGAAGAAAATAAACCACAGTAATTCTACTTTATGTTGTTTTACTTTGCTCTCTTGTGGAAAGCTCTCTGCTACTGGCTGGCCACCTGAGGCTGGTGCTGCGTGCACATTAAAATCATGTTGAGAAAAAGTAATTTTCTCTCAATGACAGACGGCGCTCCTCAAAGCCTCTGACAAACTGCCAATAACAAGCCAATGAGATGCAGCAGCAAAAACATGGTGTCCTCTGGGTAGTTTATGTGGTCTACTCTCAAACAGAAAAATAAAATGCACAAGGAAAGCACCTGCGTTCGAAACCCTTGCAGGACCTTGTGGCAGGTCCACTTTATATTCATGCAATAAATGTAAGTTGAGATCAAGAAGTTCAAAGAATGTTCCTATTGCACACAAAGGGAGTGCTGCACTGCCATAAACATGTGGCAGGAGCAAATTGAAACGTTTATGAGTATGTATTCCTAGTAACATTGCTGGATCACTGTCAGCACCTGAGTTCCAAAGGTATTTGTGACACTGTTACATGCACATTTGTTATTATCTGACTTTCTGAATCGGCAGAAGCACCACCATGTTAGAGTCTACAAACATCTACATTCACAAGCTCAGATGACCCTAACTCCATGTCAAGGATCATCACAGGGGATAAGAGCTGGGTTCTTTAACCCAGACACCAAACAGTAGTCTTCACAGTGGAAGATCCTGCAGTCTCTAATATGGCTGGTTTTCCTGACATTTGCGAGGCTGTGTACTGTGAATTCATCCCCGAGGGACAGACTGTTAGCGCTGAGTACTACTGTGATGTTCTGAAGTGTCTGAGGAAGAACATTTGTCAAAAACGACCTGAACTGTGGCTGAGGGCCAAATGACTTCTCCAACATGACAACAAGCCTGCTCACAGCATGTCGAAAAACATGCGAGTTTCTCTTCTGCGACAACACAGTCAGTCTCCCTTGATTTGGCTTCCTGTGACATCTTTTGATTCCCTAAAAATGAAGCTGAAGCTAAAGCTTTGCCCTTTTGACACTGTGGGGGAGATTCAGCGCAGATGGTGCTTGATGTGCAGTCAGAACGGGACGTCTAGGGAGCGTTCCAGGTGTGGCAGGTGTGCTGGGAGCAACATACTGCTGCACGACTGCTTTAAACAGGATGGTGGCCAGATAAAACTCAAATATGGCTTTTGCTTTTTTAGTTACAGCATTATAATGTTTTGATCTCACTTCATACATAAATGTCAAGATTGTGATCTACATTAGAAATGATATCTTTTAAAAAAACAGTTACAATAATCATCTTTTTATATTTGATCCATACAAACATGATCAGCACAGGCAGTTTCCGCTGTACTATAAAACAACGTAGGTACAAGCAGAAATACTTTCTTATTGTGTACAGAGAGAAAAAACTTGCACGGACCTCAGCAAATGCAGATCCACACAAACACCCACACTCACACACACATCCACATACACACTCACACAAACACACAAAGCTCCTGACCACAAGCTACACTGCATCTCCTCTCTAATGCAAGGACACGGGTGCAACGTGAGTCTGTCACATATCCGCCGTTTGTCGTGACACATCCTGCAGGATAGCTGCGAAGTCAACCTGTGAAAAATGAGCCTGTCCGTAGCGTTTGTGCGATACCCTGCTGGCTCCCACTGCTCAAGATGATGAAACCACTATGCAACTTCTGAGGGAGAAAAGGGAGGGAAAAAAAGGGAAAAGATCTGAACTAAGTAGAAGGAGATTACAGAGGGAGATTCGCTTGAACGAGCAGGTGGCAAAAACACAAAGATGCCTCCTACTTTTTTTACACCATAAAAAAGACAAAATAACAACAGTTGGCAGTTTGACAAATAGGTGGGTCATAACATATATGGTACATGCCTGAAAGGCAGTTGCGGGATGGTTCATGAGTAGAATTGAAATTGGATGCTCCCTGTCCTCTCTCATTCAATGCATTTTAAAAGGACCCTCCTTTGGAAAGTGTTTCCAATTATGCTGGGAACATCAAAGTACCCATTTTGAGCAGAATCTCACTGTGTGATGGTCTCTCTAAAAGGGCTGCTCCGTGGCAAAGCATCCAAGCTTGTTGAAGTACAGCTCCCCTGAGGACCACCTCTCAATCTGGAAACCCTCGCCCTGATTGGACAGAAAGCCCAGGTTGTCACGGAAACCCTCCAGCATGCCATATCCCCACAATCTGGTGCCTGAGTAAAGAACCTCCTGTGAGAGGTGGTCCAGATAGGGTAAACAATCACATCCAGTATACACATCACATGAGCTGAGATTTATGCTAATGCCACTGTAAATATGCCGTACATCACACGCTGAAACCTTTCACCACAGAGTAATATCATCTACATATCCATATGGAATTGCTTTTTTTTCTCCTTTACCTACATTTTTTTTCCTCTCTTCTTCTCTGCTCTCCTCCTACTCCTCCCTTTCCTCTCCCTGCCTCAGCATTTAAGTCATGAGGAGGCTGACAGTCGGGCAGGCAACTGCAGTGACCAGGGGAATTGCCCCGGTCCAGCGAGAGCTGTTGTGTCTTTTGCACTGGTTTTCTTTTTTTTCTTTTTTTTTTTTTTTTTTTTGAAGCCTCCCCACGATTGCTTGTTTCCTGCGGAGCTGTGATGAATTAGACTGCAGCTTCAGCCCATTCTCCTACCAGGACCCAGGAGACTGCCGCTCCTATTCTGAGGGCTAGAGACAGCTAGTCTGCTCGGGCCACACGCACTCTACTGTACCGGCAGATAATGCACCCTCTCCATCATCAGGCAAATTCATTTTCCGAGGCTTAGCGGTGCTGTGGGAGCGCGCGTCTATGTATGTGCAGCAGTTGTAGTAATAGTAGGAGTAGCAGTGGTAGTAGTAGGTGGTGGCGTGGACCCTTTACATGCAATTACATAAGCTTTAGGGTCAGTAGTTGGACGTGACATCTGCTGTAAAAGGGGAACACGTGACAGAAGTAACAGATTGGGGCCACCAATTCAGAGAGGTTATCATGCTGGAAATGTCACAGCACATAATAAGCATAAGAATCATACGTGCCATAAGGACAGCACTGATATCGCAGGGAGGCGAAGTTCTGAAACATTTATACACAATAACTAAGCTCAACCGAATGGTAAAAAAAAACACTACAGGAGCTGGGTTATACTTGTATAAGATCACATATTGGGGTTATGATATAAGGAGAGGACAATAAGCAACACCATGGCCAATAAAACAATGATTACATGAGAAAGCCATTCATGTAGCCTAGTCATAATCTTTATCCTCACTGTCACAATATCCCAATACCCGACATGAGCAGACCCTGAGAATATTCTCCTCAGTTGAAATGGGGGAAGTATTTCCTACTATCCTGAACTAGAAAATAACAAGACATTTTCATTTTATACCTCAGTGGACATATAGTTCTTGCATTGTGCGAAATTGTATTCATAGCCTGTTTACAATGCACACACAAGAATGCCAATAGTCATGTAGCTGTCAGTGTGTGCTGCGTGTATTGGCCTGTAATAATGACATCTTGTTCCCCACTCTGCCATGGGTGAATATAAAACTATGGGACAGCAGATTATATATTCTATAGAGCTGGCTCTTAACTATCACTTCCCCATTCTTATTATTGCAAGAAAGAAGCCCGCACTGCTAAAATGCAAGTATGAGGGCAAATCGCATACTGTACAGCGTGTTTGTTATGGAAGCAGAGTTCATATTCTTGCAGGCTGTCCCTTAGAGGGGAAAACTGTTGATTTGCTCCTTGCGATGATTGCTTCACGAAATGAAGTCTTCACACATGCCACAGAAGTATTTATTATGCTAATTATACATTCAAATCAACTAGGAACACTATACACATACTGGAGAGTGCAGTCATTACCAGCACAAGGACTGTCTTTCACTGAAGCGAGCAATAAGTACTCAAAACAGATGCTTTCATCTAACTGATTTAAAATGTGATGCATTTAGACTCAAAGAGAAAATGTCTGTCTGGTCCTTAGAGTGTGAATTGGAAGGGCATCTTTTTCATAAGGCAGTTGGTATAACAAAAAACTATGTGATTTTTTTTTTTTATTCTGCCCCTTGCTGATAAATATTTGTAAAACCAAAGTAACGTGAATGCACTTCTAAATGAATGAGTTTTATTGTCTTGTAAATATTTAACGGCATATCAAAATCAAGTCGGAACATAAGGCGGTGAAAAATGACTAAAGTGACAAAAACTGTGATTCCTCAAAAGGCCACTTGATTCCAAAAGTCAGTCAATACCCATAGAGCCCTATTTTCAAATGCTAAACCTTACAGGAGAAATTACATAATGCTAACTGCTTAATTAAGCAACGCCAGCTTCTACCTGTCAGCTGAGCATCATACAGTCTTTGGTAGAAATGTGTATCCTCCACATCTCAACCCTCCCATCCAAATACGGTCACTTCTGGATCCAAAAAAAGCAAGATGGCAACAGCTATAATACTTGACTCGAGGCTTTTAAACTGTATCTCCCAAACCAATGGGTGTCGTCCACTGTTATTCTACTCTATGATTATAATGTTATTTTAAATGTGAGTAAGACTTAGTCTCACTTTAGATAATAGGTGATTCTTACCACTAATATCATCCACAACTGCTTGTAGAGTGTATTCCTCTTGAGTTTTTCCCCTCAAAGGCTCCAAAAAGCCATTTTCTCAATCAGTTTCTTACTATGAGTGATGGACTCCTACATGAACACACAATTTTCTGCCTTCAGAATCTGATGACATTGATGGGTTGTCAGGCCACAGTCAATCAAATCTGATCAATCCCGAACCCACACAGTCCTGGAGAGGCAGAGTAACTGAGTTTTTACTGTTAAACTCTTAACAAACAATACCTACAATGTTTTTCTACTTTGTTGTTTGCTAATTTAGTCATAAATATTTATTGTTGTGGAGAAATATACCAAAGATTTGAAGTCCAGCTTTCAGGGACTTGAAGTTTTAATTAAACACTTGTTGCAACCATAACACAGGCCGGTGATGTGCACTCTTGTACTGAAGGGATTTCTGCCTGGGTAAAGTAGCACCGGTGCCTTAAGTAATTAAATCGGCCTCCTGTTTGTCATTTGCACTTATTTATGTTTGTGAGAGTACGCTTGTATGCTAAAGACACTCTGCGGGCCATGTAACATATCTGTCTGGAAGCTAAAGTGGAAGCTCGCCTTAACAAATGAACTGAAGTAAAAAAAAAACTGGTGTAAACAAATAACAACACCTTTTATTTATTAAAAAAAGATGCCATCAAAGCTGGAACTAAACTTTAAGCTCAAGAAACTCGTCTTCAGAGAAGTCCGACCTTCTGGGATTCACACGTCTCTAAAATCCCTATTAATAGAATTTAATATAAGAAATAGTTACATCAAATAAACTTTTGTGATTTATCTTGAGCTAATGTTGAAAGTAGAACTTGAACCATTAATTCTCAGTGCATAACAACATACTAAACATAACGTTCCACACAAATAGGCTTCAATTCAACTTGCTCCACTCAGGAGGTCAACACACAGACAATGCATTGACCAAACCAGCGTGCCTGACTTTCAGATGCCTGAGCGGAACGGCCGGGCAGCTTGTGAAGCTCTGTTGCTCGTGCGAAGCTTAAGTTTTGCTTACATAAATCAGATTCTGTCCTGCTGAGAGCTGTGCCTGTGCTCTCTGAAAGTACTCGCACGCACCAGGAACAGCGATACCTTTTGCTGCAACAGAGCTCTTCACTTCTGCTCCTGGGATTTGTTATGCTTCTGATGCAATAAGCCTCATGTAAACTGAAAGGGGGAGATTTTTTTCTTTCTCTCTCTTTTTTTTTAATCTGAGGGACAGTGGTCCTTCGTGCAGACATGTTTGCCCTTGAAGATAAAATTATAGTAAGAGTAACCAGCGAATGCATTTTTACAGTGTGAGAAGGAGAGGTCACACCATCAAATAAGACACACAGGTGTTTATTTCCCCAGCTGTTCCATCTGGCTCTGAACTGACTACAGAAATGTATTTCATTACAAATAGCTTAGATGTGATGCGTCACTCACAGCAGTAAATCTTTAAGATTCTGCACAGATTGTTTTTATAATATAATTCGCTATCATTTGGGATAAGTTAACTTCTTACCTTATGTGCCCTTTCCATTTGTCTGTATTAGAATGGCCCATTTAGTATAAAATGTCTGTATATCACATTTGTGTGCATCTTGGAGGACAGGTGCACATATTGAGAAAGATCACAGTGTCAAACAGCTCATTAGTTTCATGGTGTTTGTCACCATAGAAGTGTTCTGCATTAATGGTGTAATCATGCTCGAATGCAGCGGGGGAGTCGTGGCACATCCAGGCTGTCTGTGAGTGGGTCGTCTCTGGCTGTGGAACATCTGCAGTATGTTTTGTGTAATACGTACTTGTGCGTGTACATCTTCAGTGTGGAGCAGCAACCATGCAACAGAACATTAGAGTGACTTTGATTATAAACTTCTTACATCCTAACAAAGCACCCTTGACACTGTGTGTTCCTCACCACGTACGCTCAGCAGGATCCGCATCTCTCTCTCCTATTTCTCCCATCCTCTTCCTCCCTCACCCTCTTTATCTCTCAGTCCCCCCCCCTCCGCCAGTTCCTCCAGCCGTCTCTCTTCCTTGTTTTGTTTAACTTTTATTTCTTCTGCAGTGCTCATGGAGCGGCACCTGGTGAACATTATTTTCAAAAAGCATCATCATGCATCATTGTAAGGATACATGCTCTAATCAGCTGAACCATCTGGCAAACGGCTTATGCACCATCAAGCTTAAATGCTTTGCATCTGTTGATCAAATGGATGCCTCATTGTTTTCAGAGTAACACCCTTAACCTCTGAGCCTCTTTGTACTTCAGCTTGCTGTCACAAACAAGACTTCTTATGTTGTAGAGGTTATACTGGTCATTTAAATAAAAGATTAATGTCACACATTTTCCTCAGGATCAGGCGGGGTTTTTCATGTGGTAAGCTATGATCGGAGCTTTATGTAAATGCAGAGCAGTGTTCAGAAAGGCGGTGGTCTAGCCATCAATGGGTAATTGCTCTCATTTTGGAAGGAAAGGGGACATTAACCTTTGCACCTTTTGTGCTTTTGTACATTCAACACAGCTGGCAAATGGCACAATTTATAGATTTGCTTAGAGCTCTAATTCGGTTGATAAGACAGCTTAATGCATAAATTACACTTCTGTCGACAAACAGAAGCACTCTGCTCCCAGACCCTAAAAACAGATTCTGATATTACAATGAATTATTCCACTGACTCGTGGCAGACATCCTACAGTCTCTCAGTAGTGTCAGAGACTCTTGGCCTACTTATACAGACAGCCTTGCCAGTAATGTTATGTATTCCTTCAATGAACTCTAAATAAGTCATAGCCACAAGTGTGAAAAGGGAGAGAGAAAATAGCTGTGTATACCAAAGCAGCGAGCTAGACTACCACTCCTGCAGCTGCTGGCAGCCACACTCAAATTAATGAAAGAAGAGAAAGGAAATAAAGCATTCCATATTTATGATAGTCCTTGAAAAATCACTAAAGCCATGCTCTCTTTCTCTCAAAGATTAATAATATATCACATCAATAATATAAGGTAATCAGTCGACTGTAGCTTACGCAGACAAATGTCCGAAAGGAGACCACTTCACACTCTTTTGATTCACAGACTTCGAGGCAGCCACTTCCCTTCCTTTTGCCTCTGTCTCTGTATCACTGGCACTATAGTTGTCACCTCCTGGCTTTGCAAATTGATACAATATTGTTTTTATTGAAGCAATTTGGCTTTAACAGATGACCTGACAAAATTCAACAATGTTTCCTTTAAATAAGCCGCTGATTTTTTGGGTCTAAGAGGCCGCAATTCAAAAGAGATACCAAAGGAGCACAAACAATGCAATCCCCAACACATACATAAACACACACACACATAGACACACAAACAGCATTTCTTGCAATACAGTTGCACTATCTTTCATCAGCACTATTGTGTTGCAAAGCACAGGTATGCATGCAGAACGCAAAGATCTGAATTGCCATACTGTCAGTGCTGTACCCGTCAAAATAAGAGACTTCTCAGCAAGACTGAGCTCCACTTTTAATCACTGTCTTTGATTGATTATGTCCGCCTGAAAGTGCACACTTTGCACTGAAAACATCAACGTGAATATTTGACAAATGGGCCTCCTCTGTAGATGTATTGCCTGGTATTATTGCAGATGTACTGTGCACATACAGCATGTGTGTTCACTGGCAAGTTCCATCATCTCACTGTATGTACATGTGTTTATTTGACTTGAGGCGGAGACACGTATGATTAATAAGAGTCCTGTAGCATTGATTTCCACACCTGGTCTGCTGTCTGTACAGTGTATTTCAATATAACTGACTGCTGTGAATTACAGTAAGTAAAGAAGAACCATAAAGGCTTTGTAAAATAAAACTATCCTTTTTTTGTGTCTGTGGATAAAGAAGTGAACTGAATACCAACTCCAGAGGATATTTTTCTTCCCCACAGGAACCACAGTGCAGAGGAAATTTGATATAGCGAAGCGAGTTTGTAGTAAGAAATTGAACACTATGATGGCAAAAATAAAATCTTAGAAAAAAAAAAGGCATTGTTGCGCTGATGGCGGCTCCCTCTCTCTCACACTGATTGGTTTAAAGTTACCAAAGTCATCACCTTAAAAACTCAATACTGCAGTGTTGACAAAGTAGGTGAGCGAGGCACAACAAAGACCTGGATACTGTATTATTTATTTGGGCTCATGCTTTTGTTGAGTGGAGAATCTTGAAGTTTCCTCTGTCTCAAGGAAAATGAAGAAGTGCTGAATAAGCAAATGTTATGCAGTGGGTAGGTATTTCAAAGTCCTTCCCTTTCCTCTGTAATGTATCTGCATAGGAGGTGTTTGTTATGGAAAACAAAACCAACTGCATGCAGATCATGCACAAGTGCTTCAAAGCGCAAGGTCAAAATACTACAGGGAAATTAGCGCTTTATCTTTAAACTTTCTTATTGATATTCCTTATTCTGCTGCTGCTGCTGCCCGCCCCCCCCAAATATCTCCTGCATTCACAAACAACATAAACATGCAAATCCAGCTGAACATATTTTTCTCATATTAGTCTCCTCGTCTCCAGTGGAATAATTCTGGATTACCAGAACAGCAGGCCCCCCCCCTTTCTCTTGGCCTTGCTGCAGCTCTAGTTTTCTTTATTCTCACGCTGCACACACACACACACAAACCTACACAAACCTACACTGAACATACACACACATACTTACAGTAAGACATTAATTACAAGAACAAGAAGACCCTGTTCGTTGTACCACTCACTCATCCTCTATCCATAACCACACAAACACACTGCCACACACGCACTCACAAGAGGAAAGGGAATGAAACTAAGTGCTCACCCAGGGTTTGATGAAACTCACCCGACACCGGGGTCATGGGGGCGGGTGGGAGGCTGTTGATGTTGAGCGCCCCCATCTGGTGGATCTGTGTGGCGGGGAAGGCCACGCTAGGCGTGAGGTAACCTCCGTGGCTTGCTGCCATGATGGCTGCCTGCTGCTGCATGAGCTAAAGAAGAGGGACACGGAGAGATAGGTGGAAGAAAGGGGGGTCGGATGGGGTGTGTGTGCCAGGGAGCAGGAGGGAGAACGGGGGTTGTGAGAGAGGTGAGGGGAGGACAGATGGTAATGAAAAATATAGTAAGTTGGGAAGGAGTCAGACAAAGACAGGAGAAGGGGAGCGAGAGAGCGAGAAACATTGCAAGGGTAGAACAGAGGGAGGGATGTATGTTGAGGTTGATGGATGGATAGTGCATGGGAAGTACAGAGAAAGTAGAGCGGAATAAAAGAAAGGGAAGAAAAAAGAAGCCTGTCAACCTATGTTTAGTGAATCTGTCTATCCTCCCAGCAGGAAGCCTGTCACCAGCTGCAGAAACGATTTAATAGCTGTCTGTTGGGCTCATACAAATCAAGGCATTGACATGTGCACATTATCTCTGTGCTCAGGGAACAGGCAAAGTTTGCACAAGTGTTGCAATTCTTTGTCGCTGCGATTGTCAAACTTCACAATACTCTGCTTGGCTGTATAGAAATCTCACAAAAATTCTCACACTCCTTTCAGTGTTTTTTCTCTGTACTCATCTCTAATTGTTTTGATGTATTAGTAATAACTGTAGCCTGACGTTCATCCAGAGTCCAGAGTTTGCTTTGTTTTATAATTCAGGTCTAAACCACCAGGCTTGTCTCTGCTTGTTTTGGCAAAATTTCCAAACAGAATACATTCTGTGTTGTAACTTAACTAAATGACCACAATCTTACCACTGCAAAGATGGCACAGCTTTTGCAGGGACTTACTTCTGACAGGCAACATTGTCTGTTAGGTAAAACTGCATTTTGTTATGATCTGTTCAGACCCCAAGTTATAAAACAATATTTTAAAAGCAGGTGTACCTTGTAACTCAGATTCTAGGCCCTGTTAGTGATACAGTACTTAAATCAGAAAACTGCAGTGACTGACAATTTTTACCCACTGGTCAATCACACAAAGAGATAAAATCAATATCATTCATTCACTCTGCATTTCCACTCAGTGTCGACTGAGAAGTGAGAGTTGAAACTCTTTTTCCATTAAATGCAGTGTCTATTCATATGCATAGGATATGCTCACATGCACCGTTGCACTGCACTGCGTTTACACTCGCACTCACTCACACACATACACACACGCGCAACATGCATGAGGGGCGATAGAGACTATTTGAGTTTCCACACTCAGCTTAAAATTCTCCCTGTGCAAACCACACGCTGAATGCCTAATTCAGAAGAAAATCCATCATTGTACAATGGCTTTTGCAGCCTGTGAACCGGTGGGTTAACCCAGGGAATCAACTGTGTGGTATAGATGCAGGAATACCAACACAGCTGGACTCACCTCTTACCCTGTCCCCGCATCTGTTTAATACTGCATAGCTGTTAGGTGTCAGGGGAGCTGCTGATGGCCATGGCCTGAGAATGACTTGTATAAGCAGAAATCAAACCTCTTTGCCACTGGCAGTAATGCTAATGACGATGTTGTGAGACAGTAGAGGCACAGAATGCCACTCTGCTTGCATTTGCATGGGAACCCTGCAACGGAAAAGCCAATTATTTTCCCTCAGTGCCCCTGTCAGGTAACCTGAAAGCGGCTGTCCCGCTACAGAATGCCCAGCGCTGGCATCTCATCCATTAGCCACATGCCTTGCTGCTGCTATCTATTAACGCCTTTTGTCATTTGCATAATTTCAATGTGACAAATGGGGATCATCCATTCCTTTCCAAATAAGATGAATTGAGCCTTTAAGGGGGCAAAGCTGCAAGAGACAGCAAGGGAACAAGAAACTAAACAAAAGCAATGACATAGAAACAAACAAAGAGGTCTAGAGGATCTGGGGCTGCCTTGCTTCGGAGCTGCAGTGACTGCCCCCCATTAGGGTGTGAATAGGGTTGGACGTCAGGATAAAAGGTCTGACTGGGCTGGTATTACAGAATAAACACTGTCACACCACTCACTGATTTTTTTGTTCTGTTTTTTTTTTTTCTCTGGCTCTGGCTCTTCCCTTTCAGAGAGGACCAGGGACTTTTGGCTGATTCTAATTAGCTTGCAGCCTATAAGTTGTGGGCCTGGTTGCCTTATGCATGCTGCAGGCCTGGATTGAGTAATAATAAAGTGAATTCTAATGACTCCAGAATAGTAGCTTTTCTCTCAATGCATGTCTTAGATGATGCAATCCTCAACGCCATCCGTCAGATTGTCATGGATAACAACTCTGGAACTCATTGATGCTCCGTTTCCAAGTTAAAATGCAGCAAATTGGAAAACCAAGCATGTAATTATGTTGGAATGCAGTGGTTAATACAAACGGGCCCTGATAAAAAAAGAAATAAAGAAATAAAGAGAAGAAAGCAAAGTGGTTATGTTGACAGAAAAATTCAAAATTGTCCCATTTTACTTTTCATGTCTTTTTCTTCAAAATTTCAAAGGTATTATATTTCCAAAAGCCTTTCCCGCTTCTTTATTTACGCACTACCCAGCAGATAGCAAATGTCTGCGGTGGAGAATGAGCAGAATGGAGTCTTCATCATCATCACAGACACAACCTTTTCTGCTTCCTCTTGAAAAGAAAGTAGGAGGGAAGAAAAGGCAGACGGAAACAAGTGGGGGACAAAAAGAGAGAAATGCGTGAAATGAAAGGGAGCAAAGAAAGTTGCCCAGGCTACAGCAGCATTCATTTAGTGTCAGACATCTGCTTTTTTATTGCAACCTGATGGCATTACTCTCCCTGGGTGCCAGCAGGCAATCACCTCTTTATCACATGGCAATTATCTCTGTAGCGCTGCTCTGTGACTCGTTGACTCTCAGCACTGTCACATGTGACCCCTTACAGCCCAACCAGCCAGGGACGGAGGAGGGGGGGGAGGGGGGAGGAGGGACAAAGACAAAGAGAAGCAAAGAGGGAGAGAGAGAGAGAGAGAGGAAGGAGACGGTGTGAAAGGTTGAAAAAATTAGAGCGAGAGGGAGACAGTAGGTCAATGAGGTGAACGAAAAGACTGAAGACAGAAGACTGAAGCTCAAGGGCCTCATTTGTTACCCGACATGCTAGCAGGCTGTGTTTCCACAGACACATTTTAATAGCTGTTTTTTCATCTGATGCACTTTGTTATGTGCATGCATGCATGTGTGGAGCTGGTCCTCACAAGTATAATACAGCTAAACCAGGTCACACGTGTGGATGTGTGTGTGAGTGTGTGTGTGTGTATGCAGGCAGTTTACAGCACAGCACAGCCAAATGATGCAGTAATCTGTTACCATCATTTCTCATGTCTGCTGCGTTGCAAAAGGCTCTATTTGAATATGAGTCCCTCCAACAGGGGGAGATGTTTCCTAATGTGAGTTTACAGTCGTCATCCTCCCTCTCATCCACCCACACATTGTCACTATTAACACCGAGGTAAACCATTTTCTCTCCACTCATTTCTCCATCCCACACTTGGTCTCATGCATCTTTTTAGGGGTGCGAGGGGTCCGTGGTGCTAAAGCATGGCTCTTGCCCTCTGACACGATGAGAGGGCCTCCACCTGAAGAGACCAAGAGGGGCTAAAATGGCTGTATTTTGCAAAGAGACATGACTTCAGAAGACAGGGGAAGAAAAGTGACTTGAATCATATCTAACAATGTACAAATATGATGTTTGTGTCTTGAAGGGAAAATACAAAATGCAATAAAAGCTGGTTTTATTGCTTGCATTCAGCGATTCATGGGAGAACCATTATCACTCACTACTCACACTGGAATGAAACATGGGATCTCACTCTCTGACTCTCCTTCAGCTTGTGTTTTATGAAATCACCTTTTTGCAAATAGGATGTCTCCTGTCAGGGCACACCAGTGTCTATGTCTATCATGAAAATGGCACATTTCTCATTTTTGGCATATGTTGTCAGTGTTGTACCCCTCCAATTTGTGTTCAGAGCCCCCTCCTTCTCCTGGTTTGACTAAAATCCAATTTACTGGCTGTCAGCTCAACTCTATAATCCTATCCACTGCTGAAGTGGAGAGGTAGCTCTTTGAATTTACCATTTACTGTACTCCCTGGTTATAGCTATATATACCATCTCTCCCCACGTCTGTATTCTATACTGTGCCACCTCCTCTTCTCTTGGCCAGTGTATATGGAGAGTGGGCGAACACGTAGTGTGTCTTTAGAGATAAAGTCCTTTTTCTGTCACTGCAGGTTTCTCGTCTTGGGGGAATATGTGTAGTTTATCTTGCCGTAAAGGAACATTCATCGTATCAATTCAGCACATTCCCGGTGGCTAGAGGGGAATCAAGGCTGCACACTATGTGCATGCAGCAGGTTTCATTGAATGTAATGTAATCACAATCAATGCACAAGTTGGACACCCACACCAAAGATAGCTAATATTTCCCTTTCTTTTACATTATTATGCACCTATAGAGGCCTGAACCAGTATTTGGATTCATTAATTAAGTCTTTGGAAGGAAATGAAAACCAGAGCCTTGCTGTTAATCCATTACTGCCTTGTGTGCACTCATTACTTTATCAAAAGTTACAGTGAGTTTATCTCCAAGGTTGCCTTGTCTCAAAGTTTCTCCAACGACTTGCTTTATTTTGCTAAATTCATTATATGCAGGTACATGGCATCCACAGTCTCTGTGATTCATAATACTAACACAAGGAGAATTTCACCTTCACTAACATCATTCATGCCGTATAATCTTTGTGTCGAGAAACCACATACGTGCAATTTCTCCTTTAGATTTAATGGTAATTGATTCTCTCTAATGCTGAAGTATCCCCTGTGCCCTTGTTACTTTCACTCGGAACTCAATTTCCTAGCATCATCCTGCTCTTTGTCATATTATATGTGTGTATCAGAGAGACAGGAGGGAGGGAGAGAGAAAGAAAAAGCATTTGCTACGCAGTGCGTGTGAGTGTGTACACTCTTGTGCCCGTCTGTATGAGTCGACACGGGTCTCTGCCACAGTAAATAAGAGTCATGGCCAACCTGAGCGGGGCACAATAGTCTCCCCGCAGACCGCCACTGCCTCCACCACCCCTTAAACATTTGCATTTCTCCACATTTCCTGGGAAAGGGCTGCATTTCATGAATGGTAATGAAGGTGGGAGTTTTACTGGAGAGAGCGAAAGAGATGGCCTCGCAATTACTCTGGGATGGTCAATTTGCACATTTCACACTGGGTCCCACGGCTGTGATGTGAAAATGAGGGAAATGGATAAGCCCCCAAGACCTGGCTAACGTCAACAATTAATCCTGGCATTTAGAAACAGCGGAAAATATATAACTTTGACATCCAAATAAGTACAGGAAAAATAAATTAATTTGTAGTCCTTCTCTGCAAATAAATAAATGCTCTGTGGATGTTTATGTGCATTTATGCAGCGCGTTGTTACAGGGGCCCAGGTTTTTATCTCGGCGCTGGATGGAAAGCTCTTCTTAAATTCATTTTAGCCTTCTTCAAGTAGGCTGTGCCTGGTTGTGCACGCGTGCGCTCGCGAGAGTGCTCTGCCTCGGCAGGGAAGAAGAAAGTTTGTGTGCAGATAAGTTGCTGATGGAATATTCTGAGTCAACTGTGGCCCCTGAAGCATCTCGTGGGCCCAGAGGGAGGGACAGTGGGGGAGAGTGGGGAGGGGTAGGGAAGCAGTGTGATAGAGGGTAGAGAGGGCGCATGGTGAGTGGGGCTGCACAGGCTGTCTGAACTCATCAAAGAGCCGGGGGTCTGCTGTGTGTGTATGGTGCCATGCCCTGAGGGGGGAGGGGTTACAGTGGGTTGGGGTGGGAGGGCAGGGGGAAAGCTGATGAAGGGGTTGGAGGGTACGAGCTAACTAAATGTGTGTGTGTGTGTGTGTGTGTGCGTGTGTGTGTGGGTACGTGCTGCGGATAGTGAAAGCCTCAGTGTGACGGCATAGCAGCACTGCTTAAGAGGAGGAAGAAGTGGTGTGAAAGTGATGATAGTTTTGACAATTTCTGCCAGGTAAAAAATACAGAAAAAAAACAAAAAGTCTCTTTGTGTACTCATATCACTTAAAAAAGCTTTAGGCTGTAGATTTCTGCAGCAAACCTGAGTTTTAGTTCCACCAAATTACATTTAAGGCAAAGAACAGCTAAGTTAAATATTGTGTCCTGTGTGTGATATGAATTGTAAGACATCTGTGGTCTAAACTGAACTGAACTTGTGACCCTTGAACTACATAAAGGAGATCACAGGTCAAATAAAATGATGTGTTTGGTACCACCTGGCAAACACAGCATCACTTTCTGAAGTCTTAAGAAAATTAAAATACTTAATATACTAAAAACCAGTATGCCTTTTTTTTAATCTTTCAAGCAACTCTGATTGCAAAAGTTTTGTATTTCAATTTCAAGGTAAGGGTAGACAATCATGGTAAAGGTTATCAGAGCTTATGTCGCACTTTCGGTCCATTCATCTTGCTGTCCCTTGTTTTGATCCATGAGAGGGATTTGATTCTACCACTGCAGGGCTCCAAGGGTGGAAATTTTCAAAATCAACACATTAGGGTCTTTAAAAAATATTAGGTATATCAAATTTGCTTGATGGATAAAAGGTTATTAGATGTACACTTTTAAATACACAATGAGAGATTTTTTGGCCACTTGGGGGCACCAGAAACGAGTATACACCACACTGACATTTTATTACCTTTTAGGCTAATACAGGAAACATGTCAGCAAACATTATCTTATATGGAGCAACATCTGAATTAATTTCAGTGGCCACTGATGAATTCAACCCAATATTCACTCTAGTTTGCTCTCCATCACGTCCTGAGGGAAATATCTGGCTCCAATATGGTCACCAACTAGTTGCTTACTTTGCCTATCTGCTGTTTGGTGCTAGAAAAGTTGCAAACAGCAGCATTTTTTTTGGTCTCCAAAAAAACGCTGCCTGCTGAAAATGATGCTATGAGATCAGGGGTTAGGGATAGTGAACTAAACAGTGCAGTTGTGGACCATTAAAATAATGAGCTAAAAGATGCTGAAACACTCAGAGCTGAGAAAAAAAAGTGCAGATATCAGTAATAATTCTCAGTGGGTCCATTTCTATGATCAACGCCTGACACATGCTTGTCCATTGTTATTATTATTCATAAGCTTCCATTTGAGTCATTCTGTGTGTTTATTACATGTGACTTCTCCTACTCACCGCATGTGCGTAAGAGCTGTAGGTGCTGAAGGGAAGAGCGATGGCAGGGTTAAAGATGCCAAACTGCCCAACCATCTGCTGCATACGTCTGATGGTGCGCTCTTTGTCTGTGTCGGCAAACTTGACCACCAAGCTGGAAGAAGCACCCTGAGGGGGTAGAGAGAACAGAGAGTCAGTGGGAGAAAAGCACGGATACTTAACCCTGCTTTACCGCAAGCCCCTGAAACGCCAACACTCACTCACTCAGTCAACAGTAGGATTGCAGACTTGCGGCATCTCATCCTCCATACCCAAAGGCTTTGAGCTACTTCATGAATAATTTGCTTATGTGACTGTCAATTGTAATTATTTACTACATACTTTGAGACAGCCACTAACAAAAGACCTAGAAAGTCCAATAAAGAGCACGAAGAATGTTATTGCTTATTATTTCTGATTTCTTAGCATGCCGTGTTCATTAGCAACTACAACTGCTGTTAACATCGATATCTAGTGAACTCCTCTAATTGCATGTCAAGGTTTTTTTTTGTTTTTTTTTTTTCAGAGAGACTTTTTCAATATATTGCACATTTGTATTTGCTGCAAAGAATCATGCCGCCTTATTTTGCCGGCTGGCATACATAAACATGAACCTAACAGAGCTATGTGAAGAATAAAAATATTCTACTTATTGAGCGAAAAAGCCCTGGTGGGTAGATGTGCAGACAGAAACCATACGTTCCTTCAATCATTGTTTAACATATGTACAAAGTCACTCGGGACAAAGCAGCCTCGCTGTGCATGACATAAATACTTTATATTTCCCTCAGTTAAGACCCTCTTGCCTCAGTGCGATATATGTAACCTTGGTGCTCCTTCCAACAGTTAAGGTTAAAGGATCTGCGATGTACAATCATTTGATATAAGAGCTACAATTGGCAGTGGTTTCTATTGACCTTGGTGAAAGTGTTCTTCAAAGAAAATGTTGCCTTTTTTTTTGGTGCAATTTCTATCATCCTGTCCTCCTTCTGTTTTATCCTCCCTCCTTTTTGTAGTTCTGGCAAATCCATTCCCTTATCAACACTATTACCTCTTTCTGCAGCCCAATAATGAAACGGCAGGTGTGTCTGCCACACACCCTTCATTAAGAATCTTCAAATGATTTAGCGCTACAGTTGACCTTTTGTGTGCTCCGCCTCTCCTCCCCTCTGCGCCCGCAAACTGGCCAATCGATCCACATAAAAGGCCGAAATATTACTCTGATCTGACAGTGTAGAAAGGTTGTGTGTCAGTCACGATAAGAGGCCCCTCTGAAATTGATGCAAGATTGTCAATAACAGTGGTGACTGGTGGAGTGTCTGGATTGAAGGTTTTGGGGGGTTGGGGCTTTTAAGAGGTTTTAAATGAGTATTTCTTGGTTGGGTTGGATCAGGGTGAAGCCTTGCAGAAGTTGTGTTGGACATCAGGCAAGCAGTTTTAAAAATGGAAACTTTGAATACAAGCTGTATTATTATTACATTTGTTTGTATTTTACTCAGACTGATGTCCCAGGAGTTCTGCTAATAAAGACAGACGGACAGCAAGAGATGTTTCAAAGACAGGCAGCGGATGTTTTGACTGCAGCATATAGATTTTATTTTCTCCCATCTTCCCCTCGAGCCCTCTCCTCCTGGCTTGTTTGCTGGTTGATGTTTTAAGGTTTGAAGCACTGTAGGTTAGTGGCCAGTTGGCTAGTTGGCTGTCTGACTAAATATCTGATAAGTTAGTTGAATGATTGATTGACTGGAGGGTTAATTTGCTGGATAGTTGGGTAACTTGCCGACAGACTGATTGTTAGACTGTCAAACTTGCTGACAACTATACTGCAGCCAGCTGAGTGACTAATTGTTTTGTTTTTTACAGTATTTGCCATCCTGCCACACTGGAACATTTTTCCCAGCCATTGATAGCCATGTTTCATTCTACGACAAACAGGATGGAAACAAGAGACAGAACCGTGTAATCTCTCTTTTTCCTCCATCTCATAAGCAACACCTCATATATTAAGAGCACGCTCAGTGACTTTATGGTTAACTTTGGCACTGTTGCAGGTTTCAGATTTGTCTGCTGTGTCTGTCCAGCTTTTTACTATCTGCATCATTAACTTTATTATGAGGTTTAACTTTGGGAGAGTCCAGGACGGGGCAGTGCAGGGCCGGAATACAGAGGAGATGTGCTGGTACATATTGAATATTTTAACTCCCTCTCACGGTTAAAAAGCTATTAGAGGCCGACCCTCTTCGGTAATGAGTACTGCCTGTTCCTGCTCTGCTTCTCTAAATTTTGGGGGAAGGTTGAATTTTAAAATCTAAGACACTGAGTTGTAACACTGCAGTCTACCTCTGTTTCAACTGGTACCTGACTTAAATGTGTCTGCTTAAATAAACCTGTTTTATTGAGAGCAGTCCTGTCTGGTTTTATGAGAAACCTTGTGCCGTTCTCCTTCATATCCTTGCATGTATGTCACACTCTGCAAAGTGTTTTTTCAAGGAGGTCCATACACTGACTTTGCCCTCCCACCGGCTCTCCTTAGGACGCATGAATACTATGGCTTGTCGGCTAAACATCCGTTGCCACATTTGTTTATCTCTAAGGTTTGCCCAGTTAGGCCTGTCAGAATATCCGTGAGCAGAATCTCCATTGCTATAAAGAGAGGAGGATGAAGTGTGAAGTAAAAGTCTCATTAAATTTTTAAGCTGCCAAGTGTGAGCAGAATCCCCCCACCAGGCGGCTCCCAGCTGCCTGGAGAGCCACTGAGGGAAGGGGAGTTAAACAGGGGGGGGATAAGAAGGCACCACGGAGATTCAGATCCAAAAGGAAAGTCTGCCTCTTTATAGTTCCTTCTAATTGCCAAGGAGGCTTGGTTTCTGTCCAAGCTGCACGCCCGGCTATACATTCCACACTTCTTTAACCTTAAAAATATTCCTCCTTGCATTAGTGCAGGGTAAAGCAGGGAGTAAGATTGATTTTGTATCCTGTCAATTGAATTCAAGTGTCAAGTGGTGAAGGCCTTAATGGTATCCTAGTCTGCAGGGGTTAGTCATGTTATGATTCAGTTCATTCGAGTGCTAGCACGAAAACAAAAATAAAGAGCGCCATCCTGTCTTTGAGTGTTATGTGAGTTCAGCATCCTTACAACAGACATTTTCTCAGCACTGTGTGCAAATAAAAACTGCCTCTGTTAATCAGAATGTATTGCCACAACATATGGCGTCGTATATCATCCATTTTGCTTACCAGAAATTATAAGACAATTTCATATTTAAGGAGTTATGGCTCGACATTAAAATTTCATTTGACCAGAGGGGGTCCGTCAGGAACTCGAGTGCACAGTGTGTGCTGCTCATCTGGAAAAAATCGGACATTGTTTTGAGGGCATGGTGAGTTTCACATACCTCTATAGAAACCAAATTCCCCTCAGTCACATGGAGAATTTGTAAACTATGAGTTATCTGTTGTTGTCCCACTGAGGGCTACATCAACACTGCATGTACAGTTATTGCCTACAGTATACAGCTTTAAATTTATGCCCTTTTGCATGATATTAATGTACAAGTAACACTTTACTAGACATGGATTCATATAAAAACACATCCTTTTTAGCTTGGCTGGTAAAATAATGGATGACTGTAATGTGTAAGGTTATTAGAATGTAAATTCCCTGTGTGGAAATACTTGTGGGGAAAATGACATGTCTTAAACTATAAACAATGACTAAAAAATATAAAGGTAGAATTCTGTTTAATGAGCAGCAACACTAAGATCTACTATCCTTGTGAAATACTGACATTAAAACTGTATGTTGAATACACAATAAGACCATATCCTGTAAAATCTGCTGCTTTTTGCCTTTTTTCACTGTTCATTTTATTATAATTCAAGGCAGAGACATATTGATCTGTATATTAAAACAATGTGTCTTGTTGAGTATCAAACCCTGGCACTCATGGCACTTGTATATATATATGTGTGTGTTGTCAGTATAAAGTAACAAAAAACATCTGGTAGCTGTTAAAACATATTTCGTTGCTTTTTAAAACCCTTCTTTCTCCCCTCATAACTCTCAATCATCAACTCTCTTCTATGAAAACTTTCCCTCATTCATTTCCTTTTGTTCTTCCCCTCATCCTTCATCATCCTGCTCTTGTGTTTCTATCTCAGCCTCCATGTAAGCTGAAACAGCGTAAAACTCAGGCTGAGCTGATGTGGAAATGGAGTGAAAATATTCGCATGGATCTAAAGACCTGACCTGTACCCTCCTTTGTCTCGGTGTTGCTCTGTCCCATGACTTCCTTCTTACACGACCCTACTGAATCCAAGCAATTTGCTCTACAGCTCCAGTATTTAAATGTTTAATTGAGCCACTCATATCCTGAACTGTGGCTGTAAGTGTGTGTGTGTGATAGCTGAAGGAGGTGGAGCGATGCTGGTGGTGTGTACAGGAGGCAGAGGTCTGAATGTTAGAAGTATGACAGGTTAGGGTGTGATGGTGATCCAGTCGAGGTCTTATATGTGACCCCCTGATGCACTCATATAACTCATACACTTAGCACTATCTTGCTATCATCGCTCATGCAATGACATTATGTCACCGTTAGCTATTGGCAGTGCATTTTTCATTTGGTGTCCATCAAAAATTTACACAGATTTATACGAGAACATATATGCACATGCCACCACACATGTATGTATATATAGAGGGAATTTTAGCAAGCCATGACCATCATTTATGTATATGCATACATAAAGCACACTCCATGTTGATTTTCTCTTTTCTTCTCGACTCACATACAGCACATACAAAATGCCCACTGCTTCTTTACATGAATAACACAAATGTATTCAGCTCAAGTCCTTCGAGCTGGAAAATAAGATCAGTCAGGGAGCCTTTGACCCTAGCCTGTGGCTGTACGAGCATGTGACAGTGAAATACAGAGAGGAGCAATATAGAAAGAGTATGTGCATGTGTGTGTGTGTGTGTGTGCTCATGTAAATGTGCTAGCCACAAAGTTCTCCTGTCTGTGGATCTTTATGTATGCACACACATGCATTCATGTGTGCATGTGTGTGCACACTGATAAACTCTGAGAAGCCAGTCTTCATGCTTTGAGGGGGTTTGGCAGTGGATCTGTCAAACTGCTGCAGTTAGTCGCAGTGTTAATACACGGTGCACTTCAACAACTCAGCTAGCGATGCCATTGGTTGGAATTTATTCATGATCATCTCTACGAGTCTGTTCAACAGTCACAGACTTGGTGTGGCAGCAAAAATGCAAACACACACACTTGTACACATGCCGACTCAGTTTCCCAAACTTAGCTCATTAGAATAATTAATCATTTCTATTAGCTGTAAAGTGGCAGGAATGACGTGATTGCTTATAATAGATTCCAGACAATGGATGTCCTTAAAAATTTTTTGCATCTATCTTGTATTGAAACTGTCAGTGGTCTTTTGTTTTCCTTCTTTATTTATGTATTAATTTCTTATGCATCCCAGAGTATCAAAAATGAAATATAACATAATTATTCATTTCATTAAAGTACTTGTACATTGTTTCTTTTTGTGGCTGTGACTCAGCTGTAATCAAGACGAACTCAGGTGGACACAGGATGTATGGTCCTACGCTTTTCCAGGATCTTTGCCACACTGATGGACACTTTGCTCTGAATAGCACCATCCTGCAGAGGCGTAATGGTCCACTGGTGGTCCGCTAATCTCAGTGAGGCAGGCACACTGTGCCCTCTCCTCCAGCAGCCACAGGATATGAGATGCTGATCAGATTTCTATAATCAATTTACCAGAGCAGGAGGTATAAATCCTGTCCATTCACCCCCCTTCTACCACCCCCCTTCCCGTCTCTCACTCTCTCTCTCTTTCTCTCTCTCTAGCTCTAACTCTTCCTCCCCTTCCCTCTGCCCCCTGCTCATAGTTAGATGAATAATTCAGCAGCCAATGTGGTGAAAGGTGGAGTAAACAAGTCTATTGCCTAATATCCCGAGAGGCTTCCAAAGAGAGACGAGTGAGGGCAGAGAGCTAGCAGAGATAGCGGGGATGGAGCAACAGAGAAGGAGGGTATCTATAGAGAATGGACATCCAGTCTTTCCTCATGACCTGCAGTCATTTGCACTTAGATTGACTCTGAGGTTGCGCCAAAACGGCACAGCTGGCTTCCAGTGCTTCTCTCTGCTTTCCTCTCTTGAGCTACACATTGGTAACCATTAATAATAAAATCATACAGTGAAATGAAACATCTGTGAGATAGGGTGGCGGAGAGTTCAGGGTCCCTGCTTTACTGAGAGGAGAGTTCCCAAAACAAAAAAAATGAGGATAAAAGCAGAATATACATGGAGCCACTGAATAATATGAGACGTGACTCTCTGTCCGCTTGCCGGATGTCACAGAGAATAACTCTATTCAGGTTTGGAGTGCAGAGTAAGTAGCTTTTATTTTTGACACCATCAGGTATACAGGGACCATACCTAAACATGAGACACATACAAATGAGCAGTACAGCGTCTACGCTCATAGTAAATCCAATACAGAGCGAATTTAGAGGACATGGTGTGCTTACATAACGAGCAAATGTAATCTCACACTGGAGTTATATTCACTGATTATGCAAGCAGAACTACTGATTGATGACTCACCCAAAATTTAATTATCATTCTAAACAGTTTTATCTGAAAATTGGATTTGGATTTTTTTTTTTTGTAAAAAAAAGTACCATGTTAATTAAAGAGACAGAAGGCTATTTCTGGGTTGTATCTGTTTTTAAAGCCGGGAAAATGTACACGGATGGTTGCAATTTTCCGCACACTGATTAAAACCTTGAAGTTGGGGCTAAGTTCAAAACAAGGAGTTTACAGCTCTTAATCAAGAGCGTTGAACTGCGTATAACTGTTGTGATTGCATGTGATGGATGAAGCCATGTTTCTGTGTCTTTATATGTGAGAGCGAGCTATACTCACTGGCATGGTCTGGCTGCCGTGGAGGGCACTGATTGCAGACTGAGCCTCAGTATGTGTGGAGAACTTGACAAAGGCGCAACCTGGAAGAGAGAAAAGATGCACAGCACACACATCCAGGAACACACAGACACACGAACACACACAGAGCATATGTTTAACATAAATGTTCTCAATTTAGTAAGTTTAACATCCCTCAGTATACTCATGAGGGATGCTGAATTATATTTGACAGCACAAAAATCAGTAAGAGAGTCTCATTGCACAGCAGGCTGCCCTACTCTGGGCATTAGGCAGGCAGACAAGCAGGCAGAAGCTGCAGGCTAAAGATTGCACTGATGAAGCAGAAAAGCATGCTATTTAGCACCGCATGCCTGTCTGTGCATATTAAATACTAGCTAAACTGGCTAAACTCATAATTTTTTCAAAAAGCAAAACCACTCCATTCGAGAAACCAGTACGGTCTGTTGTTCCCGCAACAGGATGTTCTGATCAATATTTGTAGATATGAAGATGTAAGTCCAAAGGCCAGAAACCACAGAACCAACACTCTTAGCTCTAATGTCCTTGAGGAATACTGTGAGGAGTAGATAAAGTGAAAACAAGTGGAAGATAGCTTTTGTGGATTCACAAAGGGAGCTGTTGCACATTAATTATTAATTCATTAAACTGACATATGGCCCACATTTAGGGATGAAATCTTGAGAAATATTCCACAGATTGAAAACTGCAGATTTTTTCTCCATTTAGAAAGACTCTCATTCTCAGCACTTAGAAACCAACTGCTTGTAATTTTATTAAAATATGAATTACATTTCATTGATTTGCTGTCCTTTTCCAAGTGCATTCATATGGATGCACTGAGATGAATGCAGATATCACTGTTACACATGATTAGTCTGTTACAAAGCTAACAAACACACTCTTAATAATAATACATTTTTGCAGATTATGCAGTTCCCAGAACACCACTCTCACATGTCTCAAAAGTAAGTTTATCAAACTTTGAGAAGACATAGGAAGACCAGATGTCCAAAAACAAGAACAGTGACACCCACACAGAAACATTTGAGGTCTGGACCTGGTCTGTTGCAGTAAAACAGCAGCACTAGCTGCTGAGCCACCAAGCCCTCTTATAATTATACCCTATTTCACCTAATTTCATTTTATTTTAACTTCCCTTTCTGTTCTTATTAAATCTTTCATACTTTATTCTTCTTATCATCTATCCTGCGTGACCCAGCCGCCCTGCCTTTTTTCCCCTCTTAATGAGCTTACCCCTGTGGACACCAGCCAATCAAGATGCCCATTCAGCTGTCAAAACACCACCCCCTATAGAGATATGCATAGAAAAGAGCTAGAGCTCTGTATGACCTGTACAAGGACTGTGCTACGCTAGATAAAACTATATGCTGCTATAACAATACATTTAACTCTTAATATAATTTGTAATCCATGTATAGCTTATACCTCAA
The DNA here is from genome assembly GCA_029783645.1 of Ctenochaetus hawaiiensis. NCBI lineage: Eukaryota > Metazoa > Chordata > Actinopteri > Acanthuriformes > Acanthuridae > Ctenochaetus > Ctenochaetus hawaiiensis. Next base: position 19,821,212 of record JAPZDY010000021.1, on the reverse strand, counting down.
CTAAATAAAGCAGGAAAGTTCATGTTTAACTTAAACTGTGCACTTGCTATTGAACCTAAAATATGTGCTATTAAACATTACAGTAAGCACTTAAAGGTACAGTGTGTACAAAAGCTATTTTCTGAGTTTTCTCCTATTTTGTCTTCATTGGCGTATAATCAGATGAAAATAAATGTTATTGTGTATTTGATATCACAGAATTCCCTTAATATCTACAGATGGAGCAGGTACTTTTCCAAGGAGTCTGCCATGTTGCACCACCATATTTCTACAGCAGCTCAGAAGGGACAAAACAAACAATGGCTCTAAAGAGGGACAATTATGACTCTCCAGTTTTTAAGCAGCCACTGTAGTTTTGCTAATACACATCATGAAACAAACTTTATTTAGTTGGTTTCAGATCTACAAATGCACATCTGAAGGCCACTGAAACTTGGTCTTTTGAAGGATATTGGTGCCTATGAATCAAATTGAATTTTGTGATTGCTAAGATGTTTTTAGTGTTTACCAAGTTTTGCAAGCAAAGAATCAGGGATTTTTAATTGGAAGAAGTATTCAGAAGTTTGCGGTTGTCACTGCAGGGTGGAACTTATGTCTCCACCACAGTAGGAGCAGTTACACAACCTCTGCTGATGTGCTAACAGCACCATAGACTCTGGCATATTCTTAGCTGATGTAGCTAACTCTAAAGCCTTCAGCTCTGGCAAACCACTCTTTGCCAGCTGATGTTAAATTACTGCTAGTGCACGAGTACAAACAGTCATCACAAACTCTCGATTTCAAAATCTTGTATTCTGTAAAGTGATAAGCTTAATAATCAATGTGTGAACAGCTTAGCAAAGTAAAGTAACTGAAATATAGTTATTTACACATCAATGCGTAAGCATCAATTTAATATTGCAGCTAGTAATTGGTACTTATATATACTGCTGGGTAGCCTAATTTATGATATTAGATCAGGATAGATCAGGATTTTTTTCTTTCAGTTTTATTTTGAATCAACATCATGAATATGACATTTAAAAAACGACTTGTAAAAACAAATATAATTGTGTATAAAATCCATTATTATTGTTGTTATTTTAAGTGCAATAATACATAAGAAATGGACATCCTCAAATAAAGTACAAGTATCCCAAAATTATACTTGAGTATATGTACATAACACCACTGGCAACCTCCTTCGGCTACCCCTTTCCTCACAGTGGGGACACTTCAAATGTTTTGACATCCATCTTTTCCTTCTCCTCCTCTAAACCACTGCAGAGTAAGAGCGCTTTGGCTTCAAACTCCCTTCCACAACAATTTCCATAAGCGCCGGCTGGGGAATAAGCTCTGGAGACATAAAAAAACCACTAGTCCCTTTGCTCTTTGCTGAATGTTAGAGAGAACTGGTGTCTCTAAAAGTTTTTGGCTGTCTGAAAAAGGCCTGAGAGATATCAACACTACAGTAGCCAAGTTGAAGTAGGTGCCTGCAGTAGATCCATAGGAAAAAATGCTTCAAAATTAACACTCTGTGACAGACTAGAACTCATGCCTTTTCAAATGTAAAAGAGTTTTTTTTTTTTTTTCTGGAACAAGACACATGCTGAGGAAGAGTTTGTGATGTTACAGTCTGGATTTTTAAATTACAACGTTTTTTTTTTTTTTTTTATCAAAGGTGAATCAGTCAGGATTTATGGGGCAGATCACAAATCAGCAATAGCTGGTTGCATTGTTGGCCAGTGCCAATCACAGTCACAGTCAAACTAGAGCTCACTTTACTATCATTTGTTGTTGTAATTTGTGCCATAATAAATACATCTTAAAAATGTTGAGAAAATAAATGTTTATTTCTGGACTAAAGAAACTGGTCTAAAATAAAACTGTAAAGTTCCTATAAACTGTGAAAAAGAAAATAATAAAAAAAAGGAAGCAGAATATTATAACCCTGTAACTTTGTGGTATGTAACTCTGTCAAAACTCAAAGTAATTTAATCTCCAAAATGTACTAAGCTAAAGTACTTCAGTACATTCATTTACTGCACTGTGTTATATTAAATTGCAGTTTAACCCCAGTTTAACCCTTAAAATTTCCCAGTACCTTTAAAAAACTTGCCTGTTCAGCTTCAATTATCCCCTTTAAAAATATTAAAATACTTTTATTGCTGAGGGCAAGCTTTAAAAAAAACAATTACAATATTATTTTTCTTACAAAAGGAGAAACCACGTAATTATCCCCTTAATGTCACTTACACTTCCTACTTATGAAGGTCAGACAGCAATCAAACAGTATTTGATACATGAGGCCTAACTTTCATGTCACTGCCTGCAGCCTGACTAACACATCAAGCAGCGCTGCATGAAAATGTTTGTAATTACATGAAAATGCTATTTGACCCACATCTGGTGCATATGTCACATATATTTTGCAAACCCCAGCTGACGTAGAAGCTCACACATCCTGTCACTTCTCTGCCAGTGACCCAAATAATGATGACAAATGTATCATGGCTCCTACCTTTGCTGTTTCCGTCAGGACCTCTTAGGACTGTGCACTCCTCAATGACTCCATAGGGTTCGAAGAGGCGGTAAACATCCTCCTCGGTCTGTTGTTTGTTCAGCATCCCAACAAACAACTTCCTGTCTTCTGGAACAAACAAAGAGACAAAGAGGTTAAATTATATATTTTGACCTCAATTATGAAACAAATTTGAGAACATATAGTAGTGAAACTGCATCACTGTTGGTGGAACAGGGTATAATTTCAGAAATCTCTTTCCGCAGAAACAAAGAAAAATGTACATTCACAAAACCTCGGTACAGTGGAGCGACTGTTCAGTTTATTTAGCTCTGGACGGGCCTGAGTCACTTTGTATTATCTCTTTTCAAGACTGATCATTTTAATCTCTATTATAACTGGGTTTAGTCCCATATGGGCACAGCATAGCTGCTGGGGGTAAGTGAGTGGTCAGGGGCTGGAGGGAAAAGCACTGGGAAGACTAATGAAGAGGTTTCACACACACACACACCTACACACACACACAGAAGCACAGAGACCCAAGACAATGAACAAGTCTTTGGTCCTTTAAAAGCGCTAAGGCCTCCAGGCAGCTCCAACCTCCTACACACCACACTGTACTGGCTGGAAACTCGCTTTCTCTCTCTCTCTTTTACCCACTCTCTCTCTTGGTCTCTCTCTCTCTATCATTTTCCTCTATTCATCTCTCTCCCCTCTCTCTTTTTCCCGCTTCTCTTTTCTCTCGCTGATTCTACATTTTTCCCCCTAGTTCTTTTGCAACTGCCTCCCTCCCTCTCTTCCTCTCTTTATCTCTCTCTTACTCTACTAATTGCTGCTGATCCAGTGTTTTTTGTGTAGCCAGAGAAATATTTCAGAATGCTCTTCAGTGAACAATGGTGTGTCTCTCCAGTGAGCAACGAAGGCTGGGAGACATGCCATGAATAACGCTGACTTTTCAATAGATAGCCTGCATGCTATTGAGTCCTGTTAAATGCTGTGGGATCTGATCTTTACCTTGACCTGACACACTGTGTTTACTGATGTACTCTGGCCTTGTATGATTAATGCTCCAGTGCAGCATGTTTCTGTTGGCAGCAGAAGCACTAAAACCTTCCCTTTATACAGATTGTTTCTCCAACTCTGACCTGCGAAGTCACAGCGGAGAGAGACTGAGTGAGAGACAGGACTGGCGGCCGCTGCTGTGAAGAGGTTGAAAGCGGCATAAATCGCTGCCAGAGGTATTGCACAGTGTCGGGGTGACCTGTGACGACTACAGAGTGTGTCGTGTTGTTGTCGTTGCCTGACCCAGACACAAGCTGATACCTACATTCCTGCAGCGGGCGGCTAGTGTATGTGGACGCGGCGCCCAGCTGGGGTTTCAGCACTCAGCACCACCAATGATGCACCTTTAAAATAATCACCCGTGTCAGAGCGTTGTCTAGGGAGGGGCGTCCCTGGTGCTGGCTCCTTATTGCAAGTGGCAGGATCAGAGGCTATGTATCAAAATGGAAGTGATGCAATGTGACATCTGTCAGGGTGGATTGGAGAGCATTTATCTGCAAAAAAAAGGAAAGCCCTGAACTGGAAAATGAAAGGCCAAGATGGTCCTTCCTTTTGCTGGAGGGAGAATATAAATTCTGAGGTTGGATATAGGAGATGAGTCGAGGATGGGGGGAAGGGAGGCCAGACTGCACAAATTTTCCCTGAATGCCGCCAGACTACATCTCACACACACTCCTGTATACAGCTGGAGAACCACACACAGCACACTTAAACACCAATGCACTCGCTGTCGCCTTTTGCATTTTTCCTGCACTTAGACTGTAACCTCCTTTCGTCAAGTAGATGATGAAGATCTGACATGTTTTGAATTAATGCATGACCATTATCAATTTCATATGAGCTGCACACTGGAGATCATACCATGAACAGCTTGCAGGGCTTAAAATACGACACTGGATCCATCCTTCAGCTGAAAGACTGCTCACTGGCATGTCACCCCCAGCTGAATGGAATAATATTTATAAGACTTCAAGTATAACAGCATCAATGGCCACTATATATCACATGCCTGTGTAATATTGATTCACAGTGAGCTACACAAAAAGCCTTAAGAACTAGAGGGATCAAAGAGGTTTTATCTTGAATTCACATGCAGAAGCTGAACGAATATAAGGACAATGTAGCTTCATGATTTAGTATATTTACAGCAGTGGCATTTTGGAGTTTCTCATCTGTGGCTGAGATGTTGTGCTTGTTCTGCAACGTGAGTGTGCTCTGACAACAAGCTAACAACTCACCAAAACAGATGTGTGTGTGTGTTTGTGTGTGTATGTGTTTGTGGAGCAATATAAAATATGAAGCAAGTTCAACATAGCCAGGTTACCTCCGCTTGAGCTGGCTTGTTAACCAAGCCAGCTCAAGCGAGGCTCTGTGTGTGTTCCTGTAAAATTTGACTCTTCTTCCGTACAAAATGGACTGATATTGTGCCTCCTACTCCAGTCAAGAGGAACAGAGTGTTAGAATGGAGAGCCATTAAGGATATAAAAGAAATATCACAGTAAAAAGAAACACTATTGCTACATGTAAGACCAATGAGAAATGCTGGCAGAAAAAATTTAATCAAATAATGTGTAGTTGATATATTTATTTTTACCATTCAGTGCACCTATTATGCCTTCAGTTTTTATTCCTCAGTGAAAACTGTACTCTTTAACTTTAACCTCATGAGAGCAGGCCCATATTAAGACATGATACCTAAGAAATGCATGTAGGTCTGACACTGACACTGCAATGACAGATACATGGAAGTAACTTAAGTTTTCGGCCAAAACCAGGTAAAATCATTGCATTGGTTGTCATGTCATGACTACCAGTGGACTTAAGCTGTGGTACCATGAGTGCAAAACTGGTTTGGCAGTAAATGAGGACCAAGGATAATAACATAAACCAAACTGGTCTATTTTTAATGAGCCTTCATTTTTTTTTTTAGAGTATTGAAAATAAGAAAAAAATTATTCCGCAGCTAAAGACCACAATGCCATGCATACAGTCTGCTCTGCTGTACATGGCATTGACTAGTGATGCACAGCTCATCAAGTTTGCATATGTATTCTCTCAGCTAAGAATCTATACTGCTCATGGAGAATTTCTTCAAGAAAAAAACTGTGTAGCTTCTTATGGCAGATTTACATATAAACCTCTTAACACAACATTCTCCAGACCTGGTAAAGTGTGCAGTATGATTTACCATGATGATGCAGCCAGGTTAAAAGAGAGCTGCCGTTGTGACATTTAAAAAAGTGTTTTTAAGCTCAACATGTTTCGCTAACCCATTAATCCCGTTTCGTAGTACTCCTCTCCGTTCCACTGTCTGGGCCTCTGCTGTGGCTGCTCTGAACTCACATGTTGCCCTGGGAATTCAGTTGTTGTGTTCATCACCAAATTGACAAATTATCTCATTTATTTACAACGCTGCAGCACGGGCTGTGTGCAAACAGACTCACAGAGCACAAAACACCTACAGCCATTTACACAAACCTGAAGAGGGAAGGAAAAAAGAAGCAAAAGATGGAGAAATGGAGGGAGAGAAGAAACTATACAGACTAGGATTTCCTCTTACAGTCTGTGTGTGGTCATGGTGTTGGATTTATCATCTGTGGTCATCTGTGTGAAAGTGGACTAATAACAATATCATAAAAATAATAATTTGACTGTCTGAACATGCACTTAACTACAATGTCTTTGCATCGGTGCACTGCTAAAATGCAGGTGACCTACGCTCAGTACTGTGCCTGAATGCACCCCATGCAGACACAAGACACAGACAAAAGACTGCTAGCTGATAAAGCTACTGCTAACTGCTTTTGCTAGCCAAATGGCCACTGCCACTTCACAAGCTGCAACAAACCATCATCTGTTTGTCTTTCTACTGATGAGAAAAATAAGGTATAGACAGAATAATTTATTTCTGAAAGAGAAAATGAAAACATGTTTTCTCACCGTGGTTCTTCAATTGCCTGCCTACACAGTTTCTTAAATCCTGACCTTTATCCAAACAATCTTTACTTGAGTTTCGAGCTCTATGTTCCAAGGAGTGCAGCTTTAAGTAGTTTCTGCAAAAACCTTGACTTCTCCAAATTCAGCTAAATGCAGTGTTTCAAACACCCCAAGAGCATTTAACCTCAATTGCAATTTAATCTCATATCAGTGTTTCTCTTAACGCATCATATCTGTGCCTCATCAAAGCAGTGCAGTACTACATGTAGCATAGCAACTCTTTTCCCATTTACATATTCCATGGGAACTGACCCCCTAACTGGGTGAAAATATCTCCTTTTTCATGATGTATCCATCAACATCAAAACATGTGTTCTGTGAGGTCAGTTCTCTTTTATGAGACCAGTGATCATGAATTCTCTAACCCTGGTCACTGCACAACGGCTGCCCATTGCTACTAATACTTAAGATGGGTAAAGTGCAGAGAACGGATCTCCCTAGTTTGTGCACTGCACATGATTGTGTCTTTGGAAAGTAATAAAGCTTTTACAACTGCCTGATTTCACTGCAAAACATAATTAAACAAAACAGCTTTTTATACATTGAAAAGAAATGTAATTTGTGTGAAAACATCACTGTCACAGTACATGACGTGGACAAATGACAAAAAGTAGACAACATGTAACTTCAACTTAAAACAATTTAAAATATCAGTCAGTGAGGTTAAAATTTACGATAAAACAAAGCTCAGGGATTAATGAGTCTGATAGAAATAGGCAAAAAGCTTGGCATGGCTCATTTGGTCTTAAATGGGGATGACCTGTATCTGTGGCCCAAGGGTAAGAGGGCTTACTCATTAAATCATAATTTCAGCTTTGTAAATCGAACTGTCAGCCACATGAAACTCTGAAAAACAGTAAAGCTGGATGGTTAAAACATGATTAGCAGCAAATGCTGCTCTGGATGACTCTTTCCTCTTATGCAGCCTTCAAAAATGGCTGAATCATCTCTCTGTTACAGCTACTCACCTGTGGTAAATGGCGTCTACTGTATAGATGAATACAAAATAAGACAAGAAATTATGAGCTGTTTTTTTTTCTCCTCGCATCACACAAACAGAGCCGAGTAAACACGAATACCATCCTAAATTAGAGCGACTCTGCAGAGCGCTCTGCAGTGTTCACAGTAAAATGCCATCACCTAAACAATTCAGGGGTCTAATAACCACCAGAAAATTAACTGTGGAAACTGTGCAGAATGCTGGCATTGAGATGCATTTACAGTTCACCGTGGCTGAGTACTGTATGCAACTTTATTGTGACACACACCACTGCCATTCTGAAATTCACCCCCCATCATGTTTAATTTACTCTGAGTTACTAAACAGATGCTTGTTTGGAATAAATGCATTGGAAATTAAACTCCAGAATACTGAAAAGGCAGTGTGCTGCCTGGTTATACAGACTGAAAACTACAGAGTCTTTGGCCTTGAGTGAGGTCTTTAAGTTTCTGTGCAAAAAGCAAATTAGCTCGGTTACATTTCATATCTCGATTCTTCACGCTTTAGTCTGACAATTATAGCACACACATGATAAACAAAACAACCGTAATTCCTTCCCTATAAATGTGTTCCAGGTCATAGTAAAAGACCTGCTTTTGTTACGTAATATTTCTTTTAACTGAAGTTTAAAGGACCTCCTATCCATGCAGCATACTGTACAGGCTATACTTTCTGCAGCACAGTGCAGTATCTGGGAGACTTATTACTGTATGCTCTATGATTACACTGCAGACTGCTGAGGATTTTGACAGTGAAATGAGACTTATTGAATAGCAATGGGGTAGAGTAGGAGTTTTTGGAGCAACAAGAGATAGAAAGAAAAGAGGAGAGCCAGGGGAGGCAGAGACGTAGTGAAAAAAGAGGGAGAGAGAGAGGGAGGGAGGGAGAGTGAGAGAAAGGAGGAAAGAGTGAATGCGTAAGAGAGTGAGAACGATGAGCCCATACTGTAAGTTGATGTGCATACAGTCCTGCAGTCCTTGATAAGCCAGGATGGATGAAAGGGGCGCACCATAGGAGTTGGTAAATCATTGTCAGGGGGGTGGGGAGGATGTGGGAAAGGGAGGGGCAGGAGAAAACTAAGAGGGGAAGGGGATGGGAATGGTGGAGGGGGGGTTGCTGGAAAGGAAAGCACACCAACTGCTTTAGGTGCTCTCTGGTTTTGAAATCCCCCCCTTCTCTGTCTGTCTATTTCTCAATCGTTGCAACAGCGCAGGAGTGGGGATGGAAGGAGGGAGAGTGATATTGTGACAGAGGGAGAGAGTGTGCTGTAGAGAAAAAGCACTTGTCAGAAGGATGGGGAGGTTGCTATGACAACTACTTATACAGCAGGCTGTCAGTCATGTTTCATTGGAGTTTGGAGAGGAGGAGAGGAATGAAGGGTGGAGAGGAGGTAGGGAAGGAGGGGTTGGAGAAGGGTCATTTCTCTGTCTGTCTGCTGAGCCGGAGTGTAAATTTGACTGTCAGGCTTGGAGATAAGGACAAATTATGAACAATATTAGCTAGCCGATAAAAGAGAACAATAATGAATGGATAAATATATTAAAACCAAATGAGATAGCATCCAGGCAGAAACAGGGGCCCTGAGAAGCCATCCAGGTTTTCTCATTTGGAGGGGAAGATAAGAGCTGGAGAGAGGCTGTGAGGAGGGGAAGGATCCGACGTATTAGAGCTAGCTACTGTAGCGCACTTCCTTGTCAAAAGAAAGAAAGAAAGAAAGAATCAAAATCACTTTGTAGCCGGAATACCAAATGTTGTGGCTTCCTTTCCCTCCTTCACAAGCCTATTATACTTCTCCAATGAGCAGGATGCCACACAATAACAGTGTCAGCATGTGTTCAAGCATAAAAAACACAGACAGAATGGAATGAAATTAATTAACCCTAAGAGATCACAGTGCTTAGCTAGTGGAATTTAATCCAATTTATTACATATAGGGATCTAACTTGGGTTGTGTGTAGCATTAATGAGATGGTGAGTATAAATGTGTGTTCGCGTGTGCACGTGTATTGAACCGTATGTGTGGTCTAGGAGTGCCTTAATCGTGTGCCATCAAATCCAGTGTACAGTAAGGGATCAGTAGTAGGAGTGGCGGGGAGCAAAGAGGGAGGGATTCGGAGGTTTGGCATTGCCTTGGAGTGGGAAAACACTGCCAAATTAACTCCTGAATAATGAGCCTTTTATATGCCGTGTTATCACCAGCCAGAGGAGGGCCTCGTATTTTCTAATAACTGGAGCCACTTCAGACAGAACCCAGTTAGTAGGTTCAACCAGCGCACCTTCAACCGAGGAAGAAAAGTGGGTTGATAGAAATGTTTGTTTACCAATTCCTAAAGTAAATTAGCACTCCTGTGTGTATGCGCTGTATTTGCAGCTGTCTTTTGAAGTTTGCATGCTAACCCGCAGAGTTGACAGCACAAACTGTAAGGCCTACCATGAATTGGCCCTAATGAGGCAGCTTATTAGTGCTGTTTCCCTCACAACTTCGGAGATGTTGCTTGGAAACAGCATCGCACAGAAAACAATATAGCCGTTTTCAAACAGCCATCAAACCCAGCTCTCCCTGTTGTGTAATTTTAACACCAAAGCAATGCAGTATAGAACTCTACTGAAACATATATGACTGAATAAGAATGGAACAGAATATTACAGAGACTGAACCTTCATTTCATCATATATGAATTCAAACACACCATATTTCTTCGCCATGCTGGCTCAGATTGCCCGTAAAGTCCACAGCCATGTTCTGCATATATTCAGTCTATAATTCACTTTAGACATTTCCCTTTAACAGTGGCTGCAGGGACCTGCTTCTCTAACTCAAGCAGCACCTACGGTGACACCAGCTTGATTTCATGTCATAGTTTCATCATTTTGGTGTCAAGGCTGCTCATTGGCAGCTTGGCTGCTACCCATAAAAGCCATCAGTAAAAATGCCACTGAGCGCTGTGTGCAGGGCCTTGATAGCCATGCTGCAGAAACAGCGCATCCCTCACTAAGCCCCCCTCTGGGATGGATTAAGCTTCACTGCTTTTCACATACATGTAAGTACACATAACACACTGACACAATGTTGTTCATATATGCATAGATACCATAAACTTGCAGGCAACTACACATAAAGTAAGCATAAAATTATATAAATATATACATATATATACAAACACACACACATACACAAACACACACTATTTCACATTCAGGCTATCACAGAAAAATAAAACTGCTTGCAGTTACAAGTAGCCATATCAGCAGACACACATACAAAAATGTATACAGTGCATACACTACGTGCTGCGTTGTATACTGTATATTGAAATATATGGTATCAAGAGGCATCTAAAACACTTTCTACAAACAAACAAACATCTCTGTAGTGAGTGGGAGGTTGCGGTTGGTAACTGTTGCATCACAAGCCCTTTAGCGTATTTAATCAGGCCAAAGAGCTCAAGATCAAACTATAATGTGTTACCGAACAGCACCCTCACGGGAAGTGAGCTTCTGCATTCCAACCGTGCACATTTCCTCCACGCACACCAACCGAGTCGATTCCATCTCAGGGGGGATTTGGAGACCAGTGATCATGAATTCTCTCTGTGCCGCTGGCAGAAAGGATGATGGATATTATAGATGACACCTAAAAGACTCACCCACACATCTGTACATGCATGCCTACGTGCACACTAATGTTTGTGCGCACATGTAAAAATACAAAAACACGCATACGGCACACACAGGACCTCGTGCACATCATTCCAATATTCTCCAAACAGCTCCACAGATTTTATGCATCAGTGCGATCTAATGGCTGCTCTGTTCTATGCTGCTGGCTGGGGGATTTCAGCTGCATCTTGGCCCTGCTGGAAGCCTTGAACATACAATTACAGTCTTCTGACATGGTTCCCCTTTCCCTAAATGCTCCACGTGAAACCTCTGAGGTGTGTAAGTGTAACTGCCGGTGTGCCTGTGTGTTCTGTGTGCTCCTCTCTCTTTCTGTGCAGTATTAGTCAGCTCACAGACCAGCTTCCAACCCCCACCTCAGTACAGGAGAGAACAGAACAGATGAAAGGAGAATAGAAGGAGAAATTGCTTAAAATATTTTATCTCCACCATATACGTCGCAGCAAATTTACACTCAATATGATAACAAATGTGAGATATTACTCACAGCCTTGTGTCGAATTCAGTGTATTACGGCTGCAGTCATAAATCCTGAAACTGCTGTGCAAACGTGTATACGTAGCTACTGTATATAAACATTTACAATATGGCAGGGCTATTTATATTGTCTCCCTTCATAATACCATCTGAAGGGCATTTTGGCATCCGTTATGATATGGATTTCCTATCCCCCCATTTTCCTCTGTCCCATTTATTGCCATTCTTCTTTCCAGTCCAGATTGTGTTTCTATACAGTAGAATGGGCCTTTTACCTTTGGCAGTATTTAACACAGCGCTAGCCTGTTTCTTAATTATTTTCTCATCGCTCCACTGACACTGATTCATGAGGGTAATGTTGGACACACCCCCTCAGCCAGCCCCCTCAACCAACCCCCACCTCCCCGCTGCATGCACAGTTTCTCTCTCTCCTTCCTTCCTCTTCCTCACAGAGTGGTTCATCTTAACTCCCTTTCTATCATCACTCTTACATTTTTCTCTCTTTGTCTCTTTCCCATTTTTTGTCCCCATCTCTCTGCCCCACCATCTCCATCTCTCTTCTTACTCTCATATTACCTTGTGATTATCTTGGATGGCAAATGAGTTACCTTCATGGTAACTCATTAGCCATCATGGTTGCTCTCAAGTAATTATCTTTTCTCTCTCTCTCTCTCTCTCTCTCTCTCTCTCTCTCTCATAAGGAAGGACAAAATTGACTACAGCAAGAGACAACAAACTTCATTACACACCGAGCCAAACTGGGCCCCATGTGATATCATGGCCTACTGATCTTGTTTAGTTAAATATAGAGCACAATACAAATATCCTTTCACCTCCTCACCTCTGTTCAAGCATGACAATATGAAATTTAAACCATTGCTGGAACCAAAACCTCTATTTGAGGAAAGATATGAAAACAAAGAAACCACTGAAACACTGACAACAATCACACTGAGAATAAAACACTTAGAATAAAAAGTGTAAGATAAAACCTAAAGGTTATGGTTTTAATGCTCAACTACTAAAGATATTAAAATTAAATGGATGAGGATGCAAACAAGCAAGAGTAAAAAAAGTCAAAAGACATGTAGAAAAAAATGGAAAAGAGAAAAAGAGATGAAAGTGAGCAGGCTTAGGAGATAGGGAGCAAGGAGCCATGCCCAACTCCAGCTCAAGAAAGGGTGAGGATGTACCAGAATATGGGCTATCTCTCTGAAGCTTTGTCTGCTGGAGCAACTGAGCCGGCAGATGACTTTGCTGCACATGGACAAAAGAGGCTTACGGGATAGCCTGCATGTCAGCTTTCCCCCGACCCCGAAGCGTGAGAGCTGTAGGGGTATATAGGGTGCGCTCAGCCCTCACCTGCATAGACCTACAGAGACCTCAGTGAAAGGGGATTCAGATTTGCTCCATACATATATATGACATAAGCCAGCAGCTCTGTTTTGCATATACTTCAGCACAATTCAGCACAGAGCGTCTCTTTAAAAAAATAAATAAAAAACTGCAGAGTGAACAGTTATGAGATGTGGAGTTGCTGTATTAGGTGAAGTTATAAGTACATAAATAAATACACAAGCCCTGCAGGCTGTCAGTGGTGTAATTTTATATTTTACCACGTTCATATTACTAGTTTAAGCCAATTCTTGATTGGAGGCAAGATTCTAAACTTAAAACCTTTCTGCTCTCTCTGTGCTGTCATGTGCTTTTTGTATGCATGGCCTCTGTAGTGCTGATGTGACTGCAGGGGAGAGTCTAACCCTGTCAGTCACACTGACAGCCAAGCTGTCTTAACTGCTCTCCATTGGTGATGGTGCACTTTAATTAGGCTAGAAGGTCAATCAGCACTTTTTTAGAAGATGTGATTCTACAGAAAGAATTTCATAATCCGGGACAGCCATAGTGTTTTTGTGGCCTGAGGCATACACACACACACACACACACACACACAGGGCTTCCTCACCCTCTGTTCTCACCTTTTAGTTCTACTTGTCTGAATGATCAGATCCACTTATGTCACATATTTCAAAGTTCTGCTCTGCTGAACTAATGAACTGCTGCAAAGGTTTCCACAGCATCTCCTCTGCATTATATCTGCAGAAAAGAAATGTGCATAATATACCGGAGGCCTCTTCCACTGTTATAGATGCAAGAATAAAAGCTTTGCTTAACTTTAGATTCTAAGCACTGAAGCCTGATTTGACCTGCTGGCTGTTGAAAAAAGTGTGAAAGTGTTTTTTAGAGACTTTCCTATTATTATTAATGTGTGAAGAGAGTGTTACAGTTATGTCAGCATCACCATTATCACAAGGGAGAGATGTGTTGCCATCATCATTAGCACTAATTCTACTGGTTGAAGCAACATCACATGTGTTAGCAGCAGGTGGCTGTTTTGCAGCGCTTTTGCAGGAATAATCCACTGTAGAGAAACATAATATGCTGCCTTTGAAAATTTATCAATTTACTTTTTGTCTTCCTCTCGCTTTTTCCTTCCTCTTTATTTTCCCTTCCATGCGGTGATAAATGAAGTTTGATTTTGTCGGTGTGGAAACTGTTATGAAGATTTACCATCAGCTGCCAAACTGGCTTCTTAAATCATCGATTGCAGGTGCATAGAAAGGCAGAATGTGCAATGTTGTCTAAGCTGTGCAGGCTCATTGACGATGCTAAAAAGAAGCATCCTGTTACTCACATTGTGCAGGATTTTTTGGTAAAAAATAACTTAAATTTTCAGCTTCAAATTGAATAACAACTACAAAACTCTATTCCGTGAAAGAACCACTTTGGAAAAAGTTATTTCAAGCTAAACAAAGAAAAAAACAGAGTTTTAGAGATGGTTAGCCTTGAATAAATTGGTTTTCATTTCAGTTTATCTCCATTTGAATCATGGTATAGATACATAAAATGACAAGATCGGTCATTTAATATAATACTTTAGTGCACGAATATCTGGCTTCGACAAAATTAGCCTAACTTCTGCTAAGTGCCGAAAGGGGTAGATTATTAATTTTGCAAGTTAAAGTTTGGAAGGTTATCCACTACACTTACAGAAGTACATCAATGACTTACAGTGTTTATTCTACTGGATGCTTTGGTCTTTAGACACTCTCCAAGGTGCAATCACCATCAGCTGCTGTCTGTCTCTTTCCTTGAACCGTCAAACCCACATAACACTCAAACCCTTGCAATACTTGTGATAGCCTATGCAATCAAATGTTAATGTAGAATTCAAATGTCAATGTTCTGAATGAAGCTTTGAAGCCTCCATCTATTTGAAAAAGCATGAGACTATTAAAGACAGATAGAAAGATTATGAAAATGTGTGCGTACACAGATTTGTAAGGACGAATACAGTCATACAGCAGAAACAGACACATGCATATTCTGTAAGTGTGTTGCTGCAAAAGCGA
>JAPZDY010000021.1:19785685-19796400 GCA_029783645.1 Ctenochaetus hawaiiensis | reverse complement strand
ACTTGAAATGCCTTTAGATTTGGTGCACATACACACTCGCATGCACGCACACACACACACACACACACACACACACATCAAAGAGACCAGGAGCTTATTTTCAAGTATTTTGAACCCTGAGGCTAGGAGCTACTTCTGAGGCTGCTGTGTTCCCTGTAAATAGCTTGGTTTTCTGTTCCACAGATCCCAGCAAAGCAGCATCTACCAGAGAGCTGTGGGCATGGGCCTCCATACTCTCCTATCACCAGAGGTAACAGGAGGGGGAAAAAAAATAAATAAAAATCACTGTGCATAATAGTTCTGCCGATTGCTTTCCTAAGGTGTTGATCAGTAATGCTCACAACAACTGAACTCAATCTAAGTCTGCCAGGCGAAGGCATCCACAGTATGTTTCTGCTTGGTGCCCTTTGAAAGATCAAACTTCTCGTCTTGCGTTTGATGGTGCTTCCCTGTGATGTGCTAGAAGTTTCTGAGCATTCATAGTCTCTTTTATCACATGTTGATCTTGTGAGGACATATACAGTGATGTGCTTAAGGTAAAAGGTGTAGTCCACATCCTGGCAATAATGTTCTACAGCTGTCACTAACAAAAAATATGTATTCCCTTCATTTTTACTTAATTTTATTTTTCTATAGCTTAGCTTTTGGATATTGCATGAGCTGATAATGTGATTAAACTTGATCTAAACTTGGTTAATTCAATGATTTTAACACAATCAGTAGGTATTAACTATGATTTAACTGAAAACTAACTTTATACTGTATATTTTTTAGAAAAACTGACTTAATGATGACATTTGACATGGCCTTGGTCAATGGCGCTCTTTGGTAATAATGTAGAGAAAATCAGAGTGGGATTTCTGGAATTCAGCTCCGCCTTTGATTATATTTCATTTTCACTAAAGACAAAAAGAAAAAGAAAAAAATAGGCCATGAATTGGATGTCAAGAACTCTCCCTTCTCTCTCTTTCAAATAGCATCAATCAACATTAAAGATAATGGTACCTTCACTTGGCAGTGGAAATGTGCCTTTAAAGAGAGTTGTTTCAGCCTGCTGTGTCTATTGCTCTGTCTAAGATCATCCTTTCTACAGTGATGCCCTTCTTCTTTGTAATGACTGCTGCCAGCCTGCAAATCTGATGCCTCGGAGTGTGCAGCATCATTCATGAAGAAGACTGCTTGCTGTGATTAGCCCACTGCCTTTAACTATAGATGAAAATTCATTTTAAATGTCCTTTAAAAACCCATAAAACATCCATATTGACTTGGGGCTGTGATGCTGTAGGGTGCTGCTAATCAGCTCCCTCTATGGTCCATTTAGCCTCTGTGTCATTAAAGATAATACAAATAAAATAAGTGTTAACATGGAGGCAGTTTGAATCCTTCCCCAGAAAAAAAAAAAAAAAAAATCCCCATCCCTTCGCCAACTGTCAATAATTTGCACTAGAAGATTTTTTTTTAAGTTTCCCACGCTTGCAGTGCATTTGTGCTGAACAAATTCCAGTTAATTACAAGGCAAATGGTACAAAATGTGCTCTGTGACCATTACAATCCTGTTTGCTATGCTCAGCAAGGATGCATCACTCATCACACCCACACAATCCCCTTGCATGCACAGATAAATGAGAACCCATAGATATAAAGACTCCAGTTAACACATATACACATTTTCTTTAACCACACACATGCACGCCATTCTGTATCCCTCCTGATTAGACACACGCGTTGTTTTATTCTCTCGGCTTTACACAGATGCCACATTTCAACACTTTGCTCTACCCTCTCTTGACTTTGACCAATATTGTGTGATAGTCGTATTCCAGCAATGGAACTTTAATGAAAGATTTTGCAACAAGCATCGACGCTTGGTTGATCTAATGAGATTCCTAACTGTTTCTGCCATCTGCCAGACCCAAGTCATGACATTAACTAAGCAGCCATGCTAAGCTTCAAACCTCTTTCAAATCAAGCGACTCTCATCTGCTCTGTTTTAAGTGCTGATGCACGACCAGATGTATACCTCACAGAGAGCCACAAGCACTTAATACTTACAAAAAACATGAGAAATTGCAGTGTCTTTGTGGCACACTGTGGAATATGATTTAAACTTTATTGTGTACACACAAGAAAAAAAGGCTCCCCTGGCCTTTTTTCTTTGATTTCTCTGAGCTTCTGTTGCGGTATTGACGTGTCCGGTATATAAGGCTGTACTTTAAGTCAAACTCATCTGCAGTTTACGAGGGTGCCATTGTTCGCCTGGTCGGGGAGAGGTCACCGCAAGGGAGGAGAATAAATGTGGAGTGATTGACTAGTCTCTGTTGGAGAAATGAGTTCTCCATTCATTCTCGGGCTTCCAGAGGTGAAACGTCCTTCAGGAAAGTAAACACAATCTGACAGGGCCCTACAACAGACGCAAAGGCACAGCGTGGCACAGTCTGTAAGGACAGCACTTTGCTCCACACTCCTCTCCCACTTTCCTCCCTACTTGCCAGCCTTCGGTCTGTGCCATGACCCACAACTCATCAGATCTCATTGCCCTATCTGGCTACTTTGGTTGATTATTTAGTTTTTCACTGTTGTGTGGATACAGAGTTCATGGTCATGCTGATGAGGTAATTTTTCATATAAGGAGATTTGTTCAAGTTTCTCTTTGTACTGCTATTTCATGTTCTACTGGATCCCATGCCGCTTGTGGAGAGCAAAGCGAAAACTGGAGTGCACATCAGAGACCAGATTAGGTTGTTTTCCCAACATGATTAAATTGCAGTAATCTTGAATGCAGATCACATCTTTAGCTAATTGATGGATTTGCCAGAGGATCTTAGAGTGGCAGGGCTACAGTGTTAGCTGTTGTCTTTTTTTAAGAAGGAAGACCCTTTAATACTTCTCCAGCTGCTCCCGGTGAGGCCTTAAAGCTAGTTAACATTTTAGCTAGCAGCATACACACATGCACTTTGTGTTACAGGGATGGCTGGTTGACAATGAACAGAAAACACTGCACATGATAAAAAAGTGAAGCCAAAAATGGGCCCCTTTTGGTTCTAGAAAGACTGTTATGGGCAGATAACTCCCCACAGCCACCCACTAATTCTATCAAAATGATAGACCAACTAAAGAATTGGAGCAAAACAAAAGAAATCAAAGTTGGGTGTCATTTGGAAGAGACAAAGAGGAAACATCTTCACACAGTTTAAAATAATAAAAAAAAAACTTCCAACACACTCAATTCACACACACAAACAGAAACACAGGCAGACAACTAAGAGTGTTGACTGCCTGGTGACACACAACCAAATAAGCAGGTAAACATCAACCTTGTTATGTAACCTCCTCTGGACCTGATTGGCCTCAGCTGAGGGAGAACATCACAGGTGCACCAAATAGATCCTGATGATCGAAGGTGAGTGAAACCTGTAACATGGATCTCTGGATCTTTGTGATCAAATCATTTGACATATCAGCCCAAAGGCTTTGCAAAACATTCACCCACAAACTATATCTAATTAGTAAGAATGATGTGCCTAGTTTTTCGCTTATACACCGGTTTTGTATGAATAATTCAAAGCACATAAGACTTACTGTTGTTCTTCAGGCCCTCTTTTGCCATTCATGGGAGAGGTTTCCTGTGTGTATATATGGGTGTCTGCTAGCCACTCATGCAAATATGCTTACAGAGAAAGTGCGGTTAGCAGCTCATCAGAGCATTGTCACATAGTATTCTGTTAGCCGCAGCCATGAACGTTAACATCATGGCTAGCAGCCCACAGAGGTCGGATACATCAGCAGTCACTGCTGTTCTCTTGTACCCCTGAACTCTTTGTTCACAGAGAGGAACACAACAAGGCTTTTAGCAAACCAGCACAAAACTGCGCATCTAATACCAAATTACATTCACACATTAAAAATAGAAAAACCAAAACTAATGTGTGTGTAGGTGTGTGTGTGTGTGCAGAGAAAAAAATGCTTTATACACATTTGCACATGTGTAGGCATTTTTGCATATGATTGCACAAAAAATGCATGAGCATTGTATGTGTTTGGGGATGTGCTGTGTGTTGTGGCTGTGGCAAGCAATGATCTATTTTTTCCCATTACCCTACTGCATACGTGTGGTTCATTTACATTCATGGTTATCCAGATAATGAAGCTTTCAATCCGGGGGATCCTGTGGTGAGAACAATGAACCCAATTACCTCCTGCCGCCTGTGAGATGGGATGGCAGACTCTGAGACAGATGGGAGAGGCTGCACTCGGCCGGCAATCCAATCACATTCATCGCGCTTGCTTCCCGTTTCCCCTGTTCATGTGTTCTGCAGCAACTTATCAGCAGGCAGGGGCCAAAGAACCTGGGATCATTACATCACACACACCAACAATTCTGCAAACACACACGTGCGCAAACACATTCCCTTAGGTCCACTCGACCCCCCACCCATCCGTTCCCCACCGCTAACATGCACCTCGGGTTTCGCTCTTCCTTCAAACACAAATTTGATCATAAGAGCTCACATACTTCACCTGCCGGAGCAGCAGAACGAGGTAAGGAAACGGATTTGTGAGCGAGGTAATGTCTACCTCAATCTTGATCTCCTTATCAGCGAGCCAGAGTCTGACTAAGAACATTTCTAATGTTTTATTTAAGATACTCGAGTTTCCTTTTTCTAGCTTAATATTTCAGTTGTATGCACTGACTGAAATCATTCAAAGATGTGCTCAGCGAAGGTTAGTGGCTACTCTATCAGCCCTTGTGTGGATGTGCAACATGACGGCAGAAAATGGAAATAGTGTTGATCGAGACAGAAGTTAAACAAGAGCATCTTTTTTGATCACGTCACTGATGCAATCGTATGAAATGAAATCAGCGAAGATGGCTGTTGAGTGAGCTTTACTATAACCTAGAGTTTTGTCATCTTGCGCCATGGGGATTTGCTAGATGAGACGTCCAATTCAAACAAATAAGTCTTAAAAGTAACAACAACAAAGGATTGATTGGTAAAAATAAAAACTTGAAAGTCCCATAATGAATTCATGTAATGAATGTACATATTAGTGCTCCTCTTCAGCTATCTGTAGCAGGAGCAGTGTATGTCTGTTGGAAGTTTAATAGGTAAGAAAAAAGTCTAATGTAGTTCCTATAAGAGAGAACTTGACATTCAACGATAGCCAATGATACAGACTGGGCCTGGGCTTAGACGATGCTTGAGGGAATGTATTCCACTACTAGATAATTAGCCGGTGATTGCATGAGAGCTGATACCAATTCTGCATAATACTCCAATATTTTCTGCGCGTTTCATGCAATATATACCCTTATCTCATATTCTTTCCCCCCTTATGGCCCCTAATTTTGACACTGTGATCAATAGTAATTGACTTAATGATCGATGTGTCTCTTGAAGTTTTCCATCAGTCCGTACTGCCATGAGTTGTGTCCACACTATTGTAGGGTAGTGCATGGTTTGTTGGTGGAGATCTGCATGCTAATGTTTATAGCAGCTCCCCTGAGTGGCACATGGGTGTTTTTATATTAATGAATGTCAGGAGAAGAGATCTCGTTGGTCATCCCTAGGTACACACAGGTGTGTAGGAACACATACTCACACACCTGCCTACCCATGCTCCTTTACACACACACACACAGACAAACACACATACGCACAGACTGAGACTGCACACCCACTGAACCCTTGGATGCATTATTGATAAGCTACTAATTACGCTTGTTGCAATTTCAGCTGACCTTTCCCGGGAACATCCCGGATCATTATAAGCTGCATTCTCTCTTGAAATTGCAAAGGTAATCTAAAGTCCACCTCCCTCGCTCCCCTTCTACCCACAGCACACCACTACCCCCTCACTCCCCTCAATTCACTGCCGGATGAAGATGTGCTCTTCCTTCCCAAACTAGTAGGAGAGATTGTTAAGAATAAGATAGAGAAGGGAGGTAGATACAGTTTGAGAATGGAAAAAAAAAGCAACAGCACTTAGCTGAGTAAATCTTACACTGAATGCCAGGTTTGTCCTTAAACTTTTTTTTTGCAACGACTTCTGCAAGACATGAAATCATCTGAGCAACAGCTTCGAAATGAATTCCTCCAGCACCTCTTGAAGTTTATGGTTAACGTTGTAATGCTTCGGTCTCAACTCATTCTGTTAAAGGTTAAAAGCTACACAGTCTTGGGTTATTATACCTGTTTGCATGCCATTTATGACACTTTGGTCTGAAACATTCTCATAATAGTTTATCATTATGGCAAATACTTTAGTATAATGGCCCTGTGCAAAGCTGTTTACCTGCTCAGAAAGACGTTTTATATTCGAAAGGCCAAAAACTATAATGTGAGTGGTAATGCAGTAGGTGCTCAGGAGGATCAATTGATGATCAGCTGATCTGGGTGCTAATGACCTAATACTCCTGTTTTAACATAAATTGTAATTTTCATTTTAGACACATGAACATAAAAAGATCAGAATTTTTCTGAGAATGCAGATTCTCTCTGATGTTCAAATGATTTAGATGCCTAACGACAGCTTGGAAATATGAACTTTATTATTTTTTAATACAGCAGCTGAATGGGCTGGATATCCTAATGCACTTTCAATTGATGGTTGTGGCCTTTAAGAAACAACCTATTGATCCAGAGGTTGGGTCATTTGCATGAATTTACTTTGATTTATAAAATGTAGTTCAATCAGTGTATGCACCAAATGGCATTAGAAACACTTACACCCTTTTTCCAATTCCTTTTAAAAAGCTAAGCAATAATGATGATAATAAAGTATAAGAAACAAAGGGCCAGCCACTGAATGCATGCTTTCTGTTAATGCTGTTTGATAAAACTGGATATTTGGTTACTATAAAAGCTAGATAAATCAAACTAATGCATACGATAATACTCTCCCTCGAAGATGCATAAACACAGGTGCTTATGGGATATATTATTTCAGAGTAACTTCTGTTTAAAAAGAAAAAAAACTTCTTAAGAGATTCGTCTGCATTCAAGGAGCTAATTCAGTCAAATCTTTCCAAGCTGCCTTAACTTAATCCATTTTTTCTCTTTAATCTTTTCATTTATCAAGTGTAGAAATAAAAGACAACAACTGAGATTCAAATGTGTTTCAAAACCACATGAGAAAAGCTTAACTACTTGTATAATATTGTTCCCCAAATGCAGATGGGTCCTTTTCACACTGAGGTACTCAAAAATGGGATATTATGTTTGGCACAAACATCTAATTCCTGTGTTAATAAAATTTTGGTGTAAATTAAAGGTCCACTGAATGAGCCAACTTGATCCCTGATAGAAGATTTTGTTCTTTTAATCTACAAATCTAGTTGTCAGACATGTTTGCACTTATAACTACTACCAACTTTTATTTAACTGAAATCAAATCATAATATAAGTGGGGATATCACACTTTGAAGAAAAAATAATCCTGTACTTTCTCAAACAAGTATGTGGTGATGAAGTTAGGGCAAAAAGCTTCAGTACTTCTGTAGAAGGTGTTTTTTACACATTTGCATATCATTCCAAAAACAGAACTGCTGTGTGAAGGTCATGGTGACAAATCTCTGCAAGAGTTTCATTTTCTTTTCCCTTTACTAGTTTACTATATTTTATTATTCCACCTTCAAAACTTTTGTCTTTCTCTGTAGAGAGAAACACTCATACACTTCCAAACATTTTCACAGATTCTGCAATTCTTCCTCTAAACAGGGAGTCTATATGCCAAAAGAGTTATTCAGCTCTTCCAGTGCAATCAGATTTTGCCGGTGATGGGAGCTGACTTGGAACCGAAATAAACAAATAGAACGGCAAAAGGGCTGGGAGCAGCAGTTTACTGGCAGCGCTGTGAACCAGGTGAGTCGGTGCAGGCGGGGACGACACCAGCCAAAGGATTAATGGTCTCAGGGGACGCCAAGGTAAGCCTGCTGCTTCTGCTTGACATCTTTGTACTTGTAAGAGCACAGAAATTAGCCAGGCAATGCGGTGAGTAATGGCCAAGGCGCTTCCATCAGTCCCATTTAACAATGCATGCAAAGCCAACAGGCGAAAATGCAGGGAGAGGAAAAAGTAAATGTTCTCTCCTGGGCATGTGAGCAGAGTTGTGTGGAGCTGTTTATCATGATGCCTGGTGTCATGAATGCAACCTAAACATTACTGTTAAATAACACACACGCAGAACATCAGTCTTATAGATCAGTGCTGTTCCCTTCGTTCTGTGACGGTATCATCTAGAGTGACCAGACATCCTAAAATATTTGGGACAGTCCTGAATTACAAGTAGTTTTCCCAGAATCCCTAATCCTGTTTTGATTGTCTTAAAAATCAAACTAAACCTGAGCATAGATAAAGCACTCTAAACCAAATACACAAAACACTGACTGTTCTTGACATGCGTGTTTCCAGTGCATTTATTTATTTTTGGTGGCCGACCACAAAAGTATTAACATTGACCACAACAGATTATTTTCTATTTTAAAATTTAAAACGGGTAAACCTTTCTTTATCATGGGACTGCACGCAGCACATTGTTTCTGTCGGCCCCCCCTTTGCAAGCTCCCTGTCTCTCTCTCTCTCTCTCCCCCACACACTCACACACACACACATAAACACAATCTTTGTAATGAACCCCCTTTGAATAGCTCCTACTCTTTGTGCGCACTCTGAATCGAAATGATTATACTAGCTAGTAGTAACAATAGCTTTAATTTAACATTAAAATCCATCTGGATTGTTGAGGCTAGCATGCTGTATATATGTAAATTGCTGCTAGTCAATATAGACTTGTCGTGCAAGTGAATAAATGTTATTGTTAGCTATGTAATTGACAACAAATGTATGCCTTCTCTCAATATATAAGAACATTGAAAAATATTTTCAGAGACTCAAAAGGCTCAACCTGAGGAGACTCAAAGACGGTCTGGGCCAGAGGCAAAACAGAGTGTGTTTAAACTTAAGAAAACACGTGCCGGAAAGTTGACCAGTCCAATTACCAGAGTGATAAGCTTTTTTTTTTTTTTTTAATATAACCTAGCAACAAATAAAGAGCTTTAGGATAAAAAGTGCAGGAGAAGCTGGCCAGGGCAAAAGCAACAAGTGGGACTGACAGCATCAAATTCAATATTATTTAATTATTAATTCATCCCAAAGTTTTTGTTAATTAAAAATGGCAGTTGAACACCTTATGTATGCTATTATTTAATAAATAATCTAAAAAAGAGTAAGTGTGCTTCCTCCCGAATGTGACTACTTGCTTTCCTTGGAATTCACGCTTTTGTTTATCACATATTTTATGTACTGTACAAGACATTTGTGTGAGATTAAATCATTTTAAATTCAATCCTCTTGATACTTATTTTCCTCGTTCATATTCTCGCAGCAGCTGAGTATTCCCCACCGAGCCTCCCTTCCACCTGATCCATAAACAACGATAGGAAAACATGTATTATGTATGTGTTTCCCAGACAGTCAGAACTATAATAAAAACCAGGACCAAGATATCATGATGAGAGCAGACAGTAGTCCAGACCTACATGGTGCCTAAGCCCCTCCAGATTTCATATGTATCACAGGCACAGGAACGCTCTCTCCACTTTACTCAGCAGAGTCTTATGTCTGTGCAAACAACAAATGTCAGTGACTTTTAAGTCAGATAGTAAAACAACATGCTTATAAAACACACATGCAATATGCATCCCTGAACAGGACACCAGAGAAACAGCAAGGCAAAAGCAAATGTCAGAGTATGTGTTTACATATTCATAGTATTTCTGTATTATTTAGAATAAGAAATACATTGTTTTTTTCAAGCCTCACTCCATTTTTCTTCGCACAGAACAATGAATCTATAAATTTTGGTTCTATAACAAAGATTCATTCTGCAAAATATTCCACTTACACAAACTAAAACATGTGGAAAATGAAATATTTGTACAATTCTGACTTTGTATCACATTTATTTGTATCAAATTTATGACATGAAGTGACACATTGTAATCCATAGTTTGGAGAGGTTGTTATAAAGGGACATGGCAATTCTTTACAATTCTTTATTAAACCTGTTGTTTAAAAGTAGCCTGCTAAAGAGTAATGTTTTATATGCAAAGATGTCCCCATTTCTTTTTCTAGCCATTACAGTTATAAACACCTGCACTCAGATTATTGTCGTCCTACAGTTCTAGATGTTCTAGATCTTTAACTTTAGCAAGGACAATTGGCCATGTTTGTAAAGTTAAAACTTTGTGATGAGGTTAGCAAATAAGCAACAATGTCTCTCTGAAACATTACATATTCATGAAACATTTCATCATTGAGAAACTTTGAGAAATTTTAAAGGCGCCACATAATGCAACAAGTTTTAACTGTCCTTTGGCATCATCAGCTGTGCTTGATTTTTTTTTTTTAATTCTCTCTTTGTTATGGTGTCCAAAAAAAATCCCCCAAAAATTCTTCCAGTAAAAACTACTTCTCCAAACGCACAGCCCACACTTTCTTTCCTCAGGTTGAGAATACAGAGCCCTTCTTGGCAGGAACAGGGGAGAATGGATGGACAGAGAAAATGAAGGGATGAGGGGTGATAGAGGGTATCCCAGCTGTCTAAGACCCAGGCTCGTCCCAGCACACTGGTTCCCACTAATGACCAGAGGCCCTGAATTCCTACGGCTCCCCTGGGACAACAGCTGCTGCCATCCCCAGCTTCTCTGCAGGCTT
>JAPZDY010000021.1:19765938-19785224 GCA_029783645.1 Ctenochaetus hawaiiensis | reverse complement strand
AATGGCCAGGAGAGAGAGGGTGGGTGCCTATGGTTAGACCACCTAATCATTCTGTCCACGTTCCTACTGTTCAGATAAGCAGCACAGTGCCTCCAGTGAGCCTTCCCTCCATCGGCGGCATACATATACTTTAACACAGCTAATTTGTGCAAGTCTTGCAGCACTTGCACACCATTTAGAGATACACTTCAGATTTCACTAGAGAACCAGTGGACTGTATGGCGGGATGGAGGTCAGAATAAATAGAGCTGCTACAACCCAAGAGAAATAAATTTCAAATGTGTATTGTTTCAGCACCTATTGTTCTCTGTCAAGGCTGTTGAAGTAGCAAACAGCATTACGGTTATTGCAAATGTATTGTAGCAGCTGTGGGTAAAATACAGTAAAATGGAAATAGTTTTTTTTTAGTGTAACAAAATCAACTCCAAAAAAAGCACACACATAAGTAAACACTTTCATTTAATGTTAAAGAAAATACTTCGGCTTCTCTTTGGCATTTTAAACTACAGGATCCAAACCAATTAAATCAGAAAGAAATATGGAATTACAGGCTGAGAAAAATTCATTTCGCTACACGTGACAGCTCCTGGACTGTTCTCGTTCCCCTCTGTGTTTACAAAACAATTTGTGAGAGTCGGTTGAACCAACTTTCCTCTAACAATGTGTTATGAGACGGAGAAAAACAAGAGAGAATCAATAGGACTTGTGGTCATGTATAATTTGCAGGGCCAGCACCTGGCTGCCAACGAATATTTTTATTTATTTATTTATTTATTTTTCCTGCGCGTTGCATTCAAGGATATTGGACAATTTTGTTGGAGGTAGGTGGCTATTTTCACTAAATCCTGGCTGCGGGTCAGCCGAAATGATTGAATCTCTGTAAGCTCTGTGGGTGCACACAGCGCTGTCCCCATGTAAACAGGAGGACTGAATGTGTTCCCCACAATCCTTTGCGTATTATGTTTATATCGGTGCACAAGCTCAGCCGAGATACACTGACAAACTGCACCTTACTGAAGTCACAGCCAAGCCACATTGGTGGTAAATAAATCTTTTTAATTGCAGGGAGAGTGGTGTGCAATTCTCAGCATTTTTATGTGTACAATCTTCCTCGAACCATGCACTATGTGATTGTGTTTGTGTGCGCGTGTGTGTGTTTGTGTGTGTGTGTGTGTTTGCGTGTCAGGTTGGTTGGCAGGCTGTGAGGCTGCCTTGGCTAGTCAGAGAGCTCTTCTCCCTGAACCAGCTGGGCCCTCCTGCCTCCCTCCAAAGCAGTCAGTGCAGACCACATGGTCTCACCCCCACTCTGAAAGGTGCCATTCAGCCTCACGCAGCAAGACACACATGGGCAAGCATACTACCAGACACTCACACAGACACACACATGCGCACACACACACATTATAACACGTGTAGTGTACACCAGAGCCTAACAGAGAAATATTCAAAGTAAAGACTTCTGGTTTCCACAGAAAACTAACTAACTGGACTAAACCAACTATTAACACTTTTACTGATCTAACCGGTCAGGAAATGTACATCATAACATGCAAATGATCCAAAGGGAGGTATAACAGCAATAAAAATGTGTTATGATTATAAGCCAAACTTCACAAGTGCTGCAATTAAATGTCTTGAGTAAATATTTCCATCATGTAAAACACTTGAAATTAAACCCTTAATCTTAAAATTTACTTGATATCTTATAATATGAATTTTATTTCCTTAATGTTGCAATTTCGTCCCTCTAGATCTTAATTCAGGACCATTAGAATAATATGTCTGTTGCTCTTTATAGGGTTTCTAACTTTTTGCCCTGTTAATGGAAATTTTTACTTTAGCTAAACTAATGGTCTGAGAATAGTGATTATAAAACCTTCTCATAAAAATCTGGTATTTTGTAAGTAAAATTGACTCCAAAACACAATTTAATTACGTTTGATGTAACAGTATTACATAACATCTAATTAATCCCTAAATAATGACTGATTAAATTTATGGCTTTCTACTGTGCTGGAGATGCTTTCATATGTAAACCACTTTTTCCCTTTTTATTTTCTGTAGTAATCATTGTAAAAAAAATACATTCAGAAGAAGGCATTGCTAATTCTTAATTCAGTTTTGCATAACTGTAAGTACCATCAGGGAAAACTTATTTAGCCTAATATGTTGAGTATTCAGTTGCATAGTTCAAACATATTTATCTCACATCTGTTTTTGTGTACAGAATTGGGCCATATTGGTGCTTTGCATTGTCAACAGTGTGTTTCTGCAGAACCGATGAACTTTTGAACTCGTGCAGCATTTGGCAGAGACAGCATTTGCTCCAAGATGTTCGTCCCATCAGTCTCCCAGGACAAGGTCACTGAGGTGGATGGAGACAAAAAGATTTGTTGTGGAGAAAAGACGGAGAGGAGAAGGAGGAAGAAGAGCGAGATGTTGGGAGGTTCAGGTCACATGGTGGGCACCCCGGACCTTGTGATGGAGGAAGCGCACTTCCCCTGAGCTACATTTACCCTTTAGCTACAGTCAGGCTAGCAGGCTGAGTGGACAGAGGTAGGTGGGGGGGCATTGCGGGAGAATGAGAGAGAAAGTGAGACGAGTAAGCTGGGGAGAGAAATGTAGCATTGAATCTTAATGTCAGATCAGAGCTGAGCCGGGTTGAGCTGAGCTGAACGGAGGAGGAGATCTCTCCTGCCAGCAGCGTACGAACACGCATCTGTATCACGGGTAAAATATTGTGATCTTTGATTATTCCCTCTTTTCACCTTTCATTAATGTTGTCCAGATAGAAGGCGAAGCAGCTTGACATGCACACATGAGCGCAGAAAGGATTTTCACAGGCACACGGGGGAGAGATAGCACCGGATTTTGACAGACCCCTTTGTTTCCTCTCTGCTGTTGCTGTACGTTACTTCTCTGCAGTTGTAGGTCACATTATTTTCATACTGAGATGGAGCTGTCTGCAGTCTGTTTTCAGCTTTTTATGTTCCGTTTGTGGGTTCATGCGATAAGAGCGGAAAGAAGCAATTTGCCCTCATCATGTGCAGTAAATAGAGAGTGGACTCTAATAAGTGTGTTACTAGAGGAATCACAAAAGAGGAATCATTGTCTCACACGCACACATGTGCACACACTTTAATATATGAGGTGACTGCAAGGAGAATAGAAGTATCTGAAGGAACAGAAAAGATGCAGTTAGGGGTAATATGGCCGAATTAAGTGTAATCACAATATAAATAAGAATAATTTCTGATATTGATACATGCCATTACAGTATATGTCAAATGTAATAAAAATGTCAAATCAAAGACAAAGATTTCCAAAGCAGTGTTCTTCAAAAACTGCACTAATACATTTTTTTTTAGAATTAATTTGGACAAAAGACATTTGTAGAACTATAATGATAAAACTGTAATAAAGATATTATTTGGATTAAACTAGATATATAACAGTATTTCATTATTGCCCTGTCCAGTCCTTGGTTGTGGCATTAACATGGCAGGGTCTGCACTTTGTTTATTTTAATGGAATCAATTTGTACAAATAAAATCCTGTTTCACTGTCGTGCAGGGATCTCATTTCTCCAGATAAATAATTCAGATTGTACATGCTGGGAGACCAAGAATAGATTCCTAAAATAACAGGAGGATGGAGGGATGGAGGAAGGGTGGGAGGATGGAAGGAAAGAGGGACAACAACTGTCGGAGGGGGCTGACAGCCAGCGAGTCGGGGACTTAGTCATTTCCTCAGGATCTCAACATTCAGCTTCCTCCTTGACCTGGAATACAGAGCATCTCTTAATACCATTGCTGTACCAAGCTATCGTTAAACCAACAATGTAGCCAAAACATGTCACACTCCTGTCTGATAGACCCAGATTTAACATGTTCCTCCTGTCACTGGCTGCTGCCCCTGCTGTCAGATTAGTCTTGTTAAACTGAGCTGCCATAGATTAAGACTCACGATCAGATTAAGATGCCAAATCGTCTTGCGAAAGCATCCCTCCCACCAACGGTGGGAGTAAGATGGCCGCAGCAGTGCTTCAAGGTTTCACTTTAACATTCAGGAATCAATCCTTGCTTCCAATCCAGCGTATTAGGTCGATGTGTGCCAGAAGTCTAGGCAGGCAGCTGTTGAGGGCTGCACCTTCCCCTAAGGCACATTGTGCTGGCATTGCTCCCTGATTCCCTGATAACATTAATGCCAGGCAGATGTCCCTGAACTAGTGCTTTTTTCTTAATATTCAAGTTCAACTCTGTAGGCCTCTTTGCCCCCTACCGAATTTCTTCAAAATCTCCTGCGGCTTTTAATAGCAACACAACATTGACCCGCAGTATCTTCCAACATCAACAACATCTGAGCCATTCACTTCCCTAATGGTAGGAAAATCAATAGGTAACAAATGGGTTTATTTATATTTCAAGCAATGATGTGCCGTGTTTTTTGGTTTTGTGACAAGTTTATTGCTGTAAAGGCATACTGAGGAGGGAGATTTGCAGCACACTAATGAAAAAAAAACCATGCATGTGGATCTCTATCAGCTGCTGTTGTTCTATAGTAAATAACACCTGTTTCAGATGGGGATCTGGTCCTTATCAAGACACTGCTCCACCTCTGTCATTAGTCTAAGTCAAACTCAGCAGCTAATCTGGAATGAAAAGACAGCTTGGCCCCTCAGATCTCACCCAATGACTCCCACCGCTATCAAAGTGCTCTTTGAAGTCCACATTCTATAAAATTGGTTCAAGTGTCAGGTCAGAGTCCACGCAGCCAAAGGTACGGCAGTCAATTGAAGCCTCATTCTTCTTTCTAGTTATTCCCCAATGCAACCTCTGCTTCCTTTGTACTCCTTAGCAGAGGTCCCCTTCATGTTTATTGCAAAGAGGCAAATTAAGATATGGCCCGTGTTTGGACCTGGCTGCAAGCCTTGAAGAAATCATTTGTCTTGGAATACACTTATTAACTTCTTCGCACAGACAGCCATTCGCCAATCATCCTTGAGAATGCCAGCTCGCCTTATAGATTGATGAGGGGTGTGCCGGGGGAAAAGTCAACAGAGTAAAGAAAGTGAAATAAATAAAGGGAAAGAAAGGGCAAACCAAGCACACATCCAGGGAGAGGATAAACGTGGTAAAAAAAAAAAAAAATCCATGTAAGATCTAAAGGAGGATATAAGGTAAGCTTTAAGGGACAAAATACAGACTCACATTATGAGTTACCATGAACTGAGGCGAGGCCGGGGCAGTCAAAGCATGACCACATCAACATTTGTACTTCGGGCAGGAGTGCTGCAATAATGACTTAGTCAGGACTATACACACACACTTACACACACAAACCTACACCAGTACTTATGAATAATGTTAAAACACTCCTTCTTCCTCCACGAACCAAAGCAAAGGTTGCCCCAATCATCTTTTCGGCTGCCGCAGTTTTACAGCCCCAGAATGAATGCTTCTCTCTCCATTACCTCTGCACTCGTTTGAGTGGCAGATGGGTGGAAAGACGGTGGATGGAGAGTGGGCGGGTGGGCAATCATGGGACTGTGTGACAGTGTGTGCGTGCTTGCGGCACTATTTGTCGTCTCAGCAGATGAGATGGGAAAGGCAGGTGATACGTGGCTGGGCCTTATTTAAAAGCCTCTTTACGGTGCCCACTGAACCAATGTTGGCGTTCCCTAATGGTGCATCACCGGCACGTCATCCCATGCTATTCCTCGTCATCCCTATGTCCTCTGTCCTTGTCTGTTGTCATTGGCCTTAATAGCAGCTACAGCTCACGGTGACGGCAATAAAGGCATTACAATACATAAATGAAGTTTGTACAGATTAAATATTCCATAGATCTGTATTTTTTGAAGGCCTGCAGGAGTATTAATCTCTGTTTAATCCACTGCCTCCATATCGCTGCTTGAATCATTTGGTTCAGGCAAGTGTCATTTCCAGTTCAATGATAGCATGATGCATTGATTTAAGTGAACGCTGTGGACTGACAGTGAGCAAGACAGAGGGGTGAAATGAGAGGCTAATAGAATTAATATGCCGAGATGGCGAGATAGAGGAAATGAGAGGTTAGATCGGAGGGAAAGACATGGAGATCTGGCTGAGTTACAGGTACCGAATTTGAAAAATCTAAATTTATAGCTGATTGTTTCATTACTTGAGCTTTTTACTGCTGCAACTGGTTTTCACCTGCAGAGCTTGCACTCACTTCAGCATGTATCGCTGTCCTCATGCATGTATCTGATGTGAAAAAAATTTGATCTGTGGATTGATTGTAAAAAAAAAAATATGAGCCTGCATTTTCCTTTTTGTTGGCATATTGCTATATTCAATTTCCCCACACTAAAGTGCTCTTCAGACATTTTCAGAGTGAAATTACGGCGTATTGTGTTCTGCAGACAAAAATAAAGAGTGACTGCATTGCATATATTTTGATTTCTCTTTCTGGAACAGCATTTTTTTCTGTCCATATCCTGAGGTTCCACCTCAAAAGACAGAAAGCTTATTTTCTTCTTCTCTGTCTCCTCCTTTGTCATCACTTATTTGCCCCATTATTCTCTCTCCCATGTTTGCTCTGTTTCCCATTTTTCTCTGTGTCATTTCTGCTCTTTTCATGGCTCGAGTCATGAAAGGTACAAGCCCATTTTCCAATTATAGTCACCACATTAAAAAAAAACACATTTCTCTTTATATTAAACATGAAACACAATCATGCCCAATAAACACAACAAAGTGCTAAGAAGAGTCATCGCCAACTAAAAATGTGACAACACACAACATATATTTGTAGTGTGGTTATTCTAGTGTAATGTTTCTGCAAGAGCAACAATCATTTTGGGCTTCTTCCTTGTCAGACTTCGTATACACAAAAGCTCCAAATAGTCTTTGGCCTCTCTCAGCGAACAAACAGGACATTTTCTTTCCACATGGAGTGCAGGGAGCAAAGGTCTCACAAAATTAGGGCAGAAAATTGAGTGCTGGGCAGAGTCCAGGCAGTGAAGAGAAGAGGACCAAATCTAAAGTCTAATGTTGGCCTGAAAAACCAAAAAAGCCTGAAAAATATCTCAGTTACATTCTGGTATCTGTATTAATGATTATCCCTTGGTTATTAACTTGTATGCTGAAAGTAAAGATTTCAAAAAGTCATCATGACACTTGACTCACTCAGTGTAACTCAAGCCCAGAGCTGGAAGTAAAGCTTGTATCTCTGATGTATGAGTGTTATATTTATATGTGTCTGTGATCGCGCGTGTATGTGTGTGTGTTTGCTGTGTGCGTGTGTCTCCAGTCTGCTTAAATCTCCACCCATCTGCTGGTGGACCTCCACTCCCTGTTCAGAGGCCTGCTGTGCCCCGCCCGATCTGCCGTGCCTGACCTCACTGTGAGTATGTGTGGGTGTTAGTGCTTGTGTGTGTGTGTGTGTGTGTGTGTATGGTGGGCTGCTTGATGAGCCCGGTTCCTTATGAAGTGGTGTCATTAAAGCAGAGAGAAGGAGCAAACTGGTGATTGCAGTGATTTGACAGAGGTTGCACAGAGTCTGTCTTCCAATCAGAGCCCTCGCTTGGCCTCCTCCAACTGCACTGCAATCACAGAGCACCAAATCCACAGAGGACACAAACACACACACACACACACACACACACACACACACACATGCGCACACACCAGTTCAGCTGCCTAAGGTATGGACCTGTCATTGCCATTAGCTGCCTCCACTTAAAATACATACATACGTAATACAACCAAAATGTCATATTCTAAAAATAAAGTTAAATAATTATTGTCAGTTGTATTTGCTTAGATAAGATTAACTGTAAGAATGATTATGATTAAGTTCATTATTTGGCATTTGTTTAACTTTAAATTAAATTTTAAATCTGCGGAAATCCCTTATTTACAAAATTCAGGTTAAACTGCCTTTGTTAAGGATTAAGAAAAGACGCTTTACAGTAGAATAAAAGGGATGCTGCAACATGGGCTGCAGAGGAAGCTGCTTTATTCTTAATCTACTGTACTCTATTTGTTTTAGTGACTGGAAATAAAATGGTCAATAAAATGAAAAATTTACAAAATAGTCTTAATAATAAGGCAACCCTTAAAAAAGGTCAGCTCTATTATCCGTCTCCTTGCCACAGTACTATTTACATTCTAAGTGGGTTAGCAAAGCAAGCCTCTTTGCTAATCTAGCCGCTAGTCCACACTGTGAATAGAAGATTCTATGAAGTGTGTAATAGCACTGTGAGATATCTGCTTGCATTCACAAACCCCTGAGAGGCAGGTACCTGGAAAATGAGCAGTAAAATGTGACTGTTATAGTTAGAAATTTAGCATGCAATTCATTTTTATTAATACTGTGTCAACACGATTACTTTGGCATTGAACATGCTTGAATATAAACTGTACAAAATATTCAATAATTAATAAAAGCACATTTGAGGCCAATGATAGCTGTTGTATCCAATGAACCTCTCTTAACTGATATCAGAAGTGAAGTGGCGATTAAAAAATGTAGACATTCAGTGTGTCACAGTATCGATACCATAATGATTTACTCTTTACTAATTTTTGTCATGTTGTTTTATGTCTCAAAAAATGAAAATGCATCAGAGAGTCACATTTATCTGGTAGAGAACTCATTGTCACAGTGATGTGGATAACTAGTGAACATTATGTTTTGATGTGTTCAAAGATGTGCAGAGAAAAGGGCAAGAGAACCAGAGGGGGACACAAAAAAGAGAGAGCAATATAAAGGGAGAATACATTATAAAGTGCAAAGAATTGAGCACTAAATTGATCTGCAGTCTTTCTGTCCCCAAAGAGGTTGAGGTGCTCTAATGAGAATGGCAGACCAGATGCATACGGGGGCCGTCTCTTCCCCATCTCCATCGCTCTCTGAAAGAAGACAAGTTTGTTTCTCAAGGTGATTGTTGCAGTGATAAGGGAGAGGGTGTTATTAAGGGTGACAGCGGAGGGGCTGAGAGGCAGTGGCTGACTGGATAACCTTGTCCCCATCCCCGCCTCGCTTCCTTCTGCATGAGCATCCCCACCACTGGCCAGCCCTGCCTGCTTGCTCGTCTGAACACAATCTGCTGGCTGGAATTACCTCCCGGCCCCAGGAAAACTAAACATGATTTTTGACCTTTCCTTTCTGTGTTCAACAGTAACCTTTACTGATCCGCCTACGCAACGAGAGCATTGCGAACGAACAAGGGATGGAGTGGAAGGGATGTGTGTGTATTATTTTTTTTTTAAATAAAAAAGGGCGAAGTGGGGATGAATGTGTGTTTAGCTGAATTTATGTATGTATGCACATCATAAAGGCGGATAAAGGGGGTACACGTAATAGCGGCAACACTTGTACAATATCATGCAATCATATACAACAGCTCTGCAATAAAAGCAAAAGTTCACGTTTTGAATTTGTAATGTCCGAGTTCGTAATGCAATATTATAAGGTGTTTCCCTTATCTCGCTACACACTATTAGCAGCTGCTGCTTTCATCTGCGTATGTGCTGACTGAGTTCACCACAGAAGTTGCGGTAAAAATTGTATTTAAGATACAAGACGCTGCAGAAATACTGTTCGCAGAAAAAATTGCATCTTTCAACTAGCTAAATTCATTACATCATCAA
Source organism: Ctenochaetus hawaiiensis (assembly GCA_029783645.1). Taxonomy (NCBI): domain Eukaryota; kingdom Metazoa; phylum Chordata; class Actinopteri; order Acanthuriformes; family Acanthuridae; genus Ctenochaetus; species Ctenochaetus hawaiiensis. The sequence continues at coordinate 19,775,586 of JAPZDY010000021.1, read as the reverse complement.
TCTTCTTCCTCTTGTTCTATGTCATGTCAGCAAGTCTCGCATTGGCATTATCATTAGTAGTTTGTTAGATAAGGCTAATTGATCTCCACCTACACAGTGTATTAGCGAATTGTTGTGATCTACTTTCTTCTACTGACTCTGCATAACTCCGACAGCCTCAGCACAATCTGACCCTCAGGAGCAAAGCGCATCCCTACAGAAACGACTTCATCATCCTTTTCTCCTCCGTTATGCTGTTGTTCTACCGCTCCACCCCCCCCTTGTCTGTCTTCCGAAAAAACCTGAATTCACCCCACACCTCCAGCCTGTGCTGATGTGAGGGTAAATTTTAAAAGCTTACGGGCAGAGTGACCTGAACATCCCAGGCCAGCTTGGAGGAGTTAGCTGACTGAACTCTGTGCTAGCCAAGGCCTGCGCATCAGTGTTGTTTGTGTAAGAGCACCAGAGGGGATTTGGACAAGGAGTTTGAGCTCTGAATGTGTGACCCTCAGCTGGCCTTACCATTGGATTAGCTCACCCTGATCCCCACAACCTCTGAACATGCCCCCTACTATTTCAAGATCTCTCCATTTATGCCCAGCCAAGCACATTGTGACCAGTAATCTATAGTTTTTCTTTCACTCCAAAGGGAGAAGATATTTTGTTCAGCTTTTTTGCTTTGCCCCTGCTGCCCCTCCCTCGCCGCTGGTTTATCCACACTTTTTCTCTGTTTATTTTGCTCTCACTCTCTCCCGCATTCAGTCTTCAGTACAAATTCCCTTCTTTCACCTCTCTACTCTCTACATCTGTCTTTTCATCCCTCATTCCTCCTCCTCTAACTATCCCTCTCTCCTTCATTTCTCTTTTCTAAAGGGGATCAGTGGAGCTTAGAGGCCTTCCTGCTTGGTTCATTACTGAGCTGCTCTGACATGGGGAGCCTGTCTCTCTAGTAAGGAAAGGAGAACACCAGTGATGTTTAATACATGGACCACTCTGTTTTCTTTCACGCCAGATAAATTCATCATCAAAAACTGAACGCAGAACAGCAACAGAGCATGTAAACCTGCTCTCTCAATCTAGATTCACAATCTCTCTTTTCTTTTCTTTTCTTTTTTGTCCTCACTCTCCATTTAACTTATTGCCTCTCGCTCCGGTTCTCTTCTGTCTCTCTCTCTCTCTCTTTGTTCCGTCACATCTCAGTGAACTGGAGCAAACCTTTTCATTGTCCTTCAGTTGGAGTAAACACACAAACACAATGCTGCGTTGCTCGCAACATGAAACACAGCTCATGAAAAGAAAATTGACCCATTCCATCCAGCATATGTATACACTGTGCGCGTGTACGCGTGTGTGTGTGTAAATATGTAACCTGTAACTCGACGTGTCCCTGTGTGTGCACACGTTCCTATTATCATGTACATCCAACTTCCCACTCCGTGTGTGTGCGTACGTGTGTGTGTGTGTGTGTGTGTGTGTGTGTGTGTCAGAGCCGTATGGGTATGTATGTGTTTGCCTGTTTGTCCTCTCTGCGTGGGTGTGTGCGTGGGCGGCAGGCCTGCCTCGATAATGCCAGAGCCTGTTTCTAATCCAGGCCTCCTCAGTGGGCTGTAGCTCTAGCTGTGCCAGGCAGGCCTGCTGCAGCACCAACAGAGCCCCAGATGACAGCTAGCCTGCTCCTCTTCACACTCGCTTTCCGGATGATTCCTGAGCTCTAAACTTCAACAATGGGTTAAGCTGGGAGACGTGAAAAGCCACGGAGAGGCAAAAAATGCAGAGCAGAAAAAAAAAAAAAAAAACAAGTTAGCCTGAGAGCAGGACCGCACTTTTAAAAATCATCTTTCAAAAAAAAAAAAGATGATATAAAAGAAAATCTAATGAAATGACAGCCGGCAAAAAAAGGAAACAAGACGGGGCAGACAGTAATGGTGCAGTGCTGAGGGGGGTGCCGCTGGTAAAGGGTTTAAGATGAAATCAAAGTGGTTAAAGCTGATTTATCCTGTGTAAGGACGCCAAGCCCTCTAAGGAGGCACTGAACAGCCCTTCAAAAATGAAATATCAGCAGCAGTCAGTGCCAGTCATCAGTGCCATGTGTGATGGAAAATCAATCTATTTTATATCAGAGACCTGAGAGAAGAAAACGAGCGAGACAGGTCCCCGCTGCCTCCTCGCCGCACCTCTTTAAACGTCTCCCCAACAGACACATCCCAGGACGATGTGCGTCATCAGTGACGGAGACATTCACGGTGCTGGTGGCTCAATGTGTAACGGCTGCTGTTCTGCAAGATTAGGTAGGTGATTGGCCATTAATATTCATTTCACAGTTTGTCTTTGTTAGGCGGCAGCAGGGGAGTGTATGGATGGATTTACTCTACCATATATTTTCACTTTAATTTTTACAGGCAAGGTGGTTTACTCATATGCCCTTTAGTGGAGCTGCCTAGTGACCATGTCTACTTTTTACCACTTTGTTCTATAAGATAAGGTGGAAGCTGTAAAAATCTCCAACGGAAAGCTGCTGTTTTGATCAAATGTCAAGGAGTTTTTTAAACATCTAGTGAAATTGGCTTGAAGATTATGTTCCACTGTCTTATTGTTTGATAACTGTATGCCGGTGGTTTAAATTTTGACTGAAAAATTAACCAGAGAAAGTCCACTGATCCGGTCTGGACCCGTCTGGTCTTAATAACAGCAGAGACTTGCTCCTGGAGGAGCTTAGGTCCAGCAGGCATAAAACCACAGTAACAGGTTTTTCCCTAATGGACAGCCAACCTAGCGCAAGTGATCTGAACAGTCCTCCTCATAATGAGATTAAAGGACTAATTAGTATGACTGTGTGTTATAGTGTGACTGTGTGCACCAAGGAATATATGGCCCCTATCGGACTAGCAGTGTGGCCCTTGAGAGAGCAGGCCAGACTGGGTCTATCCCTGGTGTCCTTTCCTCCACTGCACTAAGAGGCTAATTAATATTTTTTGCATTTACTCTTCCAGCTCCTTTACATCATGCTGAGCTATAATCCTGGAGTTATTGATCTAGATTCTGGCAACAGCAGACAAACAAGGATCAAAATAACAAAAAAAAAAAGATCTTGGCAATTTTGACCATGCGAAATAAGAGGAGCAACAATTGCTTGACCCTGAAATTGCAGAGAGCACAAAGACATCATCTTCAATCTTTTATAACCAAAAAAGAAAGTAAGGCTTGCAAAAGTAGGTAATGGATGAACATCGGCAGCACAGTGCATCAACCAACGGCAGTAAAAGCAGCCAAAGACGGAACCAAATGTGGTGAAGTCAGAATGATCTTTGCCAACAATGATCGCAAAAGAATTAAAGCCAACAAAATAAGAAGCAAGATGACAATACAAGATTTAAAAAAATGAAATTAAGATCCATTAACCTTCACTCACTCCCTATCTTCCCCTTTTGCTTCAACCTCCTAACCGTTAAAGTCACGCTTGTGTTTGATTGCCCCTGCGGCGCCACTCTGACCTGTTCATTTAAGATGATGTGCAACTCTCAGGTCTGTTCGAGCACTCATTTACTCCTCAGTGGGGTCCCCAAGGCTGGCCAGTAAGAGGACCCCATACTGACCAAAGTGCCCTGGGAGCTCTAAAACTGGCCACTCAAAGCAAGTAAAGAGACAGCTGAGTGTCATTGTTAATGTGGACACACAGCACCACAATGGCAAAATCAATGGAGCTATAGGGGACATCAATCTTGACAACACAAGACCCTTTTGCTTGTCTCACCACTCCTCTAAAGCTCTGAATGAATGGATAAGAGGATGGAGAAGAAAGAAAGGAAGACAGAAAGAAAGAAAGCAAGAAACGGAGAAAGAACAAGGAGAAACAATGATCTTTATTGGCCTTTTTTCTCATCCATCTCAAGAGGTTATGCTGTCCTTTGAAGATTGTGTGCATTTGACAGTCGGCCAAAGTGGCCAGCCATCCTAATTCACCCAAAATAGGCAGAGGTTTTTTAGGTAAAGCCTCAGAAGTGCAGCGCAGCAGCTGTATGCGGTTGGCATCGTGCTTGCATTTTCTCTCTGTGCCCGTTATTTATTTAATTTTTTTTACTTCCAGATCTCTCTCTTCTTTCACCGGTATGAGGAAAGCAGAAAACAGCATTCCTCCTTTAAACAACAACAACAACAACAACGACAAAAACACTTGGCTTTGTTACAGGGTGACACATGCTCACGAAAAAATAACAGCAAGGTTCATTATCTCTGCCACTGACTTGAAGGATGCCTCCTCATCCCATTAACATATATGCAGATAGGCAGTGAGTAAATGAAAGCCTCCAAAAACGGGAGAGATCAAAGACGACAGAATTAAGGCCAAGTAATGAGGATCTTGGCAAGAGCCCTGCAAATTTATTGATTGTTTGGCAAGCTGTATGTGCTCCTGCTCCATTTTCCTCTCCCTCTATACCATTTATTCCTGTGATTCAAATGCACCCAGACCAAACAGTGTGGGCTTTCACATGTGGCCCACTTTGCGTGAATGTGGCTTCCAGTATTCATCCTGATCACTTTATAATATACGCTGCGATGATAATGTACTTGGCACAAGAAGCAATAACGGCTGCAGGGAAGCCCATCACAGCCATGCAAACTTTCAATAACACGGACTCTTTAATCAATTACACTAAAGGGCACACACAGGATGAGACAATGAAAGATTCATTTCAAAACCCGGTAGATTTGAACCAGAAACAAAAAACAAAAGCTACAATCTGTGTGAGGTGAGATTACGGCCTCTTCTTCTAAAATTTGCTGCAAACTAAAGAGTTCAGTTTAGGTAATTTTGTAAAACTTTGTTTGTGGGGATCAGACTGCTAACATTATGTATGTAAGTGCAGCCACATGAGAACAAAAGGAACTGGGATGAGATAAAGAAAAGAGTGTTGGCTGAAGAAACATTGCATTAAGAGCAGTGGACCAGATGAGATCAGAGGGAAAGAATGAAAAGAATTAGCTCAGATAAGGCAGATGAAAAGAGGGCATGAATAAATGATGAAGAAAAGAAGACAACTACCTCCGCGGCTCTCGCTGTCAGCCGGTTTCACCTGGATGGGGCGAGTCATCTGGAGGAGAGAGAAGAAGAAAGAGCAACAGAGAGGTTAGCGCTGGCGACTCGGGCTGTCGTTGCTACAACAAGAGGCCACAAACCAGAGGTGTCAACACCCTTTCTCCCATGCTAATAGCTGTTCTGCGATGCTGATCAAAGCGCCTGGGCTGGATGACTTGACACTGTGGTGTTTCTGCCACATATTCAGTGTGAACAAAACAACTCAGCTCTATTTTACACATTAAATACTTTGTGTGTGCGTGAGAAAGAGAAAGAGAGAGAGAGAGAGAGAGAGAGAGAGAGAGAGAGAGATAGCATATCTGTATGTACAGTTGCGTTTGTGGTATTTCGTGGCAGGTGCACCAAGAGGTTGCAAGGCTGCATATGTGTGTCTGAGTGATAGAGGCTGAGGCAGTCCTAATAAAAGTGAATCCAGCCACAGGAGGAGAGAGATCAATGCAGGCCTATTGATCCAGGCCCTTGGGCTGTGGAGAGTGTCTGGCTGGGAAGGATTCTCTGGTTAGGAGGCTCACTCTAATCCACTGGACCCTGATAAGAATGGCATTGCCTGGATTAGATGCCTCTGTCATCACAGTCTTTGTGTCACGCTCTCCTCCTTCCCCAATTTTACCTCCTTTTTTCATTATTGTTGTTCGAGCTGAACAATTTCACCAGACTTGCAGCGTGATTTGTTTGGAGGAAAAAAGTTTGGAAGATGTTACTGGGATATACAATATGTTAGTTTCAGCTGCAGCAACATTCACGTAGTCGAAGAAGCTATGCCTTCAAGTCACACATTAGCACATATACTGTTTATACACCCACGTATAATATGTATATGCAGAGCATAAAGCTAACAAGATCATTTATTTGCACAGATCTGATGCCAGTGCCCCTCCTTCCAGGATTCAGTCCAAAAATATAGATTTAACAATGAAAACACACACACTTAAATAAAAAAGGGGCCAAAAGTGGCACAAATTTATAACGAGATTACTGGAACATGAAAGCAGACTCTCACCACACTCAGCCATTTACAGTAAACCATTTGTAGCTGCTATTTAAGCATCTTTTTTATTGCCAGAAACTATTTGCCATTGCCGAGCATCCCTGTCACATCACTGAAAACCTTCCGGCAGTGATATTTTCATACTACAGTACATATGTACATTTCGTTCCATTACCTTGTCATGCATCTTTTTTTTTTCTCTGTTCGATTCCAGAGCAAGGCTGAAAAGGTCAGATTTAAAGACAGGGCAGTCCAATAAAAGCATGACATGTTCAAGGAGAAACACCATAATGGGATTTTAAAATGTCTTAATAACATGCTGATATATGGGGGAGAGGTCCAGGCCCGATTCATTAAGTGCTAAACGTATCCATTTTCACCTTGAGGAGCTGAGTAACCTTCCCTCACTGAAATTATTCCATAAATTTAGCCATCGTAAATAATAACTAGCACAGGCTAAGTCTTTGTAGGGAAAACAGGGAGGATGTTATGCTTGTGAAGGTTGAGGTTTTTTAGCTCTTTGTTTCTTGGCTCGCTCCCCATCCTTCTCCCTCCCCATCTTCCGAGTGCATTCTTTTCCTTGTACAACACAAGCAAAGTAACCCTACAGTATGCTAATGCCAAGCCACAGGGCGCACTGCTCCACAGCATGTACGGATAGATTACAGGATCAACTGCGACACTATCGCACACGTGTTTCAAAGCAACCTCCGAGACAGAAACACCTCCAACCGGGGGAAAAAAACATCCGCAAGACAAATTCGCAGATAACTTTACAACCCTCCGCTCTTTCGCAACAACACAGGAAATCTTTGAATTTGCCTTTGACATGTCAAACGGACAAAAGATGCTTCCATCCTGCCAGTTGATTTTCGCTCAAAAGCACGATGGAGGGGCCAAATCCGCGGCTGTGGCTCCTCCACCATGCTATGATCTCAGCCGTCTCTGCAGGGTGCCTCTGTGTGTGTGTGTGTGTGTGTGGGAGGCAGCTCTCTCTAAAGCTAGTTACTGTTCAGCCTCCAACATGCCAGCTTAATGGTCTATTTATTTGCCCAAGAGCAATGCATTATGGTCCTGAACAGTCACTACTGATTGGATCTCAGTTTGTTCCATTTCCCTTGAACACATATGAGGAAAATTGTGTAATTCCAGCAGAAAATTAAGTGTACACTGCAAAACACATTTGTACTATATGCACGCTCACACACGCACGGACGTGGTGAGTTTAAGTAAAATGTTTTAAGTGCTGCTGTTGCCAAGGCAACCATTCATTAACTCCAGACACTGTGGAGCATGTTTTCACTATGTTGTTTTTTTTTGTGGGCTGGAACTAGAACCTCTTCCACACATCCACAATAAACAGAGTGAAACAGTTCCTGTTGCTCCATGTGAACATAACAACAGGTTTTAATTGTGATGTTTTTTTCTGTCCACCATTTATTCTGTTAAGGGAATGGTAAGGTGATGGAGCAGATGTGACGAAAAGAACCAGAAGAAGAAAGGTTAGAGACTGCGGAAGGACAGCAAAAGATAGGGAAAGGGAAAAGGTGTAGCACATACAGATAGAAAAAGAGAAAGAGAAGGAGAGGAAACTGTCTGTAACTGTACTATTAGATTGCTTCAGTGCTGAGTGGTGTTTCTGCTGCTTCAACTCCACCCGGTTCCCTTTTAACTTTCACACACAGTGGAAAAAAAAGCAGCACAGGTGCTCTGTGCAAACACTGTATAAACAAATGAAGCACCTCCCCGATGACACCCCTGCTAAAATGTACTGTCTGCTTTTGTTGAGACATCAATTATAAATTAACCAAATGGCCAAATGATGACAATGTGTTTTAAAACCGGAACAGAAGCCCAGAGCAAAACTCGGCTCTCCTGATATTCTGTTTGTTTGCCTTTTTTATTTACCTGAGGATGTGTGTGTGTGTGACTCAAGTACGTTTATGTATCAAACAAGGTTTACTAAACCAGGCATGACAATCCTGGATAATGAAAAATGTATTCTGCAAAATAAAAAAAAAATACTTGGGATGGTCTCAATTCAAATCTGATATTCAGTGAAGCACAAATAATTTGTCTCCCACAAATATTTGTTCTTTTTCAATTTGTTCAGCATTATTTGAATTTGACAACCCACGAGGAAAACATGGCTGTTGTTCACTGAAGAGCACTTTCTTAAAAAACACTGTCTTGTGCTTGTTTTCACCCCACAAATAACATTTAAATCACATCCCTGTCAAGCAGTTCTAGTAGATTATTTTGTTGAATGTGTTTTTTTTTTATGAAAACACACTTGAGATCTGCAAAAGAAACAAAAATGCACATGAAAATCAAAAAGGAACACAAATATTAAATACAGTGAACAATATTTTTGTGATGCAGCAACAAACAGTCATTTGATAAGACTGTGTTGGCTTATGTTGCATTTGCATGTTGAAGAGATGCTGTAAATTTTTAACTGGATCAGCAAGACTGAACGTGGGAGACACCTTTCACCTTGCATTTGTACACATACAATGAATAAACAAGCTGCGGTGATGACTAACAACAACTTAGTGGCTTTACAACCTCTGAGTGAGTCACTGTTCTTCATCTTCCTCTTCTAGTAGAAAAGACAGTTTTTTGTTTTTCACGTAAAGGCTCTAGACTTTTTTTTCTCTTTTTCACTCTTAGGGCTTTGACACATCTTCTGTTCCATATGCTTTAATGAAGCCATCTCATTTACCCAGCTGAGCCCCCACTCAGTTGAACTGAAGCTCTTGGCACTGCTTTTATATGGAGGGTGAAAGAGAAGCCCCCAAACTTACAGTACATAAAGTAGTGTGTAATAGGTCTGATATGTACACACTGTCTGCTAGTTTGCTCTTTTGTAAGACAGTCACCAAGATCGACGGTCTGCTATCTTTGAAATGAAACTAGCTAATGAGCGAGCACAAATGTGACCGGTCTAATTCCAGCATATGAGCAACACACAGATCCACGTCTTCTCTGACCTCAGTGGTAGTTTGGCAGAAGTTTGGCCTGCCTGGGAGGCAAATGTCCTCCTACTGAAACTATTATTAGCGGGGGAAAAAAAAGGGACTAGAGTCCTTGGGCTCAGGCCACAAAAGACATTCCACTGTCTGATTTCAAATTACACAGAGCAAGTCAAGGAACTGTAGTCAGAACTTGGCCTGTTAGTAGTGTGGAGGATTTAGGGTCTACTGTTGGCACTAACAGTAATGAGTTCATGACTAGTAGAGTTTAGCCGGATTGAGCAGTACAGAGTCCCAGACTCCACACTGCTGACACCCCAGAGAGAGCCAGTAGCAAGACAATAATACTGCTTTGGAAAGAGTTTCAAAGACCTGGTGTATTTCCAAGCCTCAAACTTTGCTAGTCTTTAACTTTTATTCAAAAAGAGAGAACCTTCATTACAGAGGCATGCAGTGTGTAGAAACAGGACTGCAGTAAATCCTCTCCTGTTTTTGCAGAGACTCGTCTGTCAGTAGTAAAGTCTTTTTACAACAGTTATGCAAAAGCACTTACTTACAGTGCTTGCAATAAAATAACACTAATAGCCATACAATATATGTGATGTCTTCTG